>JAOQMQ010000002.1:25374586-25393771 GCA_027563845.1 Erythroxylum subrotundum
ATTTGTGGTTGTTGATGCTAGAAGTTTGAGATTGGAAATGATTAGAAGTGTTTGGAATGTTTGAGAGAAGTTGGAAGAGCTTGGACAAGCTGGAATTTCCTTGTCCAGCTTGTGTCCGTTAAACGGACACTCTCGAGTGGATTTGGCCACCTTGTCCAGTGTTTGTCCATTAAACGGACATGGGTGTCCGTTTAACGGACAGTCTCGGATGGTTTGGTATGTTTGTCCAGCGTGTGTCCGTTAAACGGACATGCAAGTCCGTTTAACGGACAGTCTTTGGAAAGTTGGGATTTTTGCCCAGTGCGTGTCCATTTAACGGACATGCATGTCCGTTTAACGGACACTCTCGGGAGAGAATTGGGCATTTTGACCATGTGATGTCCGTTTAACAGACATGCTTGGGCCAGCTTTAGTATTTGTTGTTTTCGATCGTTTTCGAATCCGAATTTCGTTTTGTGGCCTTCTTGTGAGTTGTTGGCCTTTATGTCCTCTTTCTAATGGATTGATCATGAAAGCAATTCGACCATTGTCAGTAAAGTTATGGCTTCCACGCTAAGGATTCCTCAGTTGGATTTAGGGCTTTATCCCGGTTAGAAATTACTTTGAGGGTTCATTGGGATAACCCTATTGTGGCCACCCGCTAGCGTTTTTTGTTTGCGTTTCGGATCGTTGGGTTCCGGGAACGTGGTTCGACACCAAGGTCGGGCTTCGGGAACGGGACCCAACAGTTTAATCACCCAATTCACATATGTTAAGTCATGTTTCATTTATTTCTAAGTTTTTGCAAGGTTTCATAAACATTTTAGAAGGTTCGGATATGATTCGGTAAAAATCATAAGTGAAAACTCAAAATAGTACAATTTGGGCTAAGCCTACAGTGGGTCTAAAAATAGGCAGACAAATTAATCCAGAAACAAATCACATGACAGTCTCCACTTGTTCTGAAATTTTCACATAGAAAAAGTTCAAATTAGGCTTTTATGACTACTAAACATTTGTTCTCCTATGTCTCTAGTTTCCATAGCATTAAAAATTAGTGCATTTGGACTTCTAAATCATGAGATATTTACCAAACATTACAATCTGCTCCAAAACAGGGGCAACGTCAGGTTGCCATTTTCAATCTCAATTTCCAATCTCATTAAGCCAAAATTAGGTTCAGGCATCTTATATGGATTTTTAGTGATATGTCTTAATTTTCATTTCCAATTAGAATCACCTAATTTGGAGGTCTTTAGGTTGAGTTATGGCTAAAATAATAGGACTAGTTGGAATGAACCTAAGGTAGAATTCTACTAAACTTTACTCTTTTGGCATATTTAACCCATTCCATGCAAACTAACACTAATACACCATTCCAGCAACCATTCCATGTCCAAATCAACCTTTGTACACATTCAACACATTCAAACATGCACAAACTGAAATTAAACTAAGTGTAATCCCAAACTTTAAAATTGGCCAACTAGCTCTTCTAATGTTTTTCATTCTCTTTTCCTTTAGCTTTGCTTGATTTACCAATTAGAAACACCACAAATACATATCTCAATCCAAATTCCAACCTTATAATTGTAACTCTTCATGAGCAAAGCAAGAAAAGATGATGAGAAGAAAAACCGTTAACTTTTACCTTGATTTTCACTTAGAATTAGCTTGATTCCTTATGCAAAATGATGTGATTAAGAAGATGAAATGGAGAGGAAATGAGAAGAGAAAAATTGTAGACATTGGCAAATGAGAAGAGGAAATGCTTGGTCGTCCTTCTTCCTTTAGTTCCCACAATGGCATATAACATCAGCAATTGATTTCATTTTAGTCCCTATTTCACATGTAATTATTCATCTCCATGTCGAAATGAAAAATTAACAATTTACCACTGTCTCTTTAAAATTAATTGCCACTATATCCCTTACTATGCTTAGATGCATTTAATTCTTTATGTTCACTTCTTAATACACCCTAGACATCCTATAATGCTTCTAGGGTATATAATGGGGCCTTATAAGGCCACTTCGAAGAGCATTATAGAGTAAACTCATATGGGATTATACCTCAACCCCCTGTAATGTCTTTATATTGTGGTTAGCTGCTATATGGAAATTAGGCATTAGAGATACTCTTAAATTAAACATTCATGACAAGCCTTGCACGTTATGCACACTATGGTTAGAAAATATGGACCATCTTTTTGGAATTTAGAACTAGAAACTAAATAAAAAAATAGAGTAGAAAAGAGGTCATACAGAAGGCAATTTATTAATAGGATATATTTTACATTGACGATGAAGGCCTAAATATACAAGCAATAAAAGGTAAAGATTAACCAAACAAATCAAACATTTAAAACTTTGAATTCTAATAGATAACAACTTTATCTTAACAGATAAAATTTTATCTTCTAACAAATAACATATCTTATCTTTACTACTTTATCTTAATATTCCTAAATTTTATCTTTAAACAAAAACCACATTTTTTAACTTTAAATCATTCTCCAACACATCTTTATTTCAACTGCTCGTTCTCTTTAATCCTATGGAACAAAATTCTTAACTTATTTGGTTTACACTATCACAACAATAAATGGAATGACGCTATATCTTGGGCATTCAAGTTGTAGAACTATCTGAGAGGTGATTACGATTATTTAAGAGTGCACTGGGAATACTGGTACATGATATCTAGAGTGAGAAGAATAAAAGAATATTTACTAAACAACATTCAAGCCCGGAAGAAGTCTAAATAAGATTGACTGCAGTTACAAGAGGCTCATTCACTAATCTTTCCCATGATACAAACAATCCTAGTCCTTATGGCCTTGTTTGGCAAATAACGGATTGCATTAGTTGTTAGCTGATAGCTGATTATATCAGCTGATTTAACCAGCAGATAACATCAGCTGTTTATTAAAGATGTTTTGTAAAATTAGTTGTTTAGTATTAGTTGTTGATGTGTAAAATGACTTATGAGGGCATGATTTTTTTAAAAAAATATAAGGACATGAATATTATATTTCTTAGTATTTCGATGAATATTCTTATAAGAATTTATATTTTAGATATTTAATTTTACAAAAATAAAATTTATAACTTTAATAATAATAATAATAATAATAATAATAATAATAATAATAATAATAATAATAATAATAATAATAATAATCCAACGTTAAATTCTCTATTAATATGAATGATGAAGTGAGCTACATCATATTAGTATTTTTCATATAATATGTATAAATTTTTTTATTTAATAAATTAAAAATACATATAATTATAGTATGACACAGATACGATATATAGTAGTTATATGCTAAAAATATTAATTTGATGTGACTCTTTATGTTAAAAAACTTAATATTATGGTATTTTTAAATGTAAACTAATATTATAAAATTAAATAAAGATTTAAAAGTTTAATTAACCCCTTTATTATATTCTTCCAAACTTCACGACATAATTGTACAATAAAAAAAAAGTCAACTTTGAAAACACACATAGTAAAAGTAGAAAGTAAAATAGAGGACAATATTGTCAATAGGCAAACAGCTAACCTCAAATGCTACACTTAAGAAACTTTAAAAAAATTAGTTAGTTGGGTAGAATCAACCAACCCAACCAGCTCATAACTAAACAGATAAATAGCTTTTTTAACATGAGTCAAACAGTTGATTTGGGTCAAACAGTTGAGATTCAACCCAACCAACTCATAATCAAACAAATAAATAGCTTTTTAACACGGGTCAAACAGTTAATTTTAGTCAAATAGCTAAAAAATAATTTATCAGCTGTTTATCAAATACGATCTGTTTTAACTCCTTCAACTTCAAGCTTTGTTGTAACGAAACTCTTCTGTCGTAGCATAGTGCTTGTCAAGGTGCAATTGACTCTTAATACTATAAATTGATCGCCGATCTTTTATACAAACACCAAGGCATGAAAATCTGATAGATCAGGTTATTTTCAGGAGGCAAAAAAGACAAATGTACAGTTCGTGGATAGGGTCATAGGAAATATGTTATTGCATTCCATTATTAATCTATATCTTTAGCCGTAAGCCTGTCGCCTGCGAGTGACAATTGAGAAGGACAAGGCTTGGAAAATTACACGGGGCTAAAGTCGTGTTCGATTCAAACCACAAAATGCTAATCCATCAAACTTTGATGTTTACGCGTCAATCATCCAACTTTGAGAACTACCAGTCTTTCAACCACCAACTAAATGCTCTCCTTCCACAGCCCCTTAAATACTCTTCCGATCTTATGCCTTCCTGACTTGTCAATCCTTAAAGTTTCATCTGAACAAATGGCTGACTTCAATAATCACACCTCAGACAACTCTACTAGTGAATGTAAAAAAGGTGACTTTGACTTGTCCTGCCGATCTAATAGTAGGGTGTTGAAGTACTTTTTGCTTGGTTATTTTCTTGTTTTGTACACCGATCTAATAATGGGTGTGCAAGCACTTTTTACTTGGTTATTTAAATTTGGTTATGTTCAGATGTGAAGAATGAAGATGCCAAGTGCTTGGATTTCACTGAGGATGAAGAGACTCTTATCGCTAGGATGTTTAGTTTGGTTGGAGAGAGGTATTGTTGGTTTTATTTCCTTCTAGTTTTTAAGTTTTCCCTGCAATTACAATTGCGCAGTATCTATGTAAGTAGGTGGTCGCTGATAGCAGGTAGAATACCAGGAAGAACAGCAGAAGAGATAGAGAAGTACTGGACTTCCAAGTTCTGCTCCTCATCAGCAAACGAAGAAGAAACTCGAAGAACCCAGTAGTCATTTCTCTGCAATGGTGTTTCACTTGGTTTACATGTCAACTGGTGGCTGTAAATAAGTTACTCAAGGTGCTATAGTATGTATATTTCTGTGGAATTAGCAAGCCATTGATTTATGAAAAGAGAAAAGTACTGGAGTTGGTGCCACCAAAAAATCTCTGTTGCATGCTTAATGCTATTGATCAGGTCATGATTTGGCGCTACCCTTGCATGTTTATTTCAACCATTCAATAGCTCTTTATGAAACCATGCTTTAAAACTTTTTATGATGCTCTGTTTATTATGGCACTCAAGACCTTTAAATAAAACAAAAATGATATTGGATCGCATACTTGAAATCAGAATGATAGTTGTATAGCTTTACAATTTCAATTTTCATCCCAACAGAATTAGCTTATTTCAGTTTTTACACTTCTGATCATATTATTAAATAAATGATAATAAGTAGTAAATACGAAATAACTTGATAAAATTTAAATTATATACAATTTGAATTTTCTTTTTATTATTGAAGAATACTTTAATAATTTTGAGAATTAGATCAAGGATCGAAATGCAAATTTTTTTTAGAAAAGGTAAAATATGACTAAATGAAAACATCTTTACAAGTACAACCCAAGTAGCATATTAAAGCTACTAAATTAAGAACAATAGAGTGAGTTGATGTTGGGATAATGGACTAGCATTAGATCCCGTAAGTAATTATGAAACTTTTTCATTTGGTTTTATTAAAGCCAAGTTTGCTAAAATTCTATAAAATGATTAACACATAAATTATAATAAAGCAATAATCATAATTTGTACCTTATTTCGAGACTTAATCACATTCTTATCGTATCCCTTAAATCGTTTTCGAAACTAGTTTATCTTAACTATCGTAGCCGCACAAGTATCCAACCTCTAACAATATCTATAAAAAAAAAAAGTTGAGAGAACTCTTGCAACAGTTGCAAAGAGGGTTAGGCAAAGAATGTCAACTTCATTAAAGATTAAGCCTATTTATAATAGTTTGTCAACAATTTAGTTATTTAATTGAAATTAGATTTTAATTAGAATCATATTCTAATTAAATATCGATTATGTCTAAAGAAGATCTAATATCTCATATTTATCCTTATTTATTAAATATCACATATTTAATTATAACATTTCTCAAACTTTACAATCAAGTCCAACTTGATCAAAATATCTTTATTTTCTTCAACTCTTTCTTTATGTGTGTCCCATTAAATTCCCAAATATGTTAGCAACGAATACAAATT
This sequence comes from Erythroxylum subrotundum, assembly GCA_027563845.1. Lineage (NCBI taxonomy): Eukaryota > Viridiplantae > Streptophyta > Magnoliopsida > Malpighiales > Erythroxylaceae > Erythroxylum > Erythroxylum subrotundum. Next base: position 25,380,628 of record JAOQMQ010000002.1, read on the forward strand.
ATAACCCTAAGTCATATTTAGGATTAGATAAAATAAAACTCCTTTAATTTATCATTAATTCTCTAATTAAACAATTTATATCAAGATTAGCGTCTAGCAACACATCATGACTATCTAAATATTTAAGAATGTCAAAGTAGTTTTGATTAATTTTTCTGTGCATAATTTTTTAGTATAATTCAAACATTAAATCATACTATGTTTTGATTATATATAAAGCATGAAAACAATGTTTAGTTTATTTGATTACAATGAGAATAGCTATCTGCCATTATTAATTAATTCAATTAATGACATTTAAAAACTATTTTCAAAATGTCGTTCCACTTTAGCTAAGAATTTCCCAAAATAATACTAGTCAACAATAATGGAACATTCTCCCTAATGGTACAAAATTAGCTAAAGATACACTGGTGCCTACTCTCACTTTAAATAATGTTGAGTTCTTTTCTAAGGATAAGAATGAGGCTCTTATCAATCCCCAACTTTCTCCACCTCAAGAGTTCTTCAAAAGCAAGAAAATACTAAGGGAAGTCAACAGTACGTATATATGCCTAATTCCTAAGAAAATGAACCCCAATTCTATGCAACATTTTCATCCAATCGCATAATTGTAATACGGTTTACAAAGTTACTTCAAATATTTTAGCCTCTAGGAAATCCCAAATCAACAAGGTGCCTTCATCGATGGAACTATATAGGTGACAATATATTAGTAGTTAAGGAATTGTTCAAGGACTATGATATCAAAGTTTCTTTTAAGAGCAATTCAATGAAAATTAATTTCTTTACATCTTTTGATACATCATATTAGAATTTCATTCTCAAAAGTTTTCTAGAATTTCAATTCCTTGAGCTTTTTGTTGAATGGATTTAGGTTTGCTTAACCTCAACCTACTTTAATGTTCTAATGAATGGTTCTTCGTGTATGATATTTAATGGAGCTAAAGGATTGAAGCAAAGGGATCCCTACCCCCTTGCCTTTTCATTTTAGCCATTGAATTTCTTACAAGAATTATAGCCTCCAATATAGAGACCAATATTTCTTTTAAATATTATTACAGATGCAGGTAAGCCAAAATTTTTAACCTGACATTATGACATAAATCCCAATTCCCTTTAACTATTAGTTAGTTCTCTCAGTTCCTTCTTGAAGATGTCAGGATTAAGATTTAACTCAGGTGAGAGTATATTATAGATCTCAATTAATGTTCTGAATACAATGATCCTCAAGTATATCTTAAGTTTCTAGGTTCATTATACACTTTTAAAATACTTAAGAGTTCCCATATCTATTAAGAAAGTGAGATATGTTAATTGTCTATCCTTATTAGATTCAATCAAAAACATTAATGCCTGTTGGAAAAATATTTTTCTTTGAGTTCTAGAAGGCTCCAATTAGTTGTTTCAATTCTAATGGACATTCATATCCATTGGAGCTCACATTAATTCCTTGTAAGGAAGCTAATCAAGGACGTGGAAAAGCTAAACAAAAATTATTTATAGGTAAGGGAAGTGGACAATTCTAAGGGAGCTAAAATCAAGGGGCAAGAATTGTTCAGTCCTAAATATAAGGGACGCTTGGGGATGATATTAACCATGGTCATGAATTCAGTGCTTCTTGCAAAAAGAATATGAAGGCTATTTAATGAAAAGGAAACCATTTAGACTAAGTGGATTCATAAGTCCTATCTCATAAATGCTAGCTTTTAAAGCATAAAAATTAACAAAGAGCATGTATGGAGCTTAATCTAAATGCTGAGGATGAGGTATCAACTTAGCTTTTCATTTAAAAGCATGAAAGTTAATGGTAAGGAAACTTTATTCTAGTATGATAACTGGTGCAACCTAGGCCCTTTAAATCTTAGATTAGAGTCTAACGAAATTAGGTTAATTATTCCCTTTAAAGCTAAAGTCAAGGAAATTATTTGTGGGAAAATCTAGAGTTGTAACTTTAATGGGTCAATTGTAATTGAAGCCAATATCTATGATTACGACGACAACAACAATACCCAGTATAAATCCTGCTAATATGCAGGATCTGAGGAGGTCCAATAGTACGTAGCATTGCCCCTAACTAGTAGAGAAGTTATTTCCAAATGACCCAATATCTATGATCATAAACCTAAATTAAATGAGACATGTAAAGTCATTTAATTGCAGTTCATTTCTCATAAGTTTATAAACAAAACATGCATAGAGCTATTTAGAGCTTATTCTCATAGGGTTCATTAGTATGAATTAGTGTAGGTTAAAACCTTGTCTCGAAAGCTTTATTCACAAGCTCGTTAGTTGTTAAGCATAAATTGGGAAATAGAGATCGCTTCTTTGGCATTACAAATCAGTTGTGTTTACTCTACTAATAGGTTCCTAAAATGAATACACACCTATTTTTCTAATGCACTTACTCTTAACCTTTATGGTCAAGATTTCAATAGGTACAACAACTTTACTTTAGTGAGAGAGACAGACTTGCCATTATCCAATGGTTTAATAATTGGATTAAACTGATGAATTAGAATGCCTATTTCCTTATAACAACTTTCATAGTCAGTATTTAAGCTTTAAAGCAAGTAAAGAACATATTGCACAGGGGAACTAACTTGGATAAGTATGAATTAATAATAAGAACAATTGTTGGGATTATAGAAGTAATCTTGGCTAGTAAGCTATTTTTTGGAGCTTGCATACAAATGAAACACAAATGGAAGCTGGAGTATATGAATATAGTAGAAAGTAGCTAGAAATTAACAACCATATATGATAGAGACATATGCATTAGATGAAATATTGGATTAAAAATTTGAAAAGTATAAATTATTTAAATCTAAATAAGAATTAAGCATTGAGAATATTGAAGCACTTCAATGAGATTGATATGATGATTATGATATTCTCTTGTTTATGATATGATGATTATGAAATTCTCTTAATTATCTATAGGGAATAAGATACTTTAGTGACTAACTCCACAACTAAATTCAATAATAGTATGTCATTGTGTACAGACGAATATACATTACGGAATATTATACGATGTAATATTTATTTCTTCTATAGTTATGCCTAGTATAATAACTTACATTTGGTAGTTCCAATTAAATCAATTAGCGCAATTTTATATTAGATATGGAAAGGTATGACTTTAAAAGACTTCAAGTTAATGAGTTTAGGATGTGATGTTTAGCTGAAACATACATCATATAATAAGTTTAGAACTAAATTTGGATAATATAAAGTTATGGGAGTAATATGAAGTTTGAAAAGGTTTACATCACATGACAATATATCCGATTGGAATTAGTGCCTTTATTGATATATTTGATGTATAGCTAAAAGATTCATTTTTATGATGACCTAAAATAGTTTGCTTTGGAAGTGCTTTTAGATTTATTATGTATACAAGAAGATTAATGGGAGTATAGTTATACTCTACCGTGTAAGTGCATGAAGATTGACAGCGCATCGTTACGCTAGTCAAAATAAAAACTAGACTACTACAATAGTGGTGAGTCTAGGTTGATCCCACATAGAATTTGTGTAAAGTTGTTGGAAATGAAATTAATCAATGTTTAGGTTTAGGGGGGTTTTGGTTTTAGAAATAAGAAAATAAAATAAAGCTAAACTAACTAACAAAAGCAATTTAAAGAAAACATGTAAAAAAATAATTAAAGTGGAGAATTTGGTTGGGATCTGGTTCTTTGGTCAATCTCGACCTACACCCTAATTAAACATATTTCAATGATTTGTCATTCTCAAACCTCTTATAAAAACTATTAATCGTAGGTTAATAATTAACCCGAGTTTTCTCTTAGGAGTGTTTAATTAAGATATGATCATTAATTAAACCTAACTGCCAAATAACCTAGGATACGATCTTTAGATTCAATTAGGTAGTAACATTACGAATTAAGAAAATCGATTAATCAGGGCAACAACCACATACGATGCGTCATTTAGCCTAGGTTATGTTATCCCTAATGATTACGAATCATTAGTCATTACATATGAATTTCAAATATAATAATCATGGATTATATCGAAATTCTAGCAATGGGTTGCAAAGAAATGATCCAATGAATGCATTACAATCATCTTTTCACAATACCCAATGGGTTCATGCACAAGTAATCGAACGATAACAAGATTACGATTATCCATACACAAAACCCAAATCAATTAACATATGATAACACATTCAATTTCTAAAGAGAGAAAAAAAACAACAAAAATGTGAAATACAATTTAACCTGGATCGTCGGCATCGATGTCAGCTCTGACCCGATGTCGGGACGTCTAGCCCTCCATAAGTTTCTCCCGATTGGGAGCTTTACCCCTCATCTTCATTAAGATTAAGAGCTACCAAAAAATACTTGCTTCAGCCCTAAGAAAGAACCCCCACCGAAGACTACACTCCTCTCGCTACTATTATGATTTTTATTTAAAACCAACTCCCCAACCCTCACGTTGTTTGCGTTTTTATTCTCTTGCCATTATTTATGATTTGCTCCTACCCAACTACAGCGTCTTGCTCCTTTTGTTGTCCTCCTGCATTGCGTCATTTTGTCCATGTTTCTTACCTAATTGTTGCTTTTCAATTGCGTTTTGGTGTGAAACGTCTGCGTTTACATAGACGTTGTTTACGTTCTGCAGCAACGTGGAAACACATACGTGAAACACAAACATTTCATTCCTTGCTTCTATCTACTATGCCGTTTTTGTTCAACGTGTGTATGCATCTGCTGCAGCGTTTACTTCATATTGTGCCGCCATTTTTTACTTCTCTTCCAGTTGCCTCTATCTTCATTTAAATCCTATAAAACACGTTGCATGAGACCTTGCATGGTCCATGCACAACATCTATGAGTAACTTTAATTTATTTGTGTTTCTATTTTTCTTGTCATTGGGCATGTGAAAGGAGCTAAGTTCTCATGAAAGATCTACTTATATATTTAGGCAATTCCTTTTAATTATAATTATAATAGAGATGAAAGTTACAGGATTCAAACAAGTACTCACTATAGAAAATCTTATAAAATTCTCTCACTAAACTACTGTTTTAATCGTAGTATGATCATCATATAGTGATATGATACAAATTCAGTGCAAGAGGGTAAATATTGGTTTATGCCCTTACCTTTTGCTTTGGCTTATTCCTATCCATCGGCAAAATTAGCATTAATTTCCAATTTATGCTCTTATCAGATTGAGATTCGATTTAATAATTTTTAGGTTAACTCACGATTTTTATTTGTTATTCGTCGACAATTTGAAAGCTTCGATAAGGTGTCTTTTGTATTGATTTCCTCATCCATTAATCATGAATAATCAATTAGCCTGTCACACTTGACTAATTTGTGTGTTAAATAAATATTTAATGATTTGTTGACTATAAATACATAAGTTATTTGTTGTTGGACATTTTGTATCATTTTATTTATACAAGACTATATGTAAGAACTACAACTTGTATGTGTTGTGATTAATAGATATTGTTGATCTAGTGGATGCCGTCAAATAGGTTTACAATTAGGCTATGTTTGGTTAGAAGTTTTATAATAAAATGAAATGAAATATAATATTATTACATCGTTTAGGAGAAAGTTTTATAATAGAATAGAATGGAAGAGGAGAGTTTCATATTACATCTTATTCAATTCTAAACAGTAAAAATAGAAAACTTTTGATTTAGAAAGTTTAAAATGAAAAGTAAAATGATATACTATAGTATATTATATTATGAACCCTTCATTCAAATAACATTTTATTGTATTACATTATGAATCCTTCTATCATTCTCAAACAACAATTTTCTAATATTATATTCTATTTCATTATAAATTATTTAATTATGTTTAAAACTTTATTTTTAACTAAACATTCAATTATAACACTATTTCATTAATTTCAAAATATATACTGATTTGCCGTCTGACACGTCTCTCTGTCAAGTTCTACATTTCTGAAAGGTTGTGCTTTTGAAGGAACAAACAGAGGCTGGTGATGATCGTTATGGTGCGGTGGTCATGCCTGGTGATCTGAAGATGAACAACAGCGGGGGCTCCTCCATAACTGGAGGAGGAGGATCGACATGGCTATCACCAAAATCAGTGTCAACTTCGGGGAAGAGGATACAGAGAGAAATGGCAGAACTCAACCTTGAACCACCTCCTGATTGTTCTGCTGGTCCTATGGGTGATAATCTCTACCACTGGGTTTCCACGTTCATTGGCCCTCCAGGTCTCTCTCTCTTTGTTTCTATTGGGTTCTTGTTTATTTTTCCTTTCCAAACTCCACTTTTTGAGTTTTCTGAAATTTGGTTTAGTTTATGCTCTTTTCTTTTCTGGCGTGAAAGGTCTTAAATTTGGTTTCCTTTTTATAACATAATTGAGTCTTCCTTGTTGTTTGATTGCTTAGTTGATCTTTCTTGATGATTCAAACGTTCACATTATTTGCTTTTTTTATTGTGATGAGATTCATTTGAATTGAACAAACTCTCTTATTTCTTGGTTTTCATATTTTTAGTACCTTCGTTCTCGTTTTGTCATGCCAGTATACATTGTGCTTCTTTGCCTGGGTGGGTAACTTCTGTTTCTGGCTATCAAGTTCACATCACTGAACTATGATGTTCATATTGGTGAACTCGAGAAATTTACCTTCAAAATACAGTGATGTATAAAATCTACTGATTTCTTTAGACTTTTGGGCTCTCAACTTTCAGTTCTTTTCCCTCTTTTAGCCCCGCAATTTGTGACTCATTTTTGGGATTCTGTACCACGCTTGTTCGGATGGAAAAATCGGCATGACATGTATTTTTACCATTAACATTCAAATGATACCTTCAATTTTGAGCTGGAATGCTGGCTGTAAACTTTTAGTATAATCCAAGACTTATGTCAATGTTCACCAATTTGTTCTGTTCATATTTGCAGGCACACCATATGAAGGTGGTATATTCTTTCTGGACATGTTATTTCCACCTGAGTATCCATTTAAAGCTCCAAAGGTATGCTTGTGCATGTCCAACATAACATGCTGCTCAATTAAGTATACAGTTATACTGTTTTTAGTCATTTTTTTAGTCATATTTGCAGATATGTGTGTTTACACACCTATTTTTCCTAAAAGAGAAGATCTTGTTTCTTTCATCTCCTTTCCACTTGTAAGTAAGCCATATGAAATTTGTAGATTGAACAACCTGCAAATGTGTGCTTGAGGTTAGGGAGTTTGGATATTAGATAATAGGCATGGGCTCCTGTTTACTTTAAAGTTTTGACTCTATGGTCATAGCATTTTCAAGTCCATTCTTGTTGATATGTTGCACAAGGGGCAGTCCATTTGTCTGACGAAACATAATTTTGTTTTGTATTTGCAGCATCTGTCATTCACAAGTGCATTGTGCTATGATATCTTTGTGTATGTCTTTATAAATATAAGAGACTGCAAACCATCAAGCAATGTAATAAGTAGCCAGCATACTAGTGGTATTTAGGTTGTTTGACAAAGTTTGACACATTGGCTTAGGCAGGGTTGTGGATTTGATTCCAATTTTATCGGTTTGCATCCGTAGGTCTGATATATGTTTTTGTGTAGGATCTAGTCCTATGACTTACAGGTAAATTTTCTTTTTCTTTCTTTGAGTTCTCCTTTCTAGGCCTTATGATTGCTATTTAGAAAACTGATTTTGATAAGCTTTCTATCAACTATTTTCATGAAAGATTCTCACTGCTTTTTTATTTGTCATAATGCCCTTCAAATAGGTTCAATACATAGAGTTTTTAGAATAGGAATCTGCTAATTTATTCTCCTATTAAAGTAGACTTATGAAAATAATATGATTCCTAATTGAGATAACTACCGCCTAAATAAGATAATTGTTGCTATTATTTCCTAATCAAGCTGATCTTTTTGTATATTTTCTTTCATAAGAATGCATCTTGCGTATCATTACTCTCCCCTGGACAAAGAGTTTGTCCTCAAGCTTGAACTCAGGATAACTCTGGATATCCTAGCCCTCTTTTATCCACTTCCTTCATCCTCTTCTTCAGATTCTAAGTATTCTACTCAAAACAGCTTCTTACATTTATGTTTCCAATAGAATGCTCCATCACAATTCAAGGAAAGCCCCTTTTCTCTTCGTTCCCCCATCTCTACCTTAGTCAATTTCTTAACAAAAGGCGCAGGAGCACTTCCCACACTAGAAACAACCCCGTGACCCACACCCATACTCCCTTTTCATCCTATAGAATTTCCTAACACAACCCTCGAGTTGTTCCAGAAAGTGGTAGCCTATTGACTCCCTTCTGTAGCAATTGGAGCACTTCTCAATCTCCTTTCATGTGCATGGGCCAAGTTTATGGCTGCCCCGTGCTATTCGGTTACTGTTGCTCCACTTCCAGTCAAAGCCCTTACATGAGCGTAGTAGTAAACAACCCAACCTGCTGCCTTTTTAAGCTCTGTTGTGTGCACCAACAAAAGTCTGAAATTCCCTCTTGTACACCTCCATTGTCCCAAAGTGTTTCAAAATAGCTAAATTCATCCAATGGGTTAAGACTCATGGGAGTTCCAAACAATAGGTGATATTGTTTCTTGAAAAATTTCCAATTTTATCGAATTCCTCTTACTCCACCTTAGAAAACTACAGTTGTGCCTCTCCATTAAGATGGAATGTTTCTAGCCCCATTTTCCCCTCTCCTGGGGTTTGTTGGTTTTCGAAGAATTGCTTTACCTTGTAAATCCAAACAAGAGGGCCATTAGAACCATCATAGTTGTGGAATTCTAACTTAGAATACCTAGGAACAGTGCCTAAACCAGCTGGCCTTGCACTTTTGTTTGGCATCCTCTTTATATAAGTGCGGTTACTGCTATCAGCTTCCCCCTGTTGGTCCTCAGCAAATAGCCTGCAGAAACTCCTCAAATTGAGCATTCTAGCATTCTTCTACATTTGCTAATCACTCTGCACTTATTTCATAAACACATCTACTTTAGTTGACATATCACACAAGTTGTCTATGACCTTGGGCTTTGATACCAAATTGATATGTATTTTTGTGTAGGACCTAGTCACGAGATAGCTTACAAGGAAATCCTATTTTCCTTACTATTCTACTCCTTCTTTGCCCTTATGGTTGTTGTTTATAAAACTCATCCTTGACAAGCTTTCTATCAACTATTTTTACAATAAATTCTTATTGTTTTCTTTTTCATTGTAATCACCTTTAAATAAACTCAATAAATTAAGATTTTAGGAAGTAAAATAGAAGAGGAATCAGCTAATTTATTCTCCTATTAACATAGACTTGTGAAAATAATAGACTTCCTAAATAAGATGACTTCTGTCTAAATAAGATAACCACTGCAATTATTTCCTAATCAAGCTGATCTTGTTTATTTTCTTTCTTAAGAATGCATCTTGCATATCAAGGTCTTGTTTCAGTCGGCTGTTTGCACTAAAGAAAGATTATGCATACTGGCAGGATAAGCTCCTGGGTATCCTTGAATCACTGGTTGGAGCATGAGCTCCATTACTTTATTCATTATCTTTTCTGCTTTATCATGAGTGTGCTTTGCAGGTAGTATTTAGAACCCGCATCTACCATTGTAATGTTGATTCAGCCGGCAATCTTAGTTTGGACATTTTGAGGGATAGCTGGAGTCCAGCTCATACAATTACAAAAGTGCTTCTTGCAATCAGATCAATTTTCAGTCATCCTGACCCTTGTAATACATCCCTGCCTGTTCTACAAACTTTATTTTTCTGTGCCTATTTACTTACTATGTTTATGCTTGTTCACTGACTCAATATTGCGTTTATATGTCCTAATATGTGGTGATTTTCCTTTTTGAGGGTTTTAAGTTGTGAGAGAACTTTTATATGACCACTCTTTGAATGCTGTTGTTGAATGCCATTCCTTTGATTGCTTAATACGGTTAAAACGTTTAGGATAGACCATTCCTGAGAAAGAGGATGTCCACTCAGCAACTTAAACACTGGAAGATATGTTTATACAAAAATTTTTAATTGGACTTTATCGAATTCCTCGAAGACTGTCTTGTTTAAACTTTTTAGCATTTATTTTTGTACCAATTCAGCTTCGTGATGGAAGCCTTATTTGGAATTATAATATTGTCCTTTTGCAGATAATCCTGCTTCTCCTGGTATTGCTCACTTGTACTTGGCAAATAAAGCGAAACATGATGAACTTGCTGCAGAATGGACATTACGATTCGCCAAGTGAATATGATGAGTTCAAACTGCACAAGTTCCTTGTTGCAGTATCATACCAACATTTGTAGAAAGAAAGCAGCTCTGTTAATAGCGTAATCCAAGCTTGATATTGTTCCATTTTCGATAGGGTCTACATGTTAAGCTTACCAGGAATTGCTGATTCCTAACTTATCCAAGGCTACCAGTGTTATATAAGGTGATAACTCTCCTTGTCATTCATCAACAAATTGTGTACAATGCACGTTGAAGATATCTTTATTTTAGTCCAAAGTAAAAAGTTTCCGGTAGAAGTGAAAAATAGAACCTAGAAAGTTCTGACAACCAAGAGATTAGCACGAAGTCATGCATGTCCAAGCAAATTGAAAATTGGAGCCTGAGAAGTAGGACTTAAGATTATAGCTGGGCAGTGTTGTGCTACCTTCAGCAAAACCATTCCAGTTCTTCAAATCCCTCCTGTAAAATAGTGATTAAGCTTGCAGTTGACGGTTAAGACAGCCCTTGATGTTGCGTTCCACTTCTCATCATTGTACAGAACTCTTGGTAGTTGATCCTCCCGTCCTGCGCATTGAAGCAATATCAGTGCAAGTCATCCAAGACGAGAAATTTCAGGAATCAGTATCGGAGAAGACCTACATTATCTGTATCCACTTCATTGATTATTTGCTTGATGCTTGCTTCGTCTCCCATTCCATACTCTTTCATTGCCGACTCTAACTCATCCCTTGTTATAAATCTATTACCAAAGTGATTGAAAAAACAAATTCATGAAAGAAGGTATCTAAAAAAACCATGTTCAAATCCCCAAATGTGTGCTTCTAATCAGTTTCGAATTGCTTATACTAGGACTACTATAGAACACCCTAAACAGAAGGAAAACCTTAAAGTATCAAAAATCAATTTAAGAAGACCATGGAGATAGGGCAGAGGGGAATAATTAGGAATTGCAGTCTTTCATTTAGTTTAAACTCGTTCAAGCACTGAAGAATGGTATAGATCCAGGAGGAGAAAAACTCACCCGCTGCTATCCTTATCAAAGTGCTGAAATGCTTTGAATAGGTGTTCATCTCTTTCCAATTTATACCTATGCATTGTGGCTGAAATGAATTCAATGTAGTCAATTGTTCCATTGCCATCCACATCAGCCTGCCCAAAGATAAATGATGATAATACAGCTTCGATATGTTTTGAGAGAAAATATGAACAAAGTATCTCTATGCTAACGTACAGCTTCCATGAGTTGCTTGACTTCCGTTTCTGTCAGCTTTGAACCAAGGCGAGCCAAACCTGATCTCAGTTCTTCGTAAGTGATAGTGCCACTATTGTCAGTGTCCATATTCGTGAACATTGCCTTGAGACCTTTAATCTCATCTTGTGACATGTTTTGTGCAATGACCTATTTAAAGTGGATTGTTGGAACAAAAACAGATGAAAACAGAGCAATTCATGCTTGTATAACTTAAAAATTCAGGAGAATTAGGACAAAGAGAATTTACATTCAATGCAAGCTTCTTGAGCTTATTCATGGCTCTGAACTGCTTCAATCTAGAGAGGACTGCACTATCTATTGGCTTGTCTGAAGCTGCATCTCCATCTTTGATCCAGGGATGCTCTAATCAAATGCAAAGATTTTAGCAAGAATAATTAAAACTAGTATAAAAAGCCATACCATAAAACCAAGCAGATGAGGGGGCAGGGGAGCAATGGTCAACTTCCTTTGACAAAACAACATAAGTTGTGCCAACAGAACAGGTTGTTTTCTTCTTCTTTGTTTTTGGAATGCTAAATGAGATGCTGATGTTTAACAAAAGTTAATAGGTTAACTTAAGCAGAATAGGGCAATACAGAGACTAATTAGAAACATCAAACCCTGACATCTTGTACATTTCTTCCGTCAAGTAGTCTCGCGTCTCACGTCAGGGGTCCTAGCTTAGCTTCTTGCATGCACTTCCAGATGCTTAGAATCAACAGCAAGGCCCAAGGCATTTCGCGATTTGAGAACCTGTGAGTAGTTGTGCAAATGTTTATGATACCAGATTGGATTCAAACACGTCTCTCTGTGGAACAGGTTGTGATTTGGGATGGATTGCATAATGGGGCGAGATGCACCAGGTACATATGCTATGCACTGATGATTGAGCTCCCTCCCTTCACTGCTTTGCTTGTCCTTTCAAAGATTATCTCGTGTGTGTGAGTCTGGGACTGGTTGTTAGTAGGCCCCTGCCTAGGGGAGGACCCAATTCTCATAAGTTGAACTGCATGTGTTCTTGAGTCCCTTGATGGTAATCAGTTCTCTTAGTCTATTAACTATGAAATTGAGTAGGCCCTGTGGTTCTTGTTTAGTTTTTAGGATCCTTCACCCAAATTTCATAAAGCCCCGCTGAAACTTAGCATGAAAATTCTGAAATCTGTGTCATTTAAGTGATTGAGTGAGCATAGCCCTGGAATTGCATTCGCTAGGTTGGTAGGAGTGAAGAGTGTTAGAGATTGTGATCTGAATCAGATCTGGTTCTTTATCTTTAGGGATCAAAAAATGTAATAGGGATACGATTATGCCTTAATTTGATTGCGATTGTAATTATAACTTACCTTATATGAATAAGACAATCTCGGAGTGAGACCCAATGTTACGAATACCATATCGGACTTAGCACTGGATTGAGTTCTAGTATGATACTGTACTGATACTGGTTAATACCGGGTACCGTTTCGGGTAATTTTTTAAATTTATAAAATAGTCCCCAAATTTTTAAAAAAATTTCAAAATAGTTCATTATCATATTGTACAGTTGTACTGTATATTTTTAATCCTGCCTCCAAAAATCATAATAATAAATAATAATCACAATTTTAATTTAATTTATAAAATTAATTTAATAATTATTAGTAAATATAATTAAATTTCAAATATATAAATT
>JAOQMQ010000002.1:25409109-25425645 GCA_027563845.1 Erythroxylum subrotundum
AGGACTCCAGGGAATGACACCTTCGTTCGTCATTTCTACACCCATGCCCGTTACCATGACACCTTGGAAATTAATTTCCGAGGTGTTACCATTCCTCACGCATTCACAACTGCCTCCATCCGTGACCACTTCAACCTTCCCCCAATCCTTCGCTGTCACTACAGATCTCATCCGTGACTACCCCTGGGATGATGTCCTTCGTACCTTCTGTCCCGAGGGTGCCGAATGGCATCAACCCAGGGTCTCTCAATGGTATATTCGGCGTGTTGATCTTCATCCTAAGGCCCGTCCTTGGCTTCATCTCATCAGCAACAACGTCCTTCCCACCACCCACCTTGCCTTCGTTCCCAAAGAACAGGCCCTCTACATCTACCTTCACATGGTTGGACGGCCGGTCGACATTGCTCATGCAATAGTTTCCGCCCTCCGCCAATCCAACCTTACCTCCACCCTTATCCATTCCATCCTCTTTGCCCACCTTATTATCGACCTGTTCCAAGCCCATCAGGTCCCGGAACATTCTATTAACCGTTCTTTTGAACCAGCCTCTCTCTTCCGCTATGTCCGTCTCAAACAACCTCGCCTTCAACCTCCACCACCACCTCCCCCTCCTCCCCCAGCTCCTCCCTGTTCTGCCCATCTCCTCCTTCTCCTCTATCTCCTCCTCGTGTAGCCCCCTCACCCCTTCCTTCCCCTCCCGCTGTTGCTGTTCAACCCGAGGCTTTGCCTTGCGAGGACGTCCCTCCTACCTCCTCCTCTCCCCCCTTCCCTTGCAGACCCTCACCCATCAGGTTGCCACTCTACACGAGGCCGTTCAACACATTGAAGCCCGGCTGGAGGCTGATCGCCAGTATTAGCGGCAAATGTATGCGGCAGATGTATGCCCTGATTGTGGCCCACCTGCACTTTCCCCTTCCTTCTGAGGCCGGTGAGTCTTCGGTCGATCCTGGCACATCTGCGACCGCCCCTCCTGATCCTCCAGCCGATGATCCTATGGAGTAGTTCTGGCATTTTGTTCTGTTTTTTTCTATTATTTTTCTTTTGTTGTGGTTTCTTTGTTTTAGTTAGTTCCTCGGATCCTTAGCACAATTTGTACTGACCTACTTTTTGACATCAATGATATATACCACGTATTTATCTTTTACACTTTCATGCCTTGTTACTTTCATGCTTTTGTCTGCTTCATTTTCATTGAGGACAATGTGTTGCTTAAGTGTGGAGGAGCTGTTCCCATTTTATTTCTCTGTTGCACGCCTATTTGACATCTTGCTTATGTTTGTGTTAGCCAATTCTGCATCATGTTACACATTTTCAAACTTGGTACAAATTTTCTATCATTCTGCTGTTCTTCACCGCGATGACGCTGTTAATATGGAACGCACGTCGTGGCGCACACTGCTGCATGTCGCAATGTCACCCCTTTTACAGAAATGACTTTTGCTAAATCCTTTTTCTCAATTCAAACTTTTTCCATGCTAGACTCTTGTAACTTTTGTTTTCCAAAGACTTTATAAGTTTCAAAGTGGTACTTGAGAATACCTTCCATTCTTTTAACGATAGTCGGTATTGGCTAATTTTACTTTCGATGTTTTCAACACAAAGTAAATGAAGGCATGCTAACAAAGTAGCACTTTAAGTTTTTGAGACTTGAGATTGTTCATTGAGATATTACCCTTGTTGGAAGGATATTTGAGCCTAATTTTTCTTTAATCTTGGTGTGCATCTACTTATTTCATATCTCTCTAGAACTTGTTTCAATTCTTAATCAAAACTTTATGGACTAGAATTTTGTTGATGTGATAGAGACGTTCTTTCATTAACCCTTTTCCAAACACAGTCCCACAAATACTTATCCCTTGCTAGCCCATTGAGCCATATTAATTATGAGCACTTGCATGCATCCTTATATGATGTCATTAGTTTAATTTGCATTTACTTAGTGAAAAAAATGTATGTTCCAAAAAGGGACAGAAAATATATAAAAAAAAGGGGAAAGAAAGAGCAAGAATAATACAAGCAGTTTAAAAAAAGTGTCATTATTAGTTCACCTGTTGACATTCATTTCATAATTTTAGTGCATATGTTCATACTTTTTTCTTTTCTTTCATCCCATCCATTCATCTAGCCCTCTGTACATTACAACCCTGAAAAATCTTCTTGATCTTCAAAATCATAGTTCTTGTAGTAGAGATATAAAACTAATACAAGCTTATGGTAGAGAATGGATTAAGCAGATTTAGAGTGAAAATATCCCTAAACACCAGTGAGGTGAGAGCAAACACTTTATCTTGAGTGACATCTCTTTTGTCCAATCTCTTGGATTAAATTCTTTTAGTGTTTGTTTTATTAGCACTCTTTCAATTTGCTTTGATTGAATTCTGAGAAAGTGATTTGTGTCAATTTCCTATTATTGTTTTGAGCATGGGCGGATTTTTCTTTTACACTTGTATCTTTTTGACTCTTATAAAATTTGTCCAGGAGTACAAAGGTCTAAGTGTGGGGGAATTTGATTAAGCCCAAGTTTATCATATAAATTGGCTACACTTTCATGGTTGATAATATACTTTTTGACTCTTAATTCGTGATTTTGTGCTTAAATTAGTCCCTTACGGTGAGCTTATATTTTATAAAATTTGTTAGTAAAATTGTTGCAAATTGACATTAATTGCATTATAATTTTTCTAAGGACAATTGATACTGCAAATTGTTATTTCATATTGTAGGAGAAAAAGGAGTAAAAAAGGATCAGAAAGTCAACAAGATGTGAGCTCCTCCACGCACGTCGCGACGCATCAAGAAGAAGGCACGTCGCGGCGTAAACTAATCATCTCACCACGGCACATCATCACGCAACAGCGCACTGCGACGTCAATTAATTATTCCGCCGCGGCGAGCGATCCAGAAAGTGCACACTACGACGTCGATTAATCATCTCGCTGCGGCGAGTAGACGGGTATCCAGACTTTAATTGAAAAATTCTCTCACTGTACCGACCTGACCTGCGACCCATCCTTTAAAATCTTGCCGAATTATGTTAGAAGAGAGGATTCAATAGACAGAAGACATTCTGCAGAGAGGAGAACACATATTTTTGGAGCCGACACTTCGCCACCATCATTTCTCATCTGCGACCATCATCCGCCACCGTCGATCACTTCATTGTTGACTCCACCGTCAGTCCCTATCGCCATGGGTGACCTCGGAGCTTTAGCAGTGATGGAGAGTTCCGGAGTTATGCACGGCTAGGTCTTCATTCCTCTTGAAAATGTAGCAGCGGCTTGAGTTCACATGGCTTTAAAGGGGAGTAATCTGACATTGTCAAGTTTAATTATATTATTGTAAATCTCTGATTTAGGGTTTACGGTAGTGTAGTTAAATAAGCTTGGTTAGAGTATAATTAAGTGTTGAACGATGTTTTGTGTTATGGATTTGGTTATATGTAGAACTTTGATGCTTAATATATGAAGTCTCATATATGTCTTTTGGTGATTGTGTTAATCCTCTTTATCTGCCTAGTTGTGTTTGATATCGAGATTATGCCTGATCCAAGTGACCACTTGCATTAACTTGTCCATTTCACACACTAAGATGCTTTTAACAAGGTTTTAAGAAATGGAGTTCATTGATTAAAAACTTGGACTTAAAGAGTTCTTTAAGGTTGATTATTTAAAAACTTAGTGAATTTCACTCCCCAAAAATTTGTTTTGAACCATGATAGCCTAAGCTTGTTTTCAAGAGGACTTTATCTCATTCGATTATTGTTTGAATTTTCAATTTCATTTTCCCAAAAATCCAAAAATATACTTTTTATACATTCTTCTTTAATTTTAGTTCAATTTCCTTAATTTTGATCAATGATCCAAACCCCCCTTTTTATCAACTTTGTTAGCATTTTTGACAATTAGGCTAGCTTAAAACCTTTTTCGTTAGGTTCCAATTAAGTGAGACGACCCGAGGTTGCATCCTATACTGCAAGCCTTGGAATTAAATTATTTTTGATTCGGTTTCCAAGGGATTGATCTTTAGATCGAAACGAAGAGCTGATCACCTAGGTTAGCCATGAATCATCTAAGTAGGCTGATTGCATAGGCTAAGTCAGGTCTAGTACACATCATGATATACATTATATAACCTATACCTACATCATAAGGATATTTCTGCATTTGTTTCTGTTTTGCTTCTGTTGCTAGACTCTTAGCAGCTATCAGCTGTAAGTGTGTGGCAATTGGAGCATAACTAGGCTTAGCATCTTCCATGTTGAACTTAGATAGGACCTTTCTAATGTAGTCCTATTGAATCAACCATAGCTTCCCCTCTGCTTCATTCCTTATGATCTACATACCTAGTAGCTTTTGAGCTTTCCCTAAGTCTTTCATATCAAAATTCTGCCATAGAGCATTCTTCACTTCTTGGATCCTCTGCACTAGTTTTCCTGTGATGAATAGGTCATCCACATACACCAACATGTAGAATACTTGCTCTTTCTCTAAATCTTTGTAGTATAGGCAGTAGTTATAGGCACTTCTCTTAAACTTCATTTCTGTCACCACCTCATGGAACTTCTTGGTCCATTGCCTAGGAGCTTGCTTTGAGCCATATAGTGATTTTTCCAGCAAGCAAACATGATTAGGATTCTTCTTATCAATAAAGCTTGTGGGCTGCTTCATGTAGATGGTTTCTTCTAGCCTTCCATATAGGAATGCTGTCTTTACATCCATCTGGTGTATCTCCCATTCATTCAAAGTAGCTAGGGTCAAAACTATTCTTACTGTTTTGAACTTAACCATTGGAGAGAAGATTTCTTTGTAATCCACTCCCTCTCTTTGCATGACGCCTTTTGCTACTAGTCTGGCCTTATAAGTCTTTGGATCAACTTCTATTACTCCATCCTTCAGCTTGAATATCCATTTACATTCAATCAGCTTAGCATTTGGTGGCTTAGGAACTAGCTTCCAAGTCTCATTCTTCATTAGAGAAGTATATTCACTTAGGCAAGCTTTCTTCCACTGTTCTGCATCAGCCATTTTCATTGCTTCCTTCTATATTTCTGGTGCTCCTGACTCAACTAGTTCTGTAACCAAAAAAGCATATTCAATTAGGTCAGTCTCAATATACCTTCTGTTTGGTATTCTCTGCCTTGGTTCCTTGTCTCTGACTAGTTGATAGTCCTGCAAGTGAGTTTGTTGAACTTCTGTAGCTTCCTCTTCCTGTTCTGTTCCCTCCTGAGAGTTAGGATCTGTGTCCATAGTTTCTTCTCCTGCTGGTGTTGTCTGTTCAGCAATTGCTTCAGTTTCATCTCTTTCATAAGTGGAGGGTGGGATATAGAAAGGGTTCAGACTATTGTTTGATCCCAGTTGTTGTAAGACTTTTTCTTGGACATCCATTTTTTCTGCTTCAGTAATGGGAATTCAGTTTCCGTGAATACTACATCTCTGCTTATTTGAGTCTTGTAAGCTCCTGTCTGCAGGATTATGACTTTGTACCCTTTAGTTCCTTCAGGATATCCTAGAAGTACCCCTTTGACTGCTCTAGGTTCAAGCTTCCCTTTTGTTTGATGAATGTAAACACTGCATCCAAAAGGTTTCAAATGAGTCAAAATAGGTTTTAAACTACTTCATACCTCTTCAGGAGTTTTATACTCATTTGTAGATGTTGGTAGTCTATTTATCAGGTATGTTGCGGTTTTGATAGCTTCCCCCTATAGTGCTTGAGATAGGCCTGAGGACAGCAGCATACATCTTGTCTTCTCAAGTAGCGTTCTGTTAAGTGTAGCCTTGACAGTTCTGTGCCTTTGAATTCCCTTCCTTTCACAGTAGTCATCAAACTCTTTGTTGCAGAACTCTAGCCCCTTGTCTGTTCTTAGGCACTTCAACTTCTTTCCTATTTGATTCTCCATCAGAGTGTGCCACTTTACAAATGCCTCTAGTGCTTCATCCTTAGTCTGCAAGAGATATATCTAGCATTTCCTAGACCTGTCATCAATAACAGACATGAAATACCTCTTACCTCCCAAAGTTTGAGTCTGAGCTAGCCCCTATAGGTCATTATGAACATATTCCATACTTCTGGTGGCTCTTCTTACAATCTTTGGGAAAGGGGTTCTGTGATGTTTCCTTAGATACATCCCTCACAGAACTCAATCTTCTTCATAGTTGTGTTTCGCAGCAGTCCCTGCTGCTCTAGGTGTTTGAGGCTTTTATTTCCTGCATGTCTGAGTCTTGTATGCCATAGAATAGTTGAGTTAAGCTCCTTTTCCTCTATTGTTAGGAACTAGCTGCCAAGTCTCATTCTTTATTAGAGAAGTATATTCACTTAGGCAAGCTTTCTTCCACTGTTCTGCATCAGCCCTTTTCATTGCTTCCTTATATGTTTCTGGTGCTCCTGACTCAACTAGTTCTGCAACCAAAAAAGCATATTCAATTAGGTCAGTCTCAATATACCTTTTGTTTGGTATTCTCTACTTTGGTTCCCTGTCTCTAACTAGTTAATAGTCCTGTAAGTGAGTTTGTTGAACTTCTGTAGCTTCCTCTTCCTGTTCTGTTCCCTCCTGAGAGTTAGGATCTGTGTCTATAGTTTCTTCTCCTGCTGGTGTTGTCTGTTCAGCAGCCGCTTCAGTTTCATCTCTTTCATAAGTGGAGGGTGGGATATAGAAAGGGTTCAGACTATTGTTTGATCCCAGTTGTTATATGACTTTTTCTTGGACATCCATTCCTCCATTTTTCTGCTTCAGTAATGGGAATTCAGATTCCCTGAATACTACATCTCTGCTTATTTGAGTCTTGTAAGCTCCTGGCTGCAGGATTATGACTTTGAACCCTTTAGTTCCTTCAAGATATCCTAGAAGTACCCCTTTGACTGCTCTAGGTTCAAACTTCCCTTTTATTTGATGAATGTAAACACTGCATCCAAAAGGTTTCAAATGAGTCAAAATAGGTTTTAACCTACTCCATACCTCTTTAGGAACTTTATACTCATTTGTAGATATTGGTAGTCTATTTATCAGGTATGTTGTGGTTTTGATAGCGTCCCCCTATAGTTCTTGAGATAACCTGAGGACAACAGCATACATCTTGTCTTCTCAAGTAGGGTTCTGTTAAGTCTTTCTGCTACTCCAATCTGTTGAGGTGTAGCCTTGGCAGTTCTGTGCCTCTGAATTCCCTTCCTTTCACAGTAGTCATCAAACTCTTTGTTGCAGAACTCCAGCCCATTGTCTGTTCTTAGGCACTTCAACTTCTTTCCTATTTGATTCTCCATCAGAGTGTGCCACTTCACAAATGCCTCTAGTGCTTCATCCTTAGTCTTCAAGAGATATATCTAGCATTTCCTAGACCTGTCATCAATAACAGACATGAAATACCTCTTACCTCCCAAAGTTTGAGTCTGAGTTAGCCCCTATAGGTCATTATGAACATATTCCATGCTTCTGGTGGCTCTTCTTACAATCTTTAGGAAAGGGGTTCTGTGATGTTTCCTTAGATACATCGCTCACAGAACTCAATCTTCTTCAC
This sequence comes from Erythroxylum subrotundum, assembly GCA_027563845.1. Taxonomy (NCBI): domain Eukaryota; kingdom Viridiplantae; phylum Streptophyta; class Magnoliopsida; order Malpighiales; family Erythroxylaceae; genus Erythroxylum; species Erythroxylum subrotundum. The sequence continues at coordinate 25,416,618 of JAOQMQ010000002.1, forward strand.
AGTTGTGTTTCGCAGCAGTCCCTGTTGCTTTAGGTATTTGAGGCTTTTATTTCCTGCATGTCCGAGTCTTGTATGCCACAGAATAGTTGAGTTCAGCTCCTTTTCCTTTATTGTTAGATTAATCTCTATAGTGCCTACAACATAATATAACCCCCCTCCCCCCTCCTTTCAATTGCCCTTATGACCACCTTACCATCTTTGATGATTTCTCTCAAACCATCCTTGGACCTTATCTTGTATCATTGCTTGTCAAAGATACTTTCCAATAGAATATTTCTTTTAACTCCAGGGACATATCTCACATTGCTCAATGTTCTCCTATTTCCATCATGCATCTTGATGGAAACATTTCCAATGCCTTTGATATCTTGCTTCCCTACATCTGCCATTCTTACTTTCGCTGAAAAGTTCTCAAAAGAAGAGAACCAATCCCTGTGGGGAGTTACATGCATTGTGCAGCCTAAGTCCATAATCCATTCTATTGACAACTCCTTTGTTTCAGCTATCATGGCAAGTATCTCATCTCCACTAGATTCTTCAAGCTTCTCAACATTTCTAGCATCACCTTTCTGTGCCTCCTTGTCCTTCTTCTTCTTCCTGCAATCCCTGACAAAGTGTCCTTCTTTATCACAACAATAGCAATTTTGACCTTTGGCTTTGTTCTTTTTCTTGTCATCATCATTCTTCTTATGTTTGCCCTTTCCCTTAGCTTTCTGTCCACTACCTTTCTTTGAACCATTTTGTGCAGATTTGATCTCGGATATGTTGTTTAAGAACATCACCTCTGGTTCCCTTTTAAAGTGATTGTTGTCTATCACTTCCTCCATCAAAGAATCAAGAAACCTCTTCATTGTTAGAGCATCACCATTCGCATGCTTGACCACCTTCCTAAATCCATTGTATTCCTGTGAAAGTGACTTTAGAATCATCACTGCTTGGTGTTCTTATGAAATTTTCTCCCCTGTTGCTTCAAGATCTTGAATTAATTTAAAGAAATAATCCAAGTTGTCTTCAAGGGTTATTGTTGTATTCATTCTGAAATTTACAAGATTGTGCAGCAGGGTCATTTTGTTTGGTAGGTAGCGTTTAGAGTATATCTCATCCAATTTTTCCCATAATAGCTTTACAGCGTTGCAATCTTTCACTTTCTGATGACAATCGATGAAAGATGCAACATTAACTTGCAATATGCCAATCTTGCTTTCTTCAGATTCTTCACAGGATCTGTCTCATCATCGTAGGTAACATTATTGGCCCCAAAACATTCGTAGGATTCAAACAGAGCTTCCATCTGTAATTTCCAGATTGCAAAGTCCTCCTTTCCAGTGAACACTTCCATCTCTTTTCCCACCATTTTGTAGGTTCTTTGTAAAGACTTGTTTATGTTCTTGAGCATCTTTCTTGATGGATTCTTGACTTGTCAATAGGAATGTGGACAGAGACCTAGATGCTCTGATACCAATCTGTTAGGATCTTTGTATGGCTTTCTGTTACTTTATTACAAGACTGATGATAGTTGATGCTTGAACTTGTTTTTGCAGAAATGAAGAGTTGAAAAAATGTAAAGAATACACAAGATTTTACTTGGTTCGATAGCACAAAGCTATCTACGTCCAAGGGTCAATCTCACACTGAGGTTTTCACTAGCTTCAAGAAAAGAAGAATACAAGAGATTTGGTATTTTCTAAACACCTGCAAGAGTTCCATCACAAACTCCCTAGTACCTTTAGTATGTACTCTAGCACTCTCTCTTATTTTTCTCTCTTGAATCAGAAGATTGTATACATGTATGAGCTCATTGTGTTTATTATGTGACTGTGGATTTGTATATTTATATATTAGAGTAGAGGATGTATGTTTCTGCCTTTTTATTGATGCCTATCAACCCATGCTTTGTTTGTTAAGCTTTGTGCTGCTCACGTGATTATCGTCCATGTGCTACTCACGTGCATAACTCAAGCACTTCCTCTTATGCTTTGCATTTTTTAACCCTTTAGTCAGATAACATTTCTATTCTCTTCTTTCTTCGAATTCTCCAGAACCTCTTCTTCGCTTCTCACACATGTACACTCTTGTCCCAAAAAACCCCAATTGTGTACTTTGATTGATGAGTTTGTGTGAAGGTTTATGGAGAAATTTGTGATTTCCTTCACACCAAATATTGATGAGTTGCTGGATGAGTTACATAGAGCCTCTTTCTTCTCCAAAATCAACCTTCGCTTTAGATATCACCAAATTCAGATGAAACCTGAAGATGTCCACAAAACATCATTTCGAATACACTCTGGTCACTATGAGTTTTTAGTCATGCCCTTTGGCTTGACCAATACTCCCTCTACATTCCAGTCAGTAATGAATAATTTATTTCGACCCCATCTTCGACAATTTATCTTGGTTTTCTTTGATGGTACTTTGGTGTACAATCCTAACCTTGAGTAGCACAAAGAACACTTAAGGATTACCCTTACTCTCCTCCTAGAAAACTAATTTTCCAGTAATAGAAAGAAGTGTTCCTTCGCTCAACAAAGAATGGGATTTCTCGGTCATGTCATTTCTAATCAAGGAGTCGAGGTAGATCCAGACAAGATCAAAGCAATTGCTGACTGACCACAACCCCAAAATGTCAAGCAGTTGAAAGGATTCCTAAGACTCACTGGTTACTACCGTCGATTTGTCCAAGGTTACGGAATTCTAGCTCGTCCTTTAATCTAGCTGACCAAGAAAGATTCTTTCAGGTGGAATGAGGTGGCTGCTGAAGCTTTCTCTAAACTCAAATAGTTATTCACATCTGTACCTATTTTAAAGCTTCCAAAATTTTCCCAATTATTCACTATTAAATGTGACGCTCCATTATAATGGGTAGGAGCTGTTTTATCACAAGAGAGCCACTTATTTGCTTTTTACAGTAAGGGATTCTCTTTCTCAAACAGATTTAAATCTGCATATGATAAGGAGTTACTTGCACTAATGCTTTTTTTGCAAAAATGTAAACATTATCTTCGAGGGAGGCATTTCTTTGTAAAGACTGATCATTGCAGTTTGAAGTTTTTATTGGAGCAGAAGATTGCTACTAGTGAACAACAACGACTTTTAATCAAACTTCTACCTTTTGATTTTACTATCATATATCTAGATGGAAAGGAGAATACTGTGGCAGACTCTCTATCCCATTGACCTCATTTTATGTAGTTATCATTTACTTTTTCAATAGAATTTGATAAGCTCCCGACACTCCTACTGCAAAACCCCGTGATTACAATAATTATAGAGCAATTATATAAAAATCCCGCATCTGTTCCTGATTATTCTAGCCAGAATAAACGCCTTTACTTTTAAGAAAAGCTTGTCATCCCAGCTAATTTTCCTTTAAGGGAGAAGCTTATGGTTGAAGCACATGATACCCCTTCTGGTGGATATGGAGGATCTCTCAAAACAATCAAGAGGCTTTCTGTTGGGGTGTTTTGGCCAAATATGCGAAACGAAGTTAAACATTATGTTCAAAACTGCTTCGTATGTCAACGAAACAAGTATGAGACATTATCTCCAGCGGGTTTGCTTTAACCACTGCCGATCCCACAAAGGGTATGGGAAGACATCTCGATGGACTTCATTAATGTATTGCTGAAATCCAATGGATATTATATTATTTTGGTTGTGATGCATCGATTATCTAAATATGCCCATTTTGTCGCACTAACTCACCCATATTCTGCAAAAATAGTTGCTGATGTGTTTTGTAGGGAAATTGTCTGGTTACATAATGTTCTAAGAAGCATAATATCAGATAAGGACAGATTCTTCACCAGTTCCTTTTGGACAGAATTTTTTAAGCTTAATCAGACAAAGTTGTGGATGGGGGCAGCTTACCACCCACAATCAGATGGACAAGTGAAAGTCGTAAATCGTTTCTTGGAGGCTTATCTCAGATGCTTTGCAAGTGAGAAACTGAAGATTTGGAGTCGTTTCTTGTGCTGGGCAAAATTTTCATTCAACACCAATTTCCATATGACAACAAGCACTACTCATTTCCATGCTGTGTAATTGTTGCGATGATACTCACATAGCAGAATTGGAAGAACAACTTGTTGAAAGGGATGCTATATTATAGGTTTTAAAGGACAATTTACTCAAAGCTCAAAATCAGATGAGCGCACATGCGGATAAGAATCGTAGAGAAAAATCATTTGAAATTGGTGAAGTTGTCTTCTTACGAGTCCAACCATATAAGCAACATTCTTTAGCTAGGCATATGAATGAGAAGCTTTTGCCTTGGTTTTTTGGTCCTTATAAGATTCTCAAACGCTAGGGTCTAGTAGTGTATAAACTAGAGCTCCCTGCTAACGCCATGGTGCATCCTATTTTTCGTCTCACTACTTAAAGAAGCTAAAGGATAACTCTCCACCAATCCGCCAGCTCCATTATCTTTGAATTCCAATTGGGAGTTTGATGTGGACCTCAAAAAGTATTGGCTCACCGTTAGATTAAGCATAGTGACGAATTAGATCTAGAATTGCTCATCTTATGGTAGAATCGTCCTTTTGAAGATGCTAGCTGGGAATCGTATGACCTATTACATCAACGATATCCTTATTTTCACCTTGAGGACAAGGTGACTTTCCAAGGGAGAGGTAGTGATAGACCACCAAAGTCATACTTTCATAAGAAGACTAAGTCAAGAGCAGATAATGTAATTAGTTGGCAGTTATTAGAGGAAAAATAGGAAGAATTGGTAGTTTCAGATTTTCAGTAGAAGTGGGTACTTATTAGTTTCCGAATTTCAGTAGGAGTGAGATACTTGTTGTTATTTATAATTAGGATTTATTATTATTGACAAATAGGTCTCTAGGAGTCAAGTCTATACATTGGTCTATAGTAATTGTCATTAGGTTTGCAATCTTTCTATTTTTAAGTATATTCTTGAAGTTTAGGCAGCTCGAATTGTCTTTTGTTACTAATGTGGTTTAAGGCAGCTCGAATGGTCTTTTGTTATTACTGTGGTTGTCTGTAAAATTCTCCAGTACTAATATACTATCTATATAAGTTTATTTACATTTAGTAAACCATTTTATTTTTCCTTTTCAAAGCGTATTCTTTATTTTTTTCTAGTTCTACCATAATATTAGAAAGAGAATCTTCAGCAGAAAGGAGTGCGGATTCTCACTCCAATATTATTATGTCTAATCTTGTCCCATGCTCAAAATGATATTATTTTGGGCATTTTAGAGTTTACCCAAAACGACTTCATTTTAGGTGTTAAACAGGATTAGCCATGTTAATATTGCAGAGAGGATCCTCGGTGGCGAAAAGGAAGCAGCAGAAAAAATTATGACGGCCTGCCCCACCAGACGCATGGCCGGCTCCCCAATTCTGAGACGTCGTAATTAATCATAATACTCTCGCCAACCATGTCACATTTTTCGTGCGAGAGAGAGAGCAGTCCTCTGTTTGGAACGTGCGAGGAGGAAAAACAAGTGGCGGCAAGTACTAAAGGCATTCATGACTCTAGCAACAGCAGGCAATTACATCTCAGTTTTCAATTCATGCCTCTGTGGTTCCCACAAAATTTCTTTATCTCTTTTAAAATACAGCCAGCTGTTCTCTACCTCTAGTCCCCACACTCATTACTTACCCACCTCTAACTCACTTACCCTCTCTCCATCTCTCTCTCCCACTTCTTCCTTGCTTTCACATACTCTGAATTCCAAGCTACAAAATTTCTTCTCGCTTTTCCCTTTATTGTCCTCCATTTATGCTCCTCTTCTGTTCTTTAACTGTTTGGTTCTTTTGGTAGAGACAAAGGTGGAGGCATGAATGAAATGGTGACTTGCAACATGATTCTACTTGAACTGTTTCTGTTGCTTTTGAGTGAGTTCCACCTCTTATTCTCCCTTCCTTTAACTTGGTTTACTCGTTTTAGCTTGATCTGTGAGCTATCTCTCTACTTGTTGCGTATTCTGGACTTCAATTTGTCATCTGGGTCGGTCTTATATTTTAGTGTGCTATATCTTGGGAGGTATCTGGGTTTTACTCGTCAACTGGGCCTACTCGTTTCGTCTCGGCTCATTATCGTTTAGCATCATGGCAGGGTTTGTTTGCATTCACTGTTTCTGTTGGTTTATTTAGAGACTGGGACAATGTGATCTTGTGAGCTTTCGTGGGATTAGCATTTTTAGCTTCTTTTCTTCTGATCAGTTAATTAAGTTCACGGTCATTCTTTAGATTGTATTGATCAATAACTCCAGGATACTATTTTTAGCTTAGAATGCTAAACTGCAACCTTGTTGGTTTAGACAACGGTTGCAAATCAGTTTTTCTGTAATGGGAATGTGTTAATTTTGAGGACGAATTGCTGTGAAAGTAACTTCTAACAGCCTCCAATGCATCTCAGTGGTATTGTGACATAGAGTTGTTTGAAGAAGTTTTTACACAGTTCTGAAAAAAATATGAGACTTGTAATTTAATATTCGATTTTCAGGACTATTAAATATATTCGGGTAATATATTCCAGGAGATCTGAATTTGGTGATGTATTTAGATACTTCTACATTCTATATAGACTACGATAAAAAGAATTGGGTTGAGATATATGTGGCATGCGTATGAGCATTGGCTGAAGCTGTTTTTTATAGAAACCACAATGTTCTATCTTATGGTTGACCTTTTTGGTAATGTGGCTGGGAGTACGATACTGCAGCATGTCACTCCTGGCATTCTTGTGTCTTATGAAGTAAATTGATGCTAAGGGATATGATGATTTTTTTTAATTAACTCACTAATGGTTCTCTTATAGGTCTTAATGGTTGCTACTGCAATCCCTTAAACCACCTTGGAATCTCTGTGTCAACTGACAGCAGATTGGATGCATTTCTTCCTGTGATCTCTCCAGACACAGCTCCTCAGCCCTTAGTTCCTCTTCTTGCACCTTCTCCTTTATCACCTTTCACAAATGCTACTATTCCAAAATTATCAGGTTTTCTTTTCTGTTTTAGTTTTGTAACATTAATCTCATTACTAGGCACTTAATGTGCGAAACTACTTGTTGAACTTACTGCTATCCTCTTTTTTATAGGAGTATGTACATTTAACTTCACTGCTGCTGAAAGATTGATGAGTATGACATCAACTGATTGTCATGAGTTCTTTGCACCATTGTTGGCTAATGTTATATGCTGTCCACAATTAGAAGCAACCCTTGCAATTCTTGTTGGACAATCTAGCAAAACGACCAATGTGCTTGCTTTAAATGGAACTGTTTCCAAGTTTTGCCTTTCAGATATTGAGCATGTTTTGGTGGGTCAAGGTGCTGAAAATAATCTTGGGAAGATATGCTCAATTCATCCCTCAAATCTTACAGAAGGGTCTTGCCCGGTTACAGATGTTACCGAGTTTGAGAGCGTGGTAGAATCTTCTAAGCTCCTTCATGATTGTGAGAAGATTGATCCTGTGAAAGAATGTTGTGAACAAGTTTGCCAAAATGCCATTTTAGAAGCTGCTACTGGACTTGCATCAAAAACTTCTGAACTTTCGAGCAACCATTCATCAAAGAGTTTACCTGGACACTTGAATAGGGTTAGTGATTGTAAAAATGTTGTACTGCGATGGCTAGCTAGGAAGCTTGACCCTTTACATGCGAAGCAGGTGCTCAGAGGATTATCCAATTGCAATGTCAATAAAGGTGAATCTAAACCATACAAGTGTGGTTAACTAACTTCATTTACAGTGACTGAAAACTACTAGAATGTTTCTTGAGGTTTCTTTTATTTTTGAGAGCATACTACACCTACATGGACAATGTAGAGAAGATCAATCTTCAGCTGTCATGTTGAAGAAAATTGCTTTATGTCACCATTAATTCAATCTATTGACTCAATCATGTAATGTCGGAGGTAGGAGATAAGGAATAAACAGGGGAGAATGGGGAGAACATAGTGGGAGGGGAAGAACTTGTTCTTTACATGTGAAGAAAAGGAATGAGAGAGTACATGGTGCTAGTATATATTAGAAGCATCAAGTGACATTGAAATAATGCTTTATAGTACAGGCTTCCTATCGTATTTTCTGGACATAAATTTAGTTGTATGTCTAAAGAATCTCTTTGGAAGTAAGATCTTTGTTGATCGCTGTTAATTGCTATACATATGGATGCGGACATTTGTCAGAAACTACAGTTTGTTTATCTTATCTTTTATGAATATATTGCTAACATTGTTCTTATAGACTGCAAATTGACAAGTGTCCTGCATATTGTTCTGATTATATATTGATTTCATCCTGCAATGCCAGTCTCATCAGTTGACATTATTGATCTCTTGTTCTTTTTGTCAATATTTCTCTTGTTCTATGTTTTTCAGTTTGCCCTCTGGTTTTCCCTGAGATGATACATGTTACGAAGTCATGTGGAAATGGTATAAATAAAAAAACAGAATGCTGTAGCACGATTGAGAGCTATGTCTCTCATTTACAAAAGCAGAGCCTCATAACCAACTTGCAGGCTTTGGATTGTGCTAGAACACTTGGATTGAAGCTGCAGAAATTAAATATAACCACCGATGTTTATAATCTTTGCCATATCACTCTCAAGGATTTCTCGCTGCAAGGTTGGTGTTATATTTTCTCCCCACTAGTAAATCCCCTCTTTCTTATTTATCTGTTATAAAATATAAGTTTTAATGCTTTAATTCTTGTTTTTTTGTTTTAAGAAGAAACTAATCCTGGATTTTATTGTCATTTTGCTCTTTTGACATGGTATCGATGATCAATGATTGAACTGCATCAGTTACTAAACAAGGTAATTTGGAGACTTCATGAACTTCTATATTACATTTCTTTTCCATGCAATCTATTGTTTACTCATCAAGTACCTTTGAGTAGCATTTTCTGTGTGTCGATTTTCATACTTAGAGTCATCTGTTCTCTAGTAGTGGGGCCACATTAGGGCCAGTAGAGGATATAACTGCATCAGTTACTAAACAAGGTAATTTGGAGACTTCATGAACTTCTATATTACATTTCTTTTCCATGCAATCTA
>JAOQMQ010000002.1:25438099-25451381 GCA_027563845.1 Erythroxylum subrotundum
CACATGAATAAGCATACTTCAATGTCTTGCTATTCTCATACCTCTGCTACCAACTATTAATCATAGGTTAACAAGTTCTTGGTAGCATGTCGTAACACTACACAAAATAACTAAAATTAAAACTATAGTCAATGATAATTCTAGGTCGATCTCACAGAGAGTGCACAAAGCTTTTGTGATAAAATAATTAGTGTTTAGGCTATGGGGGGATTGGTTGGAATTGCTAAAGAAAATAAAGTGAAATTAAACTAACAAAACAAATCAAAGTAAACAGTTAAAAATGATAAAATTGATGAATGAGTTTTGGAATCCGGTTCTCAGTTCAATCTCAACCAACACATGAATAAGCATACTTCAATGTCTTGCTATTCTCATACCTCTGCTACCAACTATTAATCATAGGTTAACAAGTTTTGTTAACCCCGGTTTTCCTTTATATCGTGTTTAGTTAAAACAAGGTCTTTAACTAAACCTTGTTATCGACCAACCTAGAACAAACACTCTAGATTTAACAGTATAGTTGCGTTATGATTTAGGAAAACAGATTAATCAAGGTAACAACCACATATGCTTGGGTCATTTAACTAAGGTCTGACAATGCGTGTCGAGTGTACTGTAAAATTTACCTAACTCTGCACTCTAAAAACTTATAGAAGTGGTGAGTTAGGATCATATCCACAGGGAATGTTCGGATAATTCTCGTATTGAAAATAATTGATGCAAAGGAAATAAAAAGGGGTTTTTGTTTTCGTTTTTAAATGTAATTGAGAAAACAAAGTAAAATGAAACTAGAAAAAATAAATTATAAGAAAACAATCGAAAATGATAAAAATGTCAAATGTGTGTAAAGTCTTGTTCTAGGATCAATCTTGGCTTAAACACGATTAAACATATCCCATCATTCTAATATTTTCACACCTCTCCTCGAATTATTGATTGTGGACTAACAATATCGTAACAACTCAGACCAACCGTCCATAGAAATTGTTCGCTTTGGGTTGCCCCTCGTGCCAAAACCCTTACGGTTTTGTTTTTCCCACCTTTGAGAAGACTCGTCAATGAGGGAGAGGTATCCATACCCTTATAAGGCATACTTCGTTCCCCTTTCCAACCGATGTAGGATCTCACACTCTCCACCCCCATTAGGGCCCAGCCTAGCTGGCACAACGGTTCGGGTACCGGCTCTGATACCATTTGTAACAGCTCAAACTATCCGCCTATAGATATTGTCCACTTTGGGTTGCCCTTTGGGCCAATCCTCTCACGGTTTTGCTCTTCCCACCTTTGGGAAGATGCGTCTTGTGTGGGAGAGGTATACATACCCTTATAAGGCGTACTTCGTTCCCTTCTCCAACCAATGTGGGATCTCACAAATATGATCTGCTAATCTCAATTTTCCCTTAGGTTGTGTTTAATTAAGAGACGCTCGTTAATTAAACCTAGCCACTAAATAATTTAGGATTCGATCTCTAGATTCAATTTGGCAGCCATATTATGAAGTGAAAAACGAATTAATATAGGCAGTAACCTCACACGTTTGGGTTATCTAACCTAAATTATGTTGTTCCTACTGATTCAAGATCATTAGTGGCTACTATCAAACATCAAATATAACAATTATGGATTATATTAAACATTCTAACAGTAGGTTTGTAATAGAATAATCTAAATAACACATCAAGATTATCTTTCCAAAACCTGATTCAATTAACACAAACAACAATAACAATCTAAAAAGAGATTCAACATTAATAAGATGAGATAAGCTTAACCAAGACTCGAGCGTCGATTTCACCTTCAAATTAGTGTCGGGATGTTAGCCTTCCATCTTTTCCATTAATCTCCAAGAAGAATAGTTGTTGTTGCGTCTTTCCATCTTGAAAACAGAAGAGAAAATGATGAAGAATAGGTACTATCCACTGCTGTCTTTGTTGTTAACGTTATTCCCGCTTGAAAACCAAAGAGAAATTGATGATGAATGGTGTCTCCACCGCTGTCTCCTCATTCCATATTGAAAACCCTTGGAAAATTGATGATGAATGGCGTCTTGGAGGTCCCTCCATTGCTATTTTTGCTATTGTTTTTGTTATTCACCCCTCACTCCTTCCTTGCCATCACACACCTCTCTTTTCAATCTTTCAAAGCTAGGTTACAAATGTACAACTAGGCTAAATGGATAGCTGGCTCAAAATGGGACAACTTGCTTAATTCATGTTTTCTCATGGTAGGTTAAAATAATCCTTGTAGTTCATGTTACAATCTTGGTCTTATGGATGTAAAATTTTAATTGTTACAGCCATGAGATCACAACTATAACTTTTTAATTGTTATAGTCTTGGTCTCCATTTTATGTTCTATTTTGTCTCTTTTCTTCTTTCAATCTTTTTCTTCTTCTTGCTTTATGAAGACAATAGAGGATGAACATTGAGAATGTGGCTTAATAAGTATGCTTTTGGGTCACTTTAGCTCCTTCACTTCCAAATTGTACCTAAAATCAAATATGAGCTAAAGTGAGTGTCTTAAGCATTTTAAGGCATTAATCACTAAGTGTAATTGATTAAATGTATCAACAATTAAGCATATATCAAGGTCACATTATTCTTAATGATTCAACATCATTAGATGCCATAAATGAATCCAAACATAACTATTACATATTGTATTTAAGATTCTAGCAATGGGTTTACATAAAAACAATCTAATAGAGCATTAAGATTATTCTTACACAAAACCCAATTCAATAAACATAGGATAACATAAACAATCCTTAAGAGAACAAGAACTCAATACATAATGGCAAGATGCTCAAAACGTGTCTTTGACTTTAATTTCACTTTGGCATCGGAATGGGGAAGTCTGGCCCTCCATAGATCTCCAAATAATGAATATGTTGAAATTTCATCTGGAGAGGATGAGGAATCTATAGAGGGAAAGAGATATGAAGAGGAGTTTGACTTTGATTCTAATTCTTCAGAAAAAGAAGATGAGGATGATTTTGATTTACAATTAAGTGATAGTAGTGATTAATTTGTGTAAGTAATAGAATATTATATGAATAAATTTATTATTACATAAAAATATTTTGTTATGTATTTAATTTATAATGTTTATTAGTGGAATAATCAATAAAATGAAAATTTTAGGTTAAAAATATGCCACATAAGAGAAAAAAGGGTATGCTGCGTCCAAGGCCCAGGTTATCACCATTTAGAGGAGCCAGTGCATGTCCAGGTGAAGCATCACATTCTACAGATGCTACAGAATTAGGTGTTGCACGCCCAGCTAGTGCACATCTAGATGAGGCATCACCTTCCCCACCTACAGTCCCTGTAGAGTCATATTCCCTACCTACTACTACACCATCTAACACCCCTATTACATCTGGACTATTAGATATTATCGACGCAACATCTACTCCTAGACCAGAATCTGAATCTATATTGACAGAGATATCAGAGGTCGACGTTACAGATGAATTAGGTGACCTCCAGCTTGGAGCTAAGGGAGTTGATGGATAAATTTACATTACAATTGTTAACGATCTGTGAGTGAAATTCAAAAAATTTTGTAATACATGATAACACCATATGTTTATATTGAAGTTATAGGTTTTAATTTGAAAATGATCTAAAATAACTAATATATTAGGTTCGTTCCATTTGGAACGTGTTATAGAAATATTTTATCCACGTTCAAGGAGAAGATAGAACTTGAGAGCTATTTATAAAAGAATATCTCTCAGGGGCAAAGGATTTTTATTGTCAGGAGCTTGAGGTACAAATTTTTTTAATCTTTTTTATTTTATCTAATTTTATACATTAATTAAATAAATATTATAGTTTATAAATACTTATAGTATGTTTTTCTTATTTTTTCAAAAAGATTTTTTTAGGAGTCAAAATTTGATGTTGTCATTTATGATGTATGGGAGAGTCGTGCTCGTGAACGTTATAGAGACTTTGTTAATTTGATACACAAGAATGGTGTATGACCTTCTTATATATCTGAAGACATATAGAGTGATATGCATTTAATTGTCGATATTTTTCATCATTTACACTTAGCAATTATTGACATAAAAATGTTTAAGATACTCATTTTAATTCACGTGTGATTTTAGGTACAATTTGGAAGCAAATAAATTAAAGTGAGTCAAAAGTACCCCATTTGGGACATTTTCTGAAGATCAGTACTCATTTGTCGTCATGGACTGGACAAAGAAAATTAAAAGACGAAAATTGGAAGGCAAAGAAAAAGAAAAATTTTAATGCAAGTAATTAAAAAAAAGAAGAGGGCAGTTTTAAAACGTTGCGTTGAAGCACCGTTGCTGCGTTATTCAAACAACGTTAATGCTGCATGAAAATGCAGCGTTTGCTGCTTCAACGCAACAACGTTGTGTGAAAATGCAGAGTAACGCTGCGTAGAGAGGGACAGCGCGCAACAACAACGCATAGAGTAGGCATGACGAAGGGGGAACGACGACGCACAACATAAGTGACGCACAGAGGAGGGGACAGTAGCGCTAGAGAGGCGCAAGTGGAGGCTTCACGCAAAGGAATTAAAACAGATACATAAGCAATAAATAAAGGTTGGGCGACGCTTGAAGGGAGGCGAGTTGTGGCGCAGTAGGCATGAGCCAGGGACGGCTTGGTGCAGGCATGCAGGAGAGGAATTTGTCACAACCACAACGCAAAAGGAGTGACTAGCGAGGCTTTAAAGGAGAGCAGCAACCTTAAATTGTCTTGCCAATGAATAATATACAGTGAGAGGGTAGCCTAGAAGAAGCACTGAAGGGGTATTTAAATAGGGACACTGGATGGGGGCTCAACCAATTTTTCGGGAAAGACTCATGAAGAGCTAGGCATCCCAATGCTGGTTCGGAGGTAATATCGATGCCGACGACCCGGGTTAAGTATTTTTTTATTATTTTGTTTTTTTTTCTCTCATTAGAAATTGATTGTGTTATCCTATTTTAATGGATTTGGGTTTTGTGTATGGATAATTGAATTTTCGTAATTGTTCGGTTATTTTTGTATGAACCCGTTGGGTATTGTGATTTGTTGATTCTAATGCGTTCATTGAATTGTCAATTTCAAACCCATTGCTAGAATTTCAATATAATCCGTAATTGTTATGTTGAAATTCACGTGTAGCGACTAATGATTCGTAATCATTAGGGATAACATGACCTAGGTTAAATGACGCATCGTATGTGGTTGTTGCCTTGATTAATCGATTATCGTAATTCATAATGCTACTGCCTAATTAAATCTAGAGATCGTATCCTAGGTTATTTGGTGGTTAGATTTAATTAACGATAATATCTTAATTAAATAAAACCTAAGGGAAAACTCGGGTTAATTATTAACTTGCTAGGAGAGGTTGAAGAACAACAAATTAATAAAATATGCTTAATTAGGGTGTAGGTCGAGATTGAACCAAAGAACCGGGTCCCTACCGAATTCCTCCCATTTATCATTTTTGCATGTTTTCTTTAATTTGTTTTTATAAGTTAGTTTCATTATATTTTTCTTATTCCAAAAATCCAAAACCCCCCTTTTACTATTTCATAAAATTTACACACTCTCTGTGGGATCGACCTAGACTCACCACTGCTATAGTAGTAGGTCTAGTTATTTTATTTTGACTAGTGTAACGACGCGCGGTCAAATTTTGGCGTCGTTGTCGGGGAGTGCGGTGTTTTAGTTTTTATTTGTGATTTAATTGATGTTTTGTATATATTTGTTCGTGAGTGATTTCTTTTCTGTTATTTGGTGATCTTTTCATTTTTTTGTTTCGTGAATTTTTTTTTATATGGACGAAAGTAATTTCTTTTATAATTCGTATTCTCAATCCTATAACATTGTTTGGACTGATCAACCTAAATTTTGTTATGGATGAAATAATTAGCATAATTACTTCCACGATAGTTTGCAGGACACACAACAATTCTAGTATAGACCAGAAGCTTCTTATCACAACTCCGGTCCATCTCTGGAAGAGTTGATGTTGCAATTGCAGGAGAATACTTTATAATTCCAGAAGGATGGAGGGCAATTTCCAGAAAACACATGGTCTAGCGCCTAAGATCCGGAGAACCAATATAATTCAGTTGCATATTTGGAAGAACTTGTTAATAGTATGGCTACTAACAATTTACAATTTCTACAGGATATGCAGTAATTTCAACAAAATATGCAAGAATTCTGACAAGAGACAAAAACACACCAACAGAGGATGGAACACCTAATGGGTCAGATGGCAATGCATCTTGATCGCCTAGAATTGCAACGAGAAGAGGCGCAGCCATATCAACCCGAGGTGTATCCAATTAAAGTCTGTGCGAAAAATTTGCAAAGTGATGAGGAGCTTGAGAATTTTGAGGTCAACCCTCAACGAATTGTTTCTGTCGAAGAAGTGGAGAAGGAGCTCGAAGCTGCAAAGGACTCATCTTTTAGCTCGGAGGTAAGTACTGAGTCCATAATTAATTTTGAAATTAACTCTTTACCTTTACATAATAGATTGGATCAGTTAAATGATAAAGAAAAGGGTGGAGACGTTCGAAATATTTCCAGAATATATGGACTCAGTCGGGACTGAGAAGCTGAGGATAAGGAAGATGCTGAAGGAGGATGATGATCAATTAAGGCCCTATTCGGAACTACCTCACGTAGAGGAGCTGCATATGATACATGAAGATCACAATTTTGTCACGTGAGGAGAACAAGGAGTCGAGCCAGCGACCCTAAACAAAGGCGCTTCTTGGGAGGTAACCCAAGGGAAGTAAATTTCTTTTCCTTTGCATTTCTACATGACTTTTTATATGCATGTGTGTTTTTGAATTTGTTTGTTTTACTTGTTTTTAAGTTTTCAATCAAAATGAGAGAAAGAATAAAACAAATGAAACAAACATTTTCTCATTTTCTATTGCTTCTGGGAATATATAATCATGATTAGAGTGTGTTTGACTATATAATTTTGTAGCGACTTTAACATGTACTTTTGCTCTTGTGATTGGTCAATATGCATTATCTTTAGAAGATTAGTGACTAATGGTAGACATAGCCGGTGAGATTTTGAGCCTTATTTGACTGACACATCTATATCAGTCTCATTGCCTTTTGATAATCTGTGACCTTCATGACATGTACATCTTGATTTTGCGTTGAATTTCTATTCAAGACCACATTTTATCACATGCATTAACATGGATATGATTAGGCATTCTTTGTTTTTCATGAACTATATTAGCCAAATAACCTACCCTATTGACATGATTTTTGCCTTGGTAAACCCCTTTAAGCTTTAGCCTTTCTTTTTGTATAAACCACATTTTATGCTTTAAACTTAACCAAATGTCCTTCCCAAGTCATAAAGCTAGTGGAACATTTGTGATTGTTGAGTTTGTGGGTATACAAAATTTTAAGTGTGGGGGTGTACATATGTGAGGGTTGGTTACAATCTTAGGATGTTATTTTATGTCTTATCATTGAAATTCTCATGTTGATGTAGTTTATTTCAATTTTATAAAAAAAAGAAAAAAAGGAAAAGAAAAGAAAATGAAAAAAGGAAAAGAAAAGAAAATGAAAAAAAGAAAGAAAAGAAAAAAATAGTTTAAAATAAATGTATCAAGGAAGAATTGCTTATGTGTTGAAAAGTTGTTTATCTTTTATGCCACTTCCTAGAGTTGTAATGGAGGTGTTATTTGAGTATGTTGGATATGAGGTAGAGGT
Source organism: Erythroxylum subrotundum (assembly GCA_027563845.1). NCBI lineage: Eukaryota > Viridiplantae > Streptophyta > Magnoliopsida > Malpighiales > Erythroxylaceae > Erythroxylum > Erythroxylum subrotundum. The sequence goes on from JAOQMQ010000002.1 coordinate 25,445,833, forward strand.
TGATTTAGAAGGTTCACTTTTGTGATTTCATCGGCATAAATTTTATGAGTAATTCCTTCGGATTGGTATGTGGTTCATGTGGTTTGTGTGTGAACTGAATGGGGTTATGAAATAGAAATGTTGTATTTTTCATAGCTGACAGTACCCAGTTTTTGATTGAGTGTTACTTTTGTTTCGCTAGCTTTATTGACTTTCATGCTACTTAACCCAAATATATCTCACCTCACCTTTGCCCACATTACAACCATAAAAAGTCCTTTGATTCATGATTTTGCATGTGAACATTAGTGGTGGAGAAATGAAATGATATGTAAAGTTGTGGATGGTCATGATCATGAATGGTGTTGAGTGTACCCATTGATATATTTTAATTAAACGAATTTTTCGAGTCTACTATTAGATTGTTCAGTTTCTGAAGATGATGCTTGTTGATTGACCATGAGTAAAAGCTTGGAATGTTGGTTTCTTGCTATGATTTTTGAAAGTTATTCATCTTGGTTTATGATTATATAGTCTTGGAAAATTATGGAAATTGAGTTGATGTTTTGGGTCTTTGAGCTTAATTTTGATGTTTTACCCGAGGACGGTCAAAAGCTAAGTGTGGGGGAAATTGATATGTGTTTAATTGTTGATATTTTTAATCATTTACACTTAGCAATTATTGACATAAAAATTCTTAAGATAATCACTTTAATTCATGTGTGATTTTTGGTACAATTTGGAAGCAAATAAATTAAAGTGAGTCAAAAGTCCCCCATTTGGGACATTTTCCGAAGAGCAGTACTCGTTCGTCTTAATGGAGTGGACAAAGAAAATTAAAAGATAAAAATTGGAAGACAAAGAAAAAGAAAAAATTTAATACAAGTAATTAAAAAAAAGAAGAGGGCAGCATTAAAACGCTGCGTTGAAGCAGCGTTGTTGCTTTATTCAAGCAGCGTTAACGCTGCGTCGAGAGGGACAGCGCACAACATCAACACATAGAGCAGGCGTGACCAAGGGGGGAACGACGACACACAACGTAAGTGAAGCACAAAGAAGAGGGGACAGTAGCACTAGAGAGGTGCAAGTGGAGGCTTTAAGCAGAGGAATTAAAACAGATACACAAGCAATAAATAAAGGTTGGGCGGCGCTTGAAGGGCGGCGAGCTGCAGCGTAGTAGACATGAGCCACGAACGGCTTGGTGCAGGCAGTGCAGGAGAGGAATTCGTCACAGCCACAGCACAAAAGGAGTGACTAGCGAGGCTTTAAAGGAGAGCAACAACCTTAAATTGTCTTGTCAATGAACAATATACAGTGAGAGGGCAGCCTAGAAGAAGCACCAAAGGGGTATTTAAATAGGGACATTGAATGGGGGCTTAATCAATTTTTCGGGAAAGACCCATGAAGAGCTAGGCATCCCAATGCCAGTTCAGAGGTAATATCGACGTCGACGACTCGGGTTAAGTTTTTTTTTGTTATTTCTTTCTCTCATTAAAAATTGATTGTGTTATCCCATTTTAATGGATTTGGGTTTTGTGTATGGATAATTGGATTTTCGTAATTGTTAGGTTATTTGTGTCTGAACCCATTGGGTATTGTGATTTGGTGATTCTAATGCGTTCATTGAATTGTCAATTTCAAACCCATTGCTAGAATTTCAATATAATCCGTAATTGTTATGTTGAAATTCACGTGTAGTGACTAATGATTCATAATCATTAGGGATAACATGACCTAGGTTAAATGACGCATCGTATGTGGTTGTTGCCTTGATTAATCGGTTTTCTTAATTCATAATGCTACTGCCTAATTAAATTTAGAGATCGTATCCTAGGTTGTTTGGTGGTTAGGTTTAATTAACGATCGTATCTTGATTAAACAAAACCTAAGAGAAAACTCGGGTTAATTATTAACCCACGATTAATAGTTGCTAGGAGAGGTTAAAGAATAACAAATTAATAAAATATGCTTAATTAGGGTGTAGGTCGAGATTGAACCAAAGAATCGGGTCCCTACCGAAATCTCCACTTTAATCATTTTTACATGTTTTCTTTAATTTGTTTTTATTAGTTAGTTTCATTATATTTTTCTTATTCCAAAAATCCAAAACCCCCCTTTTCCTAAACACCGGTTAATTTCATTTCATAAACTTTACACACACTCTTTGTGGGATCGACCTAGACTCACCACTGCTATAGTAGTAGGTCTAGTTATTTTATTTTGACTAGCGTAACGACGCGCGGTCATGGAGTCGTTGACAGCAGTACTGGGTAATACTTGAGGCAATCTCCATTTCAGAGCACAATTATACAAACAGACAGGGAGGATTGTAGGGATAGAGTCTACCCGTACACACTAGAGGATCTATGACCCATCAAGAGCATGCAGAGAAACGTGTAAGTATCTAAACTTTACACTTATATTTTGATTTTTGTTCTAATTATGGCCAATTAGATTTCAATGTAATTTGATGTATAAAATTTAGAATGAAAACATATGTATTATGGAGAATGATAACTTTATAAATGTCTGTTTTCATGAAATACTGTGTTGTTGAGATTTTTTTTGTTTAACAAGGGGTAAATATCATAAAATTAAAGGAAACTTTGCAGAAATTTTGTAAATTGTACTTCACTTATAACACTTTATTCTGATGCAGGAAACGTCTATAGGCACAAAGCCTACACTACATCAGCTCTTTTTACACACCTACACTAGGAAGCACGATGATGTGACCTTCGTCAATACCATATGCAGACAAATTAATGTAGTTAAAATTTATACTTTAATATTAATTTGATAAATAATATTAGTTAAAAATTATCACTTATTAATATAAACAATTATAATGATACATATAAGAAAGCATTGAATGACATTCAGAAAACTTTGAAAAAGTTGATGGGAGTCAAATATATCTTAATGCAGTTGGTGGTAGGGACTGTCGTGGAAGTATTTTTGGCTTAGGTTCTTTTGCAAACACATGCTATTCACAATCCTTCACATCCACTACAGTTACATTTAGTAGGTGATCTGCATTTAAAGAGAGAGTCATTCAGCTTGAGAGCATAATGAAGATGCTGGCAACTCGGTTGCGACAGTTGATGGAGTATATAGACCAGCTCCATAATGAAGTGAATGAGTTGAAGGGAAGGGGCAATACCTCATCACAGCAGTTAGATCATCCGCCTTCACCAACTGCATAGCTTAGATTTATAATATTTCGATACTTAAATGGATGTTATTTGATGTTTTGCTACTTTTATGTTTTTTTATGAATTCTTAATTTACAGTTATTTTCAAGATACTTATTGTTGTACATTATGATTTTTATATTATATTACCAATCAAGATAATTTTTATATTATATTATCAATCAAGATTATATTATTTAGAAAAATTAAATGTAGAAAAATTTAATAGATTATCAACAGAAAATTCTGGTGGGATTTTGTAGTGAGATATGCTGATCGTGTTTTTGTAACTAAAATTATCGACAGAAAAATGGTACCCTAGTCAAATTTTCTGACGAACTTATAATATTTGCCTATAAATTTACCTATGGAAGACTATATTCTATAGGTCAATTTTGCGATAGAAATTGTTTATCTGTTACTAAAATTACCTACGGAAATTGTAATTTCGTCAAGAATTTAAGCAATGAATATTGTAATTATGTCGAAAATTTAGGGATAGAAATTGTAATTCTGTTGGGAAATTTAGCTACGAAAATTGTAATTATGTCGGGAAATTTTACCTACGAACGCTTCTCCTACAACTCTTTTCGTTGGTAATTTTCGGTCCCAAATTTGTTTGCCTACAAAAAATCAGTATTTTTAGTTGGCAATTTTCGTTGGTAAAACCAATTTTTCTTGTAGTGGAATGCGTGCTTTGCCCCTCATTTTCTCCCAAATCTGATCCATGTCTCTTCTACGCTCAAATGTCGTTTTATAATAAAATTTAGGATTTTGAGGAGAATCACGGTTTGATACACAGACAAGAGATCTCCCTAAATCGTGACTATACACGGTTGGTTAAACAGTCGTGTAGCCAAACCTATAAGTCAAAAATTATCTTTCGAATGTCTATATGGCTGTGTGAATAGATATGCAGCCTTGTATTTTCCAGATCATCTTGAAAGCTTCATTTCCTTGGATTTTCTGGTAACATCTTCACCCCAATCCTTCTTCTTGTCCCATATTGACAACCGAGTGTGAATATCAAGAAGATGGCTCAAAGAATGTGCTTTTAACTCACTTTATCTCTTTTGCTTCCAAATTTTACCTAAAATCAAATATATACCAAAATTAGTTTCTTAAACATTTTATGTAATTAATCACTAAGTGTTATGGAAAGAAAGAACCAACAAATTGTACAAAGAAACTGAAATTGGAAAGCATCAATGAGTTAATAACATCCTAAATTGGATTAGAGCCATCATGATTGCAAAATATGTGCAAAACAAACTCACTCCTGACATGAAATGTTGATGGAATCTCTAAGTTTGGGTTACTTGTATCCTTTATCTTGCTTGTTTTAGTTCAAATGATCAAGATGTAACTTAGAACTCATTGTAATGTTGTAACAACATTTCTAGTGTTAATAAATTTTTCATTCACTTTCGTTTTTAAAAAAGGAAGATAAATTTCATAAAATTTTATAGTTTTTGAAAACAATTACACCATAATCTTCCTTTTGTTGAAACTTTGTCACTGATTCCAAAATATGTCAAATACTTAAAAGTTCTCCTTTTTCCAGAAGAAGAGGTTTAAGGATATGCAATCGTTACTTTAAATGATGAGTGCTCCACCATCTAGTAAAACAAGTTACCCTAGAATATCAAAGACCTAGGGTTTTTCAATATTCTTTGTAATATTGATAGTTTGTCAATTGAGAGGGCATTAGTGGACTTAAGATTTAGTATTAACTTGATGCCTTATGACATGTTTAAGAAGTTAGGGTTGGATGAACCTAACTAATTAGGATGAGTTTTCAGTTAATAGATAGGTCAACTAAGTATCCTAATACATTTTGGTTAAGGTTGACAAGTTTATATTTCTTATTAAATCTGTGATTTTAGATATGGTGGATGATATAGAAGTTCCCTTAATCTTAGGATGATCTTTCTAGCTAGGAAATTAATCCTAGGAGTAGGAGATGAGAAGTATGTTTTAATATATTTAGAGCCATAATACATCTATTTGAGAAAGATGATACTTATTTCTTTATAAATACTATTAATGATAAAATTTATGATAATCATAATGGATCAGCTGGGGACTTGTATCATGTATGTTAAATAAGAGGAAATGGATGACCCTATTCTAGATGTGGCATATTTGAAGGTTAATGAGCCCATTATTTGAAATTACGTATGGTGTATAGCTAGAAACTCTATAAAGAAGCAATTTGTTGGGAGGGAACCCATTATTTATATGTTTTTATTTTTATTTTAGTAACTTTAGGATTCTTTAGAATATATTTTTAGTATATGTGATTGAGCCCAAGTTTATACTATCAATTGGCCTCACTTTCATAGCTGTTTATGCACTTGTTGACTCCTAATTAAT
>JAOQMQ010000002.1:25474938-25489384 GCA_027563845.1 Erythroxylum subrotundum
TAGGTCTTAGCACCGAACCTCTATAAAAACAGTGTTTGCCCTTCTTCTCTATACTCTTAATTTAATTTGATTAAATTATTTTGTGTGTATTAATTCCGCAATTTTTGTAGAGCTTATCGAAAAAGATTAAAGATCTATTCAACCCCCCTTCTAGATCGCTTACAAGTTATAGTAAGAGCTCGTATTTCTCTTATTATCATTCATGAGGTAACTATTTATTGCACTAACTATTGACTGATGTGAGATTTTCAAGTCATGCGTGCTTTATTCTCAACCACTATCACTTGCTCCTAATTCAAATTGCTCATTGCAGTTTTTAAAAATTCAGTTTCTTAATTCTTAATTAGGGGATAATCATTAGTTGTCTGATATTTGAAGTGTTGGGAGGTTAAGTTCATAATGATATTAATGAGAATTTGCTTTATGGACCTAGATACTTTTAGTAGATTAAATTTCATTTTTACTAGTATTGCTGCTACTTCTCCATTATGTTGCTAATGTCTTTTCATGTTATCATTGTTATCATCACTTACTTGTTATTAATCCCAAGTCCCATATGTGTTTAAGTACTAAGGAATTAGATTTTATATTTTATTATATATGATGTTACGTGCATTAAGTTTATAGTATTTGATCATTAGGAAAGGTTCTTTAAAACTTTGTTTGAAGATATGTAATTGCTGTAACTTTCTTCTGACACTAGCTTTGGCTGAGATATCTATAGTTTTGATTAATTTTGCCTCTTGTAAGGATGTTTAACTTGTTCCAAGTGTTGAGATACGATCTCGTCTTCCTTTCATTCTATTTGACTATTATAGAGGTTGGTATAGTCATAATAAATCTTCTGATTTTTTCTACTTCTGGTTGAATTCAAGTTGTTTGCATATAGACAAATTCAAATGTTTTAGCCAAAGTGTGTTCCTTTTTTGTGTTTTGTTGGTCAAAGCTCATTAGCAACATTAGCACGACCATTGTGTAACGGTTAATATAATCCTATTCTAAGTTTTTACAGACGAGCACAAATTTTAGAATCCTGGTTCAAATCCAGTTTATATTGGTGTCAACCTAAGGTAACTTGTTACATGGTACATGTTGAAAGTTATTGTTTGTTTTTTTCTCTTCTCATCAAATTTCTAAAAGATATTTTTGTATGACAGTTTTTTATACATTTTTTTTATACTTTTAGCATGTATGACTCTTTAAATGCTGGGTGTGATATTAAAGTGAATTTACAAGAACATTATGTAGTCTTAGTAAGAGAGGGAAGGGATAAGGATTTACCCAGTGTGAGATATCATATTGTTCAAGGAACCCTAGATGCTGTCGGAGTAAAGGATCGTCAACAAGGGCGTTCTAGTGCATTGTAGATTCTTATCCAAGACTTGTATCATTTGATGATGCCATGGGAATCGCTGAAAACATGTAAAGTCTATGGCTAACCCAATAACGAAAGTTTCGTAAGGGGACCAGAGCAGGCTACGTTGACTTGCCTAATGCTATTTGAAAATGTTAGGATTTATATTTGACCTAGTTGGTAAAGTTAGGATTTATATTTATCTTATTTTAGATAAGTTAGGATTTATATATCACCTAGAAAAGATTATCTTATACTTGGCATCGATGTTTTCTTTGTAGGTGAATTTACATTGTGATTTTCTTCAATATACTGATGGAATCATCATCTTTGAGTAGTACAACAGTAAGTTCAAATTTAGGAAATGTGATTTGCTATTGTGGGTTAAAGACCCCATTAAGGAATTTATAGAGTGATCATAATCCTGGAATTATTTATGGATGCCCCAATTATCCGGTGAGGATTTATTGTTATTTGATTAAAAAAACTTGTCTTTAAGGTTTATTTAATGAAATTTAATATTTCAGGTTGGGAGATGCAACCTTTTCAGATGGTATGATGAAAGAGTTACTGAGAGAGCTATAAGTGATTCAAAAATTAAAGAAAGAATTATCAATGATGAAGAAGGAGGTTGAAACAAGCACAACTATGGAATTTGAAGAACTACTGAAACTTATCAAGGAGGACATAAATTTATTGAGAAAAGAGAAAAAGTAAATAAATTTTATGTTAGTGAACATTGTAATAGAATCTGTTATGATTCTGGTACTTTTTGTTTATACTTATATTATAGGGATATTATATTGAATTTCAACTATGTTATGAAAAAAATGGTTTTTCAATTATATTTATATATAAATTATTTAATCAAGCAAAGAGAACACTACTACATAAAACCAAAAGACAATGAATAATTCAATCTATATAAATTGAAGGAAAATTATATGCATGACATTAAATTAGGTTCTTAAGATTAATCAGCTCATATTGATCAAACAAAAAAATACTGTATTTACATTGTGTTTCTACAACACAAACATTTGTCACCATTATCAATAAACACATACATCTAAAAACTAATAGAACAAGTATCCAAATATCAAAAAGTTAGATTACATTTTGCTAATATACTGTAAACAATTGTCTCCATATCAGTAGTACACATACATAGAAGTCAATGAGACAAATATCAAAATATTAAAATGTTAAAGGCATCACTAATTAATGTTGGCCTTATTTGTACTTGACTATAAAAGTTCAAGTTATGATAATTATGTCAATGACATTCTCCTTCTGATTGATTCAGTTTGTAATTATATTGAAGAAATACTATAATATCCTCTAAATCGTAAACCCCTTAGTTCAAATGATAATTGGAATGTATGTGGGTCAACATCTCCGAATTTCTTTTTTTATTGGCATGTCTAAATGTACCAACCTATAAAATTGAGATAAAATATTAAAAATAAACTTAGTAATTATTTCAACTAAGACAATTTCATAAAAAAAATTCCTTAAATTATTGCTTTTGACTCAATATAGCATTATCATCAATTATAATTGTAATGAAAACAACTTTGTTAGTTATTAAAGCCACTAAAAATTAATATAAAACTAAAAAGTTTGGTAGCGCATCGTAATATTACACAAAATAACTAAACTTAAAACTATAACTAGTGATAAGTCTAGGTCGATTCTACAAAGAGTGTGTGTAAAGCTTTTGTAATGAAACAAATTGGTATTTAGGATATTTAGGGGGTTTTGTTGGTTTTCGAATAACAAATTAAAATGAAATTAAACTAATGAAAACAAATTAAAGCAAAAAGTGAAAAATGATAAATTGATAAATGGGTTTTGACCAACACATGAATAAGCATACTTCAATGTCTTGTTATTCTCATACCTCTCCTAGCAACTATTAATCGTAGGTTAACAATAAGCTCTATTAATCTCAATTTTCCCTTAGGTCGTGCTTAATTAAAAGAAGCTCTTTAACCGAACCTAGCTATCGAATAACCTAGAAAAAACACCTTAGATTTAATAGGCCAACTGCATTACGAACTAGGAAAATAGACTAATCTAGGCAATAACCACATAAGCTCTGGTCATTTAATGTAGGTTATATTATCCTGAATGATTCAAAACCATTAGTTGCCACAAATGAATCCAAACACAACTATTACGTATTGCATTTAAGATTCTAGCAATGAGTTTATATATAAAAAAAAAATATCTAATAGAGCATTAAGATCATTCTTACACAATAATAAGTGTAAATTGCATCATGTTTTAGGGCATAGTTTGATATGTGTTTAGCCATTAATTCGATCATTTAGTATGTGTTTAGGTTAGAATTGTGTTAGTTTGTTAATTATTTGTGTTTTAAGTGTTTTATAGGTTAGTACAAGCTTTTGCGTTTAAATATTATGTTTTTAAGGTACCTTGATGTGTTTGCTAGTGTTTTAGGGTCAACATCGAAGAACGGAGAAGTTTCGGAGACATTCGTGACAGAAGGCTTAGATGTAGGTCACAATCGTGGCCTGTGTCAAGCAGACGCACAGGACACTTGTGAACTTCATGTTTCGAGGGACTTTTTGGACCTTTCGGACCTCAAAAAAGCCCTAGGGTTACCCAAGACATAAGAGACTATTTAAAGAACAAGAAGAGAAGAAAGATGGGAGCTTTACATTCAACCACTCTTGGAAACCCTAACGGGAGAGACAAGGAAGAGAGGGAGAGAAGAAGAAGAGGAAGAAGGAGGAAGAAGAAAAGGATCTCGACACAGCTGCTCCCCAGATGAGGTGGTATCCTGACACTGTTGCCTTCTCGATTTGTCCAACCTAAGTTTCATTTTCTCTTCATTTCCTTTTTCATTTAAATGTATAAAGTTGAGATGGATTGTATGGAAATGGATTTCGAGTTGTTGATGATGTTCTGAACTCTCCTTTAGGATTTACTTTGAGTTATTGTTGATTTGGTTATTTAGTGTTTATTATTTTGGATGTTATGATTGATTAATGTAATTGTATGTTTCGGTAACAAACTGAGAGGGTGAGCTGGATAAAAATGATTAGATCAGATTAATAAGAGTTAAGCGATCTAATTAACCACTTAATCAATCTAGTCGGTAATTTCAAGGAGAGAGATCCCGCGCGAGATCCGATTGTTTATTAGAGAGCTTTAGAACTAATTAGAATTATGAGTAATTTGTGAATTGAGAGATTGCAAATTCCATAATTCGATTAGGGTTTACAATTTAGGGTTTAATGATTATAACTCGAGAGAGAGTAACCCTATGATCGTCTAGAACCGACATCCCATAAACACATAAATGGCTAGATTAACATTAATGATAAGTAAAATGCCCTCTCTTATAGCTTGATTAACTCTCTTGATGGATTTCCATTATGACCTGTGTGACTGCTCAGTTTAATTTTATTTTGTTGAAATTTTCACTTTTCAATTCTTGAATCAATTTCTCGTATTTATTTTTTGTGTTCACTTATGCAGTTTTTATTTCTTTTTATTATTTTCTTTGAGCCTTAGACGACTTAGGATTAGGCTAGTACCCTCCTTATGGGATCGACACCTCTTAAACTACAGTCGTGACCCATGCGTTTGCGATATTTGAGGGCTTATAAATTTAAAACTCGAATGAGATGATCACACAACACCAAATTCAATAAACATAGGATAAACACAATACACAATAGAGAGATGCCTACAACGTGTCTTCGGCTTAGCCCTTCATAGGTCTCTAAAACATGTGTTATGCCCCTCATTTTCTCCCAAAATCAATCCATCTTATGTTTTGCCATTGAAATGTTGTTTTATATTGAAAATTAGGGATTTAGGTGGTCACAAAGTTAGATACACAGCTGTGTGTCCAACCATGTATGTCATAAAATGTGCCTAATTCATGAACTTATACGACTGTGTAAGTAGATACACGACTTTGTATATTCCAAATCATCTTTAAAGCTTCACTTTCTTGCAATTTCTTGTCCCTTCTTCACCCCAATCTGTCTCCTTCTTGTTCCGTATTGACAATTGAGTTTGAACATCAAGAAGATGACTCAAAGAATGTGCTTTTAACTCACTTTAGTTTTTATGCTTCCAGATTGTACCTAAAATCAAATATCAACTAAAATGAGTATCTTAAGCATTTCATAATAATAATCGCTAAGTGTTAAGAAGTGATTGTATAAACAATTAAACACATATCAAAGTTGTATACCTATGCAATTGCCTCTATTTAAACCTAATTAAGATAATGATAAACATTAGTTGCTATATGTTTATAAAACTGTATTCATATGATTGATGTTGGATCCCGCTTGATTCCGAAATCCAACTCTTGCTCTCATGCCATATCTGTTGGACCCCACTTATTTCTAGAGTTCAACACTTGCCCTGATACCACAAGATGTTGATCCCCATTGCCGAAGCCCAAGATGTTGGACTTCGTTCCCCGAGCCCAACTATCTGGAGTCAAAAAGCGTAGGCGGGTCTCCTTGTAGAGTCATTCCTATAAACCCTCACTTCCTTTTTATCAATCTTTTTAAAATCAACACCAAAGGCTATCAATTTTTGGGGAAGCGTAGAAAAACATGTTAGGAATCCAATGCTTTAAGAATCGCCTCAAACGGAGGTCGGTTGAAAAAGTTATGGTCAAACGAATCCAACATGTTCATGTCTTGACTCATATTGTACATGTCTTGGAGCAAATGCCATAACTTTTGTTACAGAGGTCGGATTGATTTCAAGTTTGACGGTTTGAAAGAGGATCTCAAGATCTGCAACTTTCATGAAAAACTCAAAGCGATATTTAGCTTTTAAAAGGATTAAAAAATGGAACAGAAGATATTAAGACGATACAAACTAAGACAATGCAAAACTAAGACAAAGCAATCTGAGACGAAGCAAACTAAGACGAAGCAAAACTAAGACGAAGCAAACTAAGACGAAGCAAAACTAAGACGAAGCAAACTAAGACGAAGCAAACTAAGACATACATATATTCCTACTATGTTCAACACTGGGTCATTTTGTTTCTCCATCTACATACCAATATCCTAACATGTTTTTCCTATGTTTTTCAATGTGGAAGAAACATGATCATGCATTCCTAACTTATGTTTGCAGTGATTTTCCAAAAAGAAGTTAAGAAGGATGTAAAGTAATATGGGACTTACATAGTCTTGAGTTTGGCACATATTTAACATTAGGTTTTCATGATAAAAATATGAAAAGAGGGGAGACACAGGGGAAAGGAGGAGACATATATGATAGGACGATTAATCAATCAAAAAAAAAAGGAAAAGCAAAAAGGATTAAGAAGAAAACAATTTTGGAGAAAAGGAAAACAAGATCCATCAAGATTGGATAAGAACATTCAAGATTTAAGCCGAATGGAATCAATTTTGTCTCTTGTATTCTTTCTTATATATTATGAAGTTTCTTTGTTCTATTATAAACTAATTAGGATATATATTTACAAGGGATGAATTCTAAAATTATTTCTTAATTGATTTCAATGATGTAAAGAGAGATTCTGGGCTTTTTAAGAATTATTCATGTTTTCTTATTATATTGGATTTAAGTAAATAATGTAAAAGATTCAACTTGGGATTCATGTCTAGGATTAAAGCACCAAACACATAAGATCATATATATAATTTGGTCACAACATCAATAGAGAGGGTTTAACGGGTTGCTATAGGTAAAAATTATATGGTCCTTCTGATTTAAAGTGAAATCTATTATAAGAATTCACTAAGACAATTACTATACTCTTAGTAGTTTTGATTTAATAGAACTTTTAGTGAAAATAATTAAGAATAGAGACTATACATCTTGACTATGAGGGTACAGCTGTAACTTTAGAATTCATATCGACCTAAGTAATTAGGATTAATCATTAATTTAGGATAAATTCATGCACAATAATGGTTTTAGGGGAATTCTTCATCTGAATATACTTTGTCTACTAGTTATTTACTCTTTTTACCACCTTAACTAATTATCCTTAATTTTTTATTTTTTATTTTCAAATTTTTATGATACTTCATATAACGACAATTAGTACTAGTAGTTATAGTTCTTGAGGGATTGAAACTCGACTCCTTTACTCTATATTGTAGGAAATGATATATGCAGTTGCCTTTATAATTTTAATTAGTATTTTCTATATTTCGTTTATAATTGTATCATATAAAGTTTTTGGCACCATTTTTAGGTACCATAATATTAGGGAAGTCTTATTTTATTAATCTAATCATTTTCTGTTTTCTCTTTTCTTTTATAATTTTATTTTTATTAATCTAGATAATTTTAAATTCTTTTTGTATTTCTTTATTTCAAATCTCTCTTTCTTGATATTATGTTTATGGTTAAAATTTATGATTTTTTTATTTATTACTAAAGTTACCAAACATAACAGAAGGATGGGATAAGTAATACTCCATGGGGATTCGGGTATCACATCACTTATAGATAGATTAGGCATTTGGAGTAATAGGCCTATAAATATATATTTGGAAGCTCAACTGGTATTAATGATGTGCTACAAGATTCGGTGGTGGTTACCTAAATCATGAATATTAGTCACCTTACCACATGAGCCAAAAGAATGAGCAACCAAATTTTAGAGGGAGCTGGTCTCACAATATCCCTTATAGTGAAACTTATAATCTAGGTTGGAGAGACTATCCCAACATTACCTAGAACAATCAAGATCCATCTTAATTTCAGTAATAACATAAGTAAGAGTGGAGCTTAATTCTGAATGAGCTTATGATAAAATTCATTACTATAACCTAAGGCTCACTTTTAAAGGATTGAAGCCTCTATCCATACCTTAGCGATTTAGATTGGTCAGTATAACTAAGCTTGTCTCGAAAGAGCAGTAAGATGTTTCACCTAATAACATTAAGACAAACCTAAAGGAGCAAACAGATGCAGTAACTTTAAAGAGTGGAAAGGAGCCAAAGGCTAAAGAGAATGAGGAAGAAAAGGAAGAGAAGGTTGTTTTATAGGGGAAAAAGGATAGGAAAGGTGAGAAGAAAAAGGAGGAAGAGAAAGAAGAGGAGCCAAAATAGATGGTTGTTAAGAAGCTATCAGTAGACACCTTAAGTGAAGCATGCTCCTACATCCTAAAAAACGAAATACCTTAGACAATTAAAGATCCAAAGAATTTTTTCTTCCTTATAATTGTGGTATCTTTTTAATTATTAGGGCATTAGTGGAATTAACAGGTAGCATTAATTTGATGCATGTTTCCTTACTCCACTGTAGCATATGGCATTTTTTAAGGTAATGAGTCCTTGTTTGGGAAGACGAGTGGAAGTAAGTCCTTGATTATAATCTTGGATGTGTGAACAACTTAAGGAGAAATTAAGCTAAAGTACTAATAAAATTCACTACTTAGGAGGAGTCCAAATATTTATATTTTTTGTTTTAATTTGGTAGCTTTTAGGATCATAAATAGTATATTTAATTTGCTTTTGTAGTTTTAAAATCACAATTTTAAATTTTTTTTAATGTCCATTCATCATTGGATCATGATTATCATACTTGAGTTACAAATTAATGGTATTATGTAGGTTATAAAGGAAATCTAACCCTTACGAGTAGATGTAGATCATATTTCACTAACCTAAGACTAATATTGATGACATTGGACAAGGCCCACAAATTTTATTTTCAGGGAGTACTAGCTATCATAACATCGTTTCCGTTGATTTCTATGATTTTCATTGTTTTTACATATTTTGTACATTAAGGACAATGTATAATGTAAATGTTGGGGAGGTACTTAATGGTTATGCTTATCAATTTTGTTATGAGTAAATTAATAGGGAGAAATTATAAAAACTCTTTAACTTTGAAAAATTATTGATCGAAATGATTCATTATAAGTTCTATTGTCAATGTAATTTGATTTTTTAGGTAAATAGGTATGAGCTTTGATGATTAAGTTAATTTCAAATTTTTTCATTGATTTTGAGAATGGATACTTGACTTGCGCTATGATACTTTTTGTATAATTTGACTATACAATTTAGATGTGAATTCTTTTTAAAAATTTTCATTATCCTTAAAAAAGAAAGGAAAACAAAAAAAGTGTAAACAACTAAACATTAAATCAATTCGCTTTGCTAGCCTCAAAATAAGATAAAAAGTTAAAGCTAAAGAGTTATGCTAGTTGCCAATAAAAATAGTTACCTAATTGACTAACTAAAATTATTCATGATAAGGTGTATACTCTTGCATCAAAAGATTCATGACGTTTTAAACAAGCTCTAAATAATCTTGTCTAATGTTAAATTTAGTGTTTAATAAGGGTTATGAAAAAGTTGATATTTGAAGCATATACCTCATATATGTTTATTTTATACATTAAGTTGGATTGTATGGATTGAGTTAGTTTGAAGGAATGTGGAGCAAATTGAAACAACTTATGAATTGTTGCAAGTATCTAAGAGCCAATAACTTGATGACAATTGCAATTTAATGAATAATGGAGAATATTGATTAATGTGATTGATTTGTTAAATGCTTTCTTGGATTTTTTTTCAAAAAATGAAAGAATAATTTATTTCAAACCATGAAAGGCGTCCATATGTTATGTAACGCAGTAAGGCAATACATTTGCAAAAATATACTAAAGTAGGAACAAGTGAAGTAATATGTTTAGTTTGGAAACATTAAGGAGTTTATAGATTCCAATGTCTTCTTGAGTATGCACTCAATTTCTCCACCATTTGATGAACCACAAATGTTTATCTAATCTAGCAAACTAATCCTTGAGCTAATAAATGTTTGTTTGATTTGGTGTTATTGAAAATTCTTTGGTTTCTCTCTAACCAAATTAAGTAACTGTATAATTCAAGCTGAGACTAAGAAAAATCTTGACTTGTCCCATGGAAAGATATTTCTCCTCAATCAAGCTGAGACTAAGAAAAATCTTGACTTGTCCCATGGAAAGATATTTCTCCTCAACCCATCTCAAGTTATTATCCTAATCATTCTCCAAGCATATAAGATTCAAAATGTGTTGAATATTAGCCCATAATGAAGCTGTATAATTTCCTGGAATTGCCTGTTATTTAAGTTATAAGTAATGAAATTGATTTGTTAGAGGATAACCAAATGCTTAAGTGTGGAGAAATTTGACTAAGTGTTATTTTAGCATAATTTTGATAGGATTATGCTTGTATTTTTTATTTTTATATGAATTGAAACTTAAAATTAATTTTGTTTTATTTAAGATCTTGTTTTACTCTCTCAATGAAGAAAAAACAAAGTTGGGAGGGTTTGAGTCATGTTGGAGCAACTTTGGCAGATACTAGGCTAAGAAACAAAACATTTTTTTGAGAGATGAATAAATAAATTTTATTAACACGAACTAAGCTATTACACCATTACAATGATAAAGGTTTTACAAGATCCAAAAAGACACTTTAGTTTGTTACAACTAGCATAGGAACTTAATTTTAAGGATTCAAAAATTCCATATGATTTTCATGCCTACAGTGGGATTGTTTTGTACATTTCTATCTAGCAATAGTTCTTTAATCCAATTCAGTGTGTTTTATGTCAAAAGATGTTTTTCAGTAGCTACCCCCCTTTGTATAGTAGTTTGAAGCCAGTCTTGAAGACAACTGCCCAAACATGCTATTCTATTTTGTTTTGCAAATTTATTGATAGGGCTTACAAGTTAGGACCAAACGATACCCTAATCCATCCCACTAAACCTACTTTCATATTACAAGAGCTCTGCCCATACTAAAGGATTCAAATACACCAAAATCACTTCATATCATTTATTTATCTATTGATTTATGTTTAGATTATTTATTTTATCCATTATTGTCCATTATAGACTAATTTAATGTGATTATAAGGACTCCATATTAATTGAAAATTTAAAAATTAAAAATTCTGATCTTTATCAGTTTGAGATCATGTTATTATAAATGATATGGCAGCGTCAAACTTGTAATCAGTCGATTGAAAAGTGTGTCTGATCCATCATAGGGATTTTGGTGGACTTTCTGAGCTGTGATATCCGAGTGATAGAGGTGTCAACCATGAAACAGTTAAGAGTTCAGTGAGTATTTTGAATGAAATGAGTGCCATGCATGACCCTGGTTATAGAGATCATAATTTAATATATTACCAAATGGCTAAGTACAGTACAGATGTATCCTTCTTTTCTTTTTCATTAGACTTCACCATGTTTAGGTGTCAAAGATCTAATCCTCTTAACATCCATGAACGCAATTGGCGCAATTTAGGAGGGAAGAATTAATAGGTAATATTTGGGAAATGTAATCTGAAGAACTATAATTATGTAGAGAATCACTACCGTAAATAAAATTAAAAATAAAAAGCAAGAAGAATATATAAATTTGTTTGTATACCGTAGAGAAAATTGGGTTAGAGTATTTTGTTTTCATTAAGGTGTTTTAACTCTGTACTGCTTAATTTTGTTTACATATTTATATAAATCCTATATAAATATGTAGATGAAATTTAATACAATACGGTAAGAACGGGTGAATAAGAACAGAGAATGTACATTGAGAAAACCTAATCAAAGTAATTTATCGTGGATTTCATAATCGGAATCCAAAGAGTAAGAATAACATGTTCCCTAAACTAGTTTTCATCAATTAATTTGCCAGCTGGGCCATATGGGACGGTCGTTTAATGCCAGACCCATCCACAGATAGAAGACAAGAACAGAAAGGATAGTACGGCACGACAGGAAACAAAGGTTGACTAGTGGCTACTGAGATTACTTTACCCCACCTGGATCTTCTAAATGTGTTTTGTCCCGGCAATCAGTGAACATTGTTGAGCCAAATATGGTTTGCTACTAGAGTAACCCAGGACTCTCTGGCTTAAAACTCGGCCGATCTGTAGAGAAACAAAGCATATCATGCATGCATCCTTTGTTTCCAATTGTCTAAAATCTAATACTCTCTGCATTCTCCAGAGCAAAGGGAGTTGTGAGCAATATGAGGATTGTAACGCATAATGAAATGACGATTGTAATTGGTGTAATGAGGATTGCTACTACAGTGAATTATTGAGGCATTTCCCAAAACTACAAATTGCCATTTTTAAACCATTATTCTTGTACCTGCTTAGTAGAAAACCAAAGATCATGTTTTAGCACGGTATAGATACTGGCTTCTGGAATTTATCAACATAACAGCATAGGTATTATCAATATCCTTAACAAGTGAACATAGATGAGAAACAAAAAATTAAAAGAAAAATACAATCCAGAAAGCTTCAAGGTAAAAATGCAGGAATACCAGCAATGAGTTCTCCATTGCCAATCAACCTCTTCCACTGGGCAGTAACTTGCTTATACAGGATTCTGACTCTTGCTGCAGATATATTTAAGAACAACGTCCTTTTCCTCAACTTGCTTAATTTCCTCCCAGCCCTGATCTTTAACCTGCATAGTTTGATCCTCAGGAACCATGGCCCTCTTCGAGAATCCGCGGCTTTTAGTGTTTTGTAGATCAAGAACTGAGCTCGTCGATGACTTGACTCATCTGGGTCTTCGCTATCCAATTTGGAGTAATCATAACATCTCGTCACTTGAGCCATTATTATCCAAGCCACACTTTATCTGATAAGGCTCAGAGAGCTTTGAATGAGCTCGCGGAGAACAATATAGAAGTAATAATAAGTTGATGAACTGATGTGTAGCTGAGGATATATGGTATATTTATAAGAAGAGGAATGGGGGTAAAAAAAAGTGTAGGGTTGGTGGTTGAGGTCATACGGTGATGAAGGAAAGCATGTGCTTCAATCTTTAGTACGAAAATAATATGGAAACTTTATTCTCTGAGCTGGCCTCACATCAAATTTTGAAAGCTAATTTAGTTTAGTTAAATCCAATAAAGAGAAACGGTGCAGGCTACCCCACTTGATATGATCAAGCTATCACGTAGAGGACACTCAACCTAATGCAGTACGAAGTTATTTGAGTTACCAAATTTTGGAGTAGCGTACCAATCACATGCAAATGGTTGTCTTTGGGGTTAATTCATTATGCCAAAATGAGATGGGGAAAACCAGAAGAAAGCAAGGATGGTCTCGTATTGATTCATAGGGTTAGGCTATTGATTTAGATAGAGCAAAAGGACATGACAGCTTACGCAAGCAGGATTTGGATCTTGCTTTAACATAATATGACTGCCTTCAATTTCTTGTGATAATTAGCTGTAATCAATGAAATGTTTTAATCGGCAAAAATATCAAAAATTTTCCTTTTATCTAGGGGTTGTCTCATTTTGAATTTTTGGTATAAGATATGAAATAATGGATTGATTTTTTTAAAACTATTTATAGTTTAATTCAATGTTTTCAAAATCGGACCGGACATCGAACCGGTCGAAGAAAAGGTTTAAGGTTTAGAGGTTTAACCGGTAGTGAACTGATATCAAACCGGAATATAATAAATAAGATGAAAATTTTATAAGAATAAATAAAAATAATTGGGTATACTATTGTCAGGGAAAAACCAGAAATTGATATTAAATAAAGTTCTAAATATTATAGAAATTGATATGAAATAAAGTTCTAAATATTATAAAAATTGATATGAAATAAAATTCTAAATGTACTATAAATTGATATAAAATAGTGTTTTAAATGCTACAAAAATTGATATGAAATAGAATTCTAAATGTTACAAAATGATATAATTTGCATGCACCTTTAAGACCGGATAAATTTAACAATACCCATTCGCATCAATATCGAGAGAAAATGAAACTTAACAAAGATGTGGAAATTATTTTGCGTTAGAAATTCTTGACTATTACGGTTTTGAAAACAAGTGGAACCTTGAGTTGTGCTATTGTATTTGTACCCAGAGGCCAGAACCAAACCCTTTCTTTTTCATATTTGATGAACTAAGATTTCTCTCTCTCTATCTTTTGACGACAAGCGTCACGAGTCCACACATCAGTGAAAAATTCAACAACCTCACATTACTGGTGGCTTTCAGTTTAGCCCTTTCATTCTGTTTCTGCGAGTGAAAGGGGAAAGAGTAAGAGCCAA
>JAOQMQ010000002.1:25555111-25567056 GCA_027563845.1 Erythroxylum subrotundum
TGTGTAGTTGAGTATTTGTAGGGTGAATAAACACTTTCTTTACTGCAAAAGTTTTTTTAAGAAAAAAAATATTTGACTTTAAAATTAAAAAATATTTTTTTAGTAGATATAGCTTTTTGGCAGCTAAAATACAACTTTTTAAGTTTAAATTTGGAACTTCTTAAAAAACGCTTTTTTAATAGATTTTTCAAATCAAATAATTAGCTTATTTTTAGTCTCTTTTATCTTTATGTTTTACACATAATTCTCCACGATACCTACAAATTCATCTTTACGTTCATTTTGAGAATTATGTAATATTATTTAGATTAGGTTCATCTACATCTGTAGACGATTCAATGTGTCCTTTGTAGAGAAAGTAAACATAGCAAATCTTATAGGTCATGACAAATAAAATTTATGTAGACGCAATTGCATCTTATCGTAGGTTGAATTCCTACTATGTAAGGGTAAGACTGCGTACTATCAGAACTTTTCAAACTTCGCTTTATTACGGGACTTTAGACTGGGTATAATGATGATGATATAATATTATTTGACTTTTTTTATACGTTTTAATATTCAATTTTAATATTAGTTTTACATATGTTATAATCCATATAAAAAATTTGGTTAGATATATTTTCATTTATGCTTCATATAATTTAAAATTATATAATAATTAATATATGGTGCTTTGAATATTGTTTAATATACTTTAAATTTTATTTTTATGTATAAATAAATTTTATTATAAAATAAAATACAGTTAAAATTAAAAATATTTTTTATGTTTATATTATCAAACAATTTACTATAAAAAGTTTTTTTAAAAATAACTGCTAAATAATTAATTAATTTTTTAAAAAAATTTCTCTGGAAAATTTTACTGACACTAGTACCAAAAATTTTACGCGTGTACAAACAGGCAGTTAATGGCTTGAGAGGAAAAGTATTGAAGCCTTGCCGTTTTGTCGTACATGTTAGGAGGCAATTCTTTGATGTGGTTGGATATTGGCGGTCAGTTATTAATGTTTTTACTAGCAGGCATTTAAGAACCTAATCTAGAAATAAGCACAAGAACCAAGAAAGTGCGCAGAAGCCAGAAGAGGTGGAAATGAGTTGGTTGAAGCGTAGGAGTCCAACAGTGATGTATGGGAGTTTTAAGGTATAGATTTCCTTTTCTGTAAGCAAATAAAAGCAATTCAACAGGAGCCCATGCCCATCTGGCACAAAGTAGAAGAAAACCCTCTCCCCCCTAGACTTTGGGCGTACACGACAGAGCCTACAAAAATTAATAATGATAAATTAATAAAAGTGTGGAAACACCTGAGCCTGTTTCTGAAAGCGCCTGTCAAAAATTAAGACTGAAACGATTTGACATGGATCAAGTACACTGTACACACATGGTTGGTCAATCAATTTAATTCACGTTTCAAAACCTTTTCCTGTATATATATATATATATATATATATATGATTAGCGAAGTTATTTTTGCCTAATCAGTTTTGTTTCTGTCTTTTACCTAACCTAGCGCGAAAAAGGTGCGCGCGAAAAGCTCGTACACTGGTGGTTGCCTTTTTGCTAACACTTCAAGTAACAGACATTATGTGGCATAAATGAAAATCAAAATGCAACTTGGTGGATGAGTAGGCTAGGCTTACGACCCAACTTCTCTGTATCAAGGATACAATTTGGGCCTTCGATCTTCGGCCAACTTTAACAAGTCTTGTTCTCAATGCTACTCAAACAATGGCGTTCTTGGACTCAGTTATGTTAGCTTCTAATAGGTCCCTTCGCTCCCTTCCCCTTGCTTACACCCAACTTTGTCTATTAAGGTACTAAAAAGAAAGGCCAGGGGTGAATTGGGTGACTTAAATCAATCAATTAAAGACAATGTATCGAATTCCCTAAAGAGAAACATAAGAACACTTGATAATACCCGGATTAAAATAAAACTAGCATAATAACTCCACACAAGTAGTTCAAGATTTGATACATGATTTAAAAAAAATAAATAAATTGAAGATTTCATTAATAAAGAAAATGAAGTACAAGTTACAAAATAACCTGGGGAGGTACCCTATACACATACGATTATCTATCACTAGCTATTCAAAATACATGAGAAAAAAAATAAACAGCTAAGTTGAGGTATTGAGAAAAACGTTAGAGTTTTACACAACACCCCTCAAAGTTAAGAGTTCAGTGATGCTAGCCATGGTCACAGACATAAGATATGAGATAGAATTTTGTTTTGTTTCAAACCTTCTACCATTCCATTCTTTGCAAATCGTTTAAACACATGCTAGTAGCTACAATGTGTATCATCTTCGGATCACGTAGAGAAGATAGCCATTTTATAATGCCAAAAAATGTATTAGTAGGTATTGACCAGTTACATTGCAATGTAACTGCTTCCAATAGACAGCTAGTGATCTTACTCTTGAAGAATAAATGCTCATGTGTTTCCTCCTCTGTTGAACAAAAAGGGCATGAAAGGTCAATGTTTAGATACCTTAGTTTGTCAGTAGTGTTTAGACGTTTTTGAATATAACTAGCCATAGATGGAAGGATATCTTAGGAGGTATGAACTTGTTCCATATGATTCTACACTAATCCACTATTGGTTTCTTCAACATTATGAGCTCCCTCGTAAGCCTATTTGAAAGTTGGTGGATAAGTCGATTATGCCAAAAAAACGTATCTTGAGTGAGAGGACTAGGAGAGTACCGAGGTTGCAAATACCGAATACTTGTAGGGAAATTCTAGTTACTCCCATTGATGAGTGACTCCATTTTTTTGTAAAGTGGGAGAGTAATAAAAATCCTTTGATCAGCGTGTAAGTTTATAATAGCTCCCTAACCTGATCAATTATCAAACCATAAGGATATTTGCTTCTCATTGACGATGGAGCAAGATAAATTATCTTGGACACTGTCTTTTAGTTGGAGAAGTTGGTTCATAAAGAAAGAGTTGGATGCTTTCTTTTGTACTACCCAAATGCTCTTACCTCTAAGAAAGTATGAGTGGATCCATCTGATCCATAAGGATGTTCTATCTTCCATAATTCACCTAATTCTTTTCATCATGAGTGTTTGAATAGTATGCTTCAATGGAATAATATTAAGACCTCCTTCTTCCTTGGGGTAAAAAACGTCTGACCATTTAACTTTACTACCCTTTGTACCAGTAGATTGATTCTATAAGAAATCTTTGAATATCCTCTCATGGACTTGGTAACACTCTTTGATAGAAAAATGTGTGAGCTCCAATTTATGTGCAGAAAGTTGAGAATCGATTTTATAAGCTATAATTTTCCTGTAAAGGATGGAAACTTGTTTACCCAGGAGCTAATTCTTTGTTGAGACTGGAGGACCCAAGTATAGCTAACTGACAATGTGGTTGCAAGCTGGCCCATCTGGACCTCTAAGTTGTGAATGAAAGACGTATGATTCTTGAGCATCAGGTTAGTCTTTACTTGTTTCTTCTTATGTTTTTCATCCATACTGTTAACCTTGGAGCCTATAGAGCCTATAACATCTATTATTTTGACAAATTGGGATTCCATCTTTGACTCAAGTCTTTTGTACTTTGACTTCCAATTTCCCAACTTGTCTTGTAATCCTGGAGGTCTTTGTGGTCTTAAATTTGCACATACATTATTAGTCTAAGAAAAATTTGGGTAGCTTTTCCACCCAGAGTTATAAATGTTCTAGAAAGGAATGTTACTTGACCGTTGTAGCACACCCAATTAATTTGCTTGTTCTGTTCCATCATTGTTCATCAAATAACATTATGTTGATGTATAGTCTTATTGTCCACATATTTCATAAACTTGTTGCATTGTGTTTACTGAACAAGATGAGGCATTGATTTTGTTTAGCTTTTTGGTTAATATCACTATCTATACCTATATGGTTGAAGCTGACTCTGTTGCTATGATTTCTTTTTTTTTTGTTCGCATTGTATGGTTTACTTCTTTCATTTGACCATAGACAGTTGTTAGTGGCCATATTCTCAATTAGATTGTATACAACATTGATGGTTTTTCTCATCAACAAGCCTTCAGATACTGCATCAATTGTAATCCTGGTTGTTGCATTAACTCCATTATAAAATGTCTATAATAACATCTCTCTTGGCAAGTTTTGATGAGGACAACTTCTCTATAGCTCCTTGAATCTATCCCATGCCTCATAGAGAGATTCTCTGTTATATTGATGGAAGGTTGTGATCTCCTAGACAATCCAAGTCGTCTTTGTTAATGGATAGTATTTAGCTAGGAAAGCTTGCACTAACTGGTCCCATATAGTTACATGCTCTGGATTAAAAGAATTTAACCATGCCTTTGCCTGATCTTCTAGTGTGAAGGGAAAGAGCCTCATCCTTATTGCCTCCTCAGATAATCCATTATACCTAAATGTACTGCAAATTTTCAAAAATTAGCAAGGTGAGCATTTGGATCCTCATGTGGCAAACCATAGAATTGAACAATGGTTTGTAAAATATTCAATAAAGCATGTTTGATTTCAAAATTTTTCGCATTAACAGGCACCTTGACGATCCCTTATTGGTTCGGATTAAACCCGAGCGGCCTAAAATCCATTAACTTGGGTTGTATAAAATCCATTGATGCTCTTTGGTCACTGCCTTCATCTCTTTGATCCCCCATTTCGATTTCATTTTGATGCCTTGCTTTTCTTAATTCCCTTTCAAGTTTGGTGATGTCAAGTTCACTTAATTGTTGTGTCTAATTTCTATTGATTTTGTTTGCCTTCATATCTTGATTTTGGTTACAAATTCTTATATTTTAATCCAAAATTGAAATGAATTGAGTGAAAATGGCATGAAAATTGAATGGATTGTCTTGTGAATGTTGCATGAAAAGAAGAAAAATTATGCATGAAAGAATGAATATGGACGTCGATGGTGAGGAAGAAGAGAAACAGCGGATAGAGAGAAGGCAGAGGTGAAAGCTAGTATGAGCACCTGATCATCAGGGTGAGGACCAGAAGCAGAAGGCGAGAATTGATGCAGAGAGCAAGAGTGTGGCAGGAGAGCACCGCCAACTCCCGCATCCAAAAACTCTTGTTTGCTCATTCTGTTTTACATCTGTTGCATTATTGAATTTGAGCTTAATACTTCTCTGTTACTAATAAAGATGAGATTGAAGTATATGAAGATGATGAACCTTGTTTATTCCATGATGGGCTGATTCTTTTTCTTGAGAATTAATGAATCTAGTTTAGTCGACTATGCATGATTGAGTTACTGTTTTGTTTTCTTATTATTTGCTATAGTTTATAAGCTTATTGGATGTAATAGTGTGGCCAACCTTTGCATCATTTAGGTAATAAATGAAGGATCGAGAGAAGAAGTTTAATATTGGAATGAGAAACTATAGACACTTGGGTTAATAATTAGAAATATATTAACTTAAGTTGGTAATTATTAGTGGGTTTCCATAATTACTTTGGATAATAAACTTGTCAAATAAGAAAGTTAGATTTAGTTCATTATTTGAACTAATTTAGAACCCAATTGGTAATTTTAGCAAGACAATTATCTAATCAATTCATCTTAGTCATGCATAGGAGATTAAATTAGTGAAGTTAATTTCTCATGAGCTTTCCATACCAGTTGATCAACTTGTTTGCTTCCAGTTAAATTACTTTACTTTTTAGTCTAATTGTGTGATTTTCTTTAAGCCTTTACTCAATAAATCGGGATATAATGTTTAAGATTGCATCTATTTTTATTTTTATTTAAGATTAGTTTGAGTGAACCAATTTCACCTCCTTGAGAGACGACCCTAGGTAATCAACTACAACTACCTCGTATACTAGCGAGTAGGATAACCTAGGTATTTTTTAGAACTTATTTTGACATAATAAATTTTTGGCACAGTTGCCGGGGAGGTGTTTAGTGTTTACACTTAATTTAAGTTTGATTGTTTTGTCTATTCATGCATGCATTTTTTGTCGTGTTATTTCATTGAATTGTTTTAGTAGTTTTTGTTACTAATTCAGTGTTGTCTTTGTTTTGTTTATGCGAGGAAGGAGGTCGTCGGAAAGTGAACTCGTTCCCTTTATTGATAACATATATCGGATAAGAGGACCTCTAAAGGTATTTGAATACAATCTCGAGGAACCTAAGTTTGAAGATCAAGAGAAGGGTGAAAAGTAGCCAGTAATAAAGGAGTATGCCAAACCAATAATTGGTACTGCCATGTCGTGCATACGTTTGGTAGAGGCAGCTAGAAACTATGAATTAAACATCATCCACTACAACATAATGCCATCTTTCTATGGTTTCCAATGAAGACCCTTTAAATTTCATTTGAGAGTTATATACCACTCTCCAGATATTTTCTTTAGATGGCTTGAATGAAGATCAACTCAAAATGAGATGCTTCCCATACAATTGAAGGATTAGGCTAAGGCATAGTTGATGACCATTCCGTCTGATTCATTGACCATATGGGAGGAGGTGTACATTAAATTTATGGGAAAATTCTGTTCCTATCAAAAGACCTCTGAGTTGTAGATGGAGATAGCTACCTTCACTTAGATGGAGGGAGAGCCATTCCATAAGGCATGGGAACAGTTCAAACTCTTGCTAATATAGTGTCCACACCATCATTTTCCACTTCACATGTAGAACTAATTCTTCTATGATGGATTAAAATAACAATGTTAGTACACAAGGGACAATAGAGTAAGAGGAGTTGTGGGAGAGAAAACTACCGAAGAGACATATAATGTTGGATCCCGAATTTTTATTTATTTATTATTCATTGATTGATTGATTTTATTTTATTTTTAGAATTTAGTCATTAATTTAGCAAGCCTAAGTGGAAATTAGAATTTTGAATGGAAGTGTTAGAAATGTTAGAATTAATGTTAGAGTATGGTATGGTGTTTAAATGGACTTAAGGAGCTAAAGGACATTAGGTTAAATGAAGAGGGGTAATTTTGGAAGAACAAGACAAAATGTTGTCTTGAATAAGAAAGAAGAGAAGAGAAGAGAAAAGAAGAGAAGAGTGCGTGAGTTTGGAGAAAAATGTAAAGAATAAAGAAAGAAGAAGAAGAAATCGTGAGAAGCTAGAAAAGAAGAAGAAATCGTGAAGGA
The DNA here is from genome assembly GCA_027563845.1 of Erythroxylum subrotundum. Taxonomy (NCBI): domain Eukaryota; kingdom Viridiplantae; phylum Streptophyta; class Magnoliopsida; order Malpighiales; family Erythroxylaceae; genus Erythroxylum; species Erythroxylum subrotundum. Next base: position 25,562,226 of record JAOQMQ010000002.1, read on the forward strand.
AGAAGAAAGAAGGAGATTTGGGCTAAGTTTAAGGTAAGTTTGTCTTTCCTTTTTGCTTAGGTAGAAAAGATGTAGAGAAATGGGTTTGTGTCAGAATAAAGTGAAGAAGATGAGATCCATTTTGATTTTCGTGGGTTTTTTAATTAGGGTTTGGTTTTACTAGCTTAGATAAAGTATGGGTAGGTTAAAAAGAAGATCAAATCAAAACAATTTAAATCACACTTGATGCTAGGTGCAATCCCTGGAAACAACGCCAAAAATTTGATAGCTACTTTGTTTTTAGCTCAAAGTTTTAAAATTAATTGAAGTTGCGATACAATAAGTATACGGTTTGTATAAAATAGTATAGCAAGGTATCATTTCCTCGAGAATTGGTTAGTCATCTTGTAATTCAAATTGACTTTTGTTTGAGTAAACCAAATAATGAGAGATTGAAATTCCAAAAATTCACAATTTAAAGGCTTGTAAACACACTTCATAACGTCACAAAAATAAAAACACAATTTGGATTAAAGAATCAAATTATAAAGGTTTGGGTCATTCTCTCCATAGCATGCAGTCCCTCACTTTGGTAATGTAATCATGCTTAGTCCTAGGAATTCTAATCTATTGGCCTTTTCTCTCTCAATGCTCAAACCAATTAAGACCAAAATAATGATTAAATTTCAGTATGTAATCTCTTAACCTACACACTTTACGTAATGGTTAAATGGATATGAAGTAACTTATTGGATAGCCATCAAGACATACAAGATCTCTCATGTTAGCTTGATGTGTGAAGTGTTCTCAAGGCTGCCCACTCTCATAGTACATCCAAACTATTTTCCTAACTCCATTTATCAATATAAGCAAGGCATATAAAGTCTACACATCATAAGCATTAAAGCAAATCATACATTAAATCAATGTGAGTTCTTATATAGTTATGGTAAGAACAACCCTAAAATCTACTTAGAAATCCGTTACAATTATCAACAACATCCTCACAACAATTCCATACATATTCTCCATACAATGAATAAGAAAAAACAAATGAGAGAAGAGAGAATAAAAGGCTTATGATTTGAAGAACAAAGATGGAACTTGGTGTGGAAACTTCGAGATCTCTTGAAATCACTTGATTCTAATCAATATTAGGAACATGTATAATTTTTATTTTATATCCAAACAACTTCTGCATCGATGAAATTTAAACCTTAATTAATTTTTTTTGTAACAATCAAACAATTTTAATCAAATTATAGAATTAAAGATCGCTCTGATGCCACTTTTAGGAAATTAAGATGGAATTCGATCCTGACTGTAGCAGAATAATTACGAAACTTTTTCATATTTTTATTTCCCGAAAACCAACATCACTTTAATTCTATAAAACAATTATCACATAAATCATAATAAAGAATGAATCTTAATCCGTACCTTATTCTGAAGTCTGTTTTTTGCTTTTTGTATCCCTCAAACTATTTCCAAAATCAGTCAGTCATAGTTGTCACAGTCGCATAAATGTCTAACCTCTAATAGTATCCACATAATAGGTTGAGAGAACTCTATAACTCTTACAAAGAGGGTTAAACAAGTGCTAGCTCCATTAGAGCTTAAGCCTATTTATAATAAGTTTTGGACATTTTAGTGATTTAATTAAAATTAAATTTTAATTTCAATTAAACTTTAATTAGAATTACAAATAATTGTAATTAAATATCAATTATGCCTAAATAAGATTTAATATCTAATATTGATCACAAAGCTTCTCAAACTTTACAATCAAGTCCAACTTGATTAAAATATCTTTGCGCACTTTAACTCGTTCTTTATGTGAGACCCATTAGGTTCCCAAATATATTGGCAATGATAATAAATTATAAATATAATTAATAATTATAATTAGATAAATTAAAACACCTTTTAATTTATCTTTAATTCTCCAATTAAACAACTTATAATCATATATCAAGATTATGGTCTAGTAACACATCATGACTACAGAAATATTTAGGAATATTTGATACTGTCTAGCACTTGACTAGCGTATGTGATTTAGACGCGCTGATTCTAACGTGAGGTGCATGTATTACACGTGCACCATTATTTTTACGCAAATCTAATTCTGAAAATTTTTCCACGCTACTGATTTGTTTTTGCTTCACTGCACCTCCGTCGTTATTGGCCACCTATCTTGGGCATGTTTGCCCTAGCTAGGTGTGACTGTCACCCCAATGAGAGGCGACTGTGGCCCCAACCAGTGACGATTATTTCCACTAACAACTCTGACGTATTTAGCAGCAACCTCCTCTAAATCAACATTCAAAATGCATACAAAACATATACAGAACACAACAATAACGTACATATTGAGTGTTTTCCAACAACCATAAACAACCAAAAATTTTAAAAAACATAAAAAAATTCAATAAACAGCACGAGGTTTTGGGTTTCCAAAAATTAACATAGAGCATAGGCATGCAGAGAATTTCCAAAAAACTTAAACAAAAGGACATATTCATTTAAGTTTATTTCAATTAAAAGAATATTATACCTAATTAAAGAAATCCTAATCAATATTAGGAACATATACAAATTTTATTTTAGATCCAAACAAATTTTGCATCGATGAAATTTAAACCTTAATTAATTTTTTTTTATCACAGTCAAACAATTTTAAACAAATTATAGAATTAAAAATTGATCTGATGCCATTTTTGGGAAATTAGGATGGAATTCGGTCCTGACTGTAGCAAAGTAATTACGAAAACTTTTCCTATTTTTATTTCCCGAAAACCGAGATCACTTTAATCCTATAAAATAATTAACACATAAATCATAATAAAGCATGAATCTTAATCTGTACCTTATTCTGAAGCTTGTTTTTTTTTTCTTCTTGTATCCCTCAAACCATTTCCAAAATCAGTCAATCTCTATTGTCATGGCCGCACAAGTGTTCAACCTCTAATAATATCCACATAATAGGTTGGAACAACTTTGTAACTCTTACAAAGAGGGTTAAGCAAGTGCTAGCTCCATTATAGCTTAAGCCTATTTATAATAAGTTTTGGACATTTTAGTGATTTAATTGAAATTAAATTTTAATTTCAATTAAACTTTAATTAGAATTACAAATAATTCTAATTAAATATCAATTATTTCCAAATAAGATTTAATATCTCATATTGATCCTTATTTATTAAATATCTCATATTTAATTACAAAGCTTCTCAAACTTTACAATCAAGTCCAACTTGATTAAAATATCTTTACTCACTTTAACCCGTTCTTTATATAAGACCTATTAGGTTCCTAAATATGTTGGCAATGATTATAAATTATAATAATAATTCATAATTATAATTAGATAAATTAAAACACCTTTTAATTTAACTTTAATTCTCCAATTAAACAACTTATAATCATAGATCAAGATTAGGGTCTAGTAACACATCATGACTACCAAAATATTTAGGAATATTTAATACTGTCTAGCACTTGACTAGTGCGTGTGATGTAGATGCGTTGATTCTAACGTAAGGTGCATGTATTACATGCACCCCATCGTTTTTACGCAAATCTAATTATGAAAAAATTTTACGCTACTGAATTGTTTCTGCTCCACTGCTCCTCCATCGTTATTGAACACTTATCTTGGGCATGCTTTCCCTAGCTAGGTGTGACTATCGCCCCAACGAGAGGCAACTGTTGCCCCAGCCAGTGACGATTAATGCCACTAGAAGCTTATATGTATTTAGCAGCAATTTCCTTTAAATCAACATTTAAAACGCATACAAAAGATATACATAACACAGAACAATAACGTACATCTTGAGTGTTTTCCAACAACCACAAACAACCAAAAAATTTACAAAACATAAAAAATCCAATAAATAGCAGGAGGTTTTGTGTTTCCAAAAATTACAAAGAGCATAAGCATATAGAGAATTTCCAAAAAACTTAAACAAAAGGACATATTCATTTAAGTTTATTTCAATTAAAAGAAAATTAAACCTAATTAATGAAATCCTAATCAATATTAGGAACATGTATAATTTTTATTTTAGATCCATACAACTTTTGCATCGATGAAATTTAAACCTTAATTAATTTTTTTATAACAATCAAACAATTTTAATTAAATTATGGAATTAAAGATTGCTCTGATGCCATTTTTGGGAAATCAGGATGGAATTTGGTCCTAACTGTAGCAGAATAATTACGAAACTTTTTATATTTTTATTTCCCGAAAACCAATATCACTTTAATTCTATAAAATAATTAACACATAAATCATAATAAAGTATGAATCTTAATGTAACATCCCGTTCCCCTATTAAGAGTTAGAATCCAAAAATACGGTACATGTGAGATTAATGAGAGATTAAGAAAAATGCATTTTTCATGCTCATACATATGTTAGCATACGTACACGTGAATTTGAATTTTTGCACACATTAAAATGACTGTATATGCATTCATTGACATTCCGGGTATAATTGTTTATAAATGTGATTATATTGAGAATTGTGATTTTCACATAAGGAAAACTGATTTGGAGAGTGTATTTAGTGATTTAGAATTTTTGGTAAATTTTAAGAAAATTTCTGAAAATTTGGGTAATTTTTGGACTAAGAAAAATGCCAAGTGGCAGAACAATTAATAAATAGTGGTGGTAGAAATAAATGTCAAATGCCATAAAACCTCGATAATTGAATATTTGATAAATTAATAATCTCGATTAAATAATAATTTTCTTCGGTCCCGACTTAGGCCAATGGGATAAAATAATAACCTCGCTAAATGCATAAGATAATAGTTTTAAAAAAAATTCCTTGAGGCCCACTGA
>JAOQMQ010000002.1:25581500-25598985 GCA_027563845.1 Erythroxylum subrotundum
TTGATGAGTGGTGAACTCATATGTGTTTCATTATAATTCTTGATATGATCATAATGGATTTTTACAGAGTATTAATCTAGTGTCTGCATGTTGGAATTATTAATTGAAACATGTATTAGGGAACATTCCCTCAAATAAAGAGTTTATAGTGATATCATCACTGCTAGATGTTTTAAAGAGATTTGGTGATTAAACTGGCGCCAATAGTTTGATGGACTAGCTACTCATCAAGTCTTAACACCAAGATGAAATCTTGTGTGTTAATCACCATATAAAGTAAAATGGGGGATCTAGAAGGAAAAACCAACATAAGGGCAAAACGATAATTTTACCCTTTATTGTGCGGATGCCTATAATAAGGTTCTAAATAGGGTTTGCAATTGGATATAAAATATGTGTTCTTATAATAGTTAATAATTCAAAAGTTCAACTAATTGTCTTTAGTAGAATGACATTTAGTTAATAAGTTAGAATTAATTCTAATGAGATTAAATTAATTCTGGGCTTATTGGAGCTTGAATTATCAAAGTCCAATAAGATTCTCTACTTGGCTTCAAGGAAGGTTATCAAGCAAAGTAAGAAATATAAATGGAGGTTTTAGAGGCCTATAATTGAATGTTGGGCTTGTACTAATTAATGGTTAATTAGAAGCCCAAATTTACATTTAGAAATGGGCTAGACTTTTGTGTAATTTAATTAATTATATTAATTATATTAAAACAAAAATTCTTAAAGAAAGAAGGTGCAATTTCAGTTTTTAAGGCTGAATGTGCAGCTGCACATTTGACATTAAATTGCTAAATAAAGATGGTCTTTATTATGGTTTATCATCATTAAATGGAGTTGTGAACTTACCATTAAATGGTTTAATGGTTATCTTTTAATGTTAGGATGTAACTTATTAGCATTCATCGGATTAAAGAAGAAAGATGTACATTGGATGGACTATCTTCTTTCTTACATCATTAAAAACCGAAATTGATATGTTAATATTAGGTGATTGTTTTTTTCATATAGCCATCTTAAAATAAATGAGAAGAGTCTCATTTAATGGCTTCTTTATGTTTGATTAAAGAAAGGTGTGATGCATTGGTTGCTCTCCCTCTTCTCTTTTTTCATGCATAACCGAAATTAGGAGGGTAAGAAAGTGTTCTTGCATTGTTTTGATCAACTCTCTCCTCTCACCTATGCATGGCCGAAACCTAGAATGAGAAGTGTCTCATTGTTTCCTTCTTTCTTCTAAGAAAATACTCCTCCGAAGTGTTTCTTCTCCTTTCCCACCAAAGGATCTTATTAACCAAGTTGTCTAAGAAGAACAAGTGGTAGATCAAGTTGGTTGAGGATACAACAACAAGGAGAGGATAGATTGACAAAGGAAATGATTCAAAAGCAAAGGCTTTGGATACAAGAAGAAGGAGAGGATAACGCAGCGAGGAATTAAAGTTGTAGCGAAGGAGTCGGTAATAATCTTCATCTTGTTTATGTTTATTATTATCCTTATATCATATCATTTATAGATTGGCATGATGATTTGGATATATTGCTGCCGCTGCAAATAAGATTTCCAAAAAGTTTTGAAATCTACTGGTTCTCCAACTATGGCATGCTTTCTTTTTCCGATCCAACACCTAATGGCATAAGATAAGGAGATCTTATTTCTCCTTGTCTTTTTGTCATTGCTATGGAAGTATTTAGTAGGATTATTTGCTACAACATATCCGAAAGACCTGATTTCAAGTTTCATCATAAATGCAAGGAATTGTCTCTTTCCAATATTTGGTTTGCAGATGATCTAATTTTGCTTTGTGGAGTTTATTAGGAATCCATCTCCTTATTACACCAATCCCTCATGAGCTTCTACAGGATCTTAGGATTAAAAATCAATCACTGTAAGAGTATAACATACTTTTCTTCTTATTTAACCAATACTGAGAGACTACAACAGATCTTTAATTTGAACATCCAGGGTATACCTTTCACTTACTTGGGGGTTCCCATTTCAGCAAAAAAGCTGAAATATTAAGATTATTTGAAGATTCTGGAGAGATACAAGAGAATTATCAATTGCTAGCATTAATAAAGCTTTGTCTCAGGCTGATTGAGTGCAACTAATCATCTCTGTATTGAATAATCTCCATTCTCATTGGAGTTCTCATCTCCTACTCCGTAAAAGAATCACTAAGGAGATTGAAAAATGCATCAAAATTTTCCTTTAATCTGGCAAGATTGACAGTCCCAAAGGTGTTAAAATCAAGTAGGAGAAGTTTTGTTGGAAAAAGTAAGAAGGGGGGGCTTGGTCTCACAGCAATTCATACTTTTCAATCTATGCAAGTAGCCAAAAGAACTTGGAGACTGTTTAATGATAAAGAATCATTTTGCAGTAAATGGATTATCGAGTTCTATCTCAGGAAAACCAACCTATGTTAAATTTCTAAAAGGAACGAATTCTTCTGGTTCTTTATTCAGATCCTAAGAAATGGGCTTGTTGTCTATCCTTTCATCAAATTTCAGATAGGGAAGGGTGAAGGTACATGGTTTTGGCATGATAACTGAACTTCTTTAAGTCCTCTCTGGCCTAAGGAGGATATCGGTCGATGCTACTGGAAGAATTCCTCTTTGGATATCCCTTCTCTTCACCTAAGAATCCCTTGTCAAACAAGAGTCAGCAATGTAATAGAGCATAACTCTTGGCACTTTTAAGGTATAGGTACTGACAGACTACAAAATTGTTTCCCTAGCTATATGTGTAACTCTTCTACTTCATATAAACATGTTTGGTCTCTAAGCACTAATGGAGACTATTCAAACTCTTCTTGCATCAAAACAATGAAGCCCCCCTAATCCTCTCATCCCTTGGTTTAATGTTGTTTGGAAAGGGCCCTTAAAACCAAAAGCTTCTTTAACTACTTGGCTTACAGCTAGGAGAAGATTGAAAACTAAAGACAGGATAGTGGAATCTATTGACAAGCTATACGTGAGCTTAAAATAATGTCATCTTTCCTTCAAATGCAGCTACCTCCTCTATTTGAGTTAGCGTCCAACATACTCTTAGCCTACACTATTTTGAATTAGATTGGAACAAAATATTGGAATGGATTGATTATAAATTCGTCTCAATAGGGAAAGACAATCTATCAAAGTCTTAGTTTCAAATGTGCAGTTTATACCATTTGGAGAGAGAAATCAAAGATTGTTTTGCAAGATCAACACAGATATAACATATCTTAATTCATAAGTTACATTGTTAAAATAAGGGAAACCCTGACAGCACACCATATTGAAAAACAATTGAGCTCTTTCTATAAAAGACAACGAAGTCTAACCTTCCTGGTTCTTTTCCTAGAAATATTTGTTAAGGCAATGTATTTCAATTTACTTGATCCAAATTTGTAATGACCTTTTGTGGCCTTTCGGCTTTAATGAATTCTGTTATCTTTCCAAATAAAGTTTTACGGGTCAGGCCCAAACGTTTATAGTTTAATTTTAAAATGCAAAACCAAGATAACGTAAGTAAAAGACGGAGCTTTTAACAATTAAGCAGGATGCCAAAAATACCCTTACTGCCAAGAAAGAAATGTTTTGGTCACAGAAAAAGCAATTCCAATAAGCAAATAATTATGGTACTAGAATTCAAAAGGTAAATTTTCCCTTGAATATATAATACAGTAATTCCTCAGGAAACAATTTGAACACTCCCCCCGACAACAAGCTGCAATCAACTAACTATCCAATATCTATCTAAAAAGAATTGCCGCGACCAAAAGCTCATACCAGAATAAGACATCTGGATTCCTTCTCTCTCTGGCTATCTCCTACTCTTTGACACACAATGCAATGCACCGCTAAAACAGCATTCCACCAATGAAGTAACATTTTTTTCATTATTGGATTGGGTGGTATTGCGCCGATATTCTCTTAGGAGGCAACTTACGCAAGATATAGAGGACCAGTGCAGATGGTAAAATCTCAACAAGCTGTTAAATTTTCAATTTTAAATAAAACAAATGTGAGTCATCAATTTTGCAGAGATGAACTTCATATAAAAAGAAGCCAATTACCATGTAGTAGATCAAGTTCAAAATTGGGTGATCCAAGACATCGAGAGATGCATCTGACGAATCAAATGCAGATAGAAGAACCTGCATGTTGGGATTTGAGTTAAAAAAGCACACCATGAAAATCCAGAAGGATAAAACAAATTACAGTATCCATATCAGACGTGTTAACATTTGAACCACAATCTATGTGGAAGGTTGTGTATGTCTATAGTGCACAGTATTTTATGCTCTAAAATAAGACATCTTTTTGCATTGATATCATTGATTAACAACTCGAATTGTAGAATGAGCTGAAATCCATATGACGGCCATATTTGTATTTCATCATATATAGGAAATTAAAGAACTAAGAACTTCCATATCTAATGTTGATAAAGAATTAAAAGATTCTAGTGAAACTCAATCAGAGTTGCAACCATTTGATTTGAGACTCACCACAAAGCATCTAATGAGGAAGCATGTGAAACATATAGCTGTAACTGATCCAACCTGCAAAAAGAATAAGCTATCAATATGACCTGAAAATTCAATATTCAAATTACAATGTTTGTGTGCTTGCTTTTGCCTCATGTCTATATGCCAGTTTGATTACTGCCAAGTGTGTGTTCTCTCTGATTTCTTGTTTACAAAGAGATATATGCTGTCATCTAAAAGAGAAACAGAAAATTAAAGGGAACCAGGTATGGAAATAAGTAAACCTCACGAAGCTTCTTTCTTCTTCCTTTCGATTCAATTGGAAAGCGTCTTAGCATAAAAAATAACCTGAAATTATGAAAGCACACAATCAACCATGCAAAACTAAAGAACATAAATACCAGAAAGTACAGCAGCGATTACCAAATGAAATGTAGTTATCATAATGGTTATTAAGCAGAATACTCACCTACCCCCATAGAGCAAGAAACCTAATGCTGCGATAATTGACACCACTAGAAGAAAAAGAGAAAATGATTAGATAAATATACGTCTTCAAATAAAATATTGATTGTTGTATGTATAGAGCATTAGCAGGGATGAGAAGACAGGATTTACTATTTAGAATGGAACGTAAGATAGCATATGAACAATGAATTTAGAGCCTAACCAGCAATAAATATCTTTCCAATGAATTCCACAACACTGTTGTCATCTATCCAGAGGTACACCCAGATGCAAACCTGATATCAAACTCATTTTGGTAAGACATCTTACTTAAATATGATAATAACACCACAAAAATCCAATCAGCCTTAACTTCATTGGCCTACATGTTCTGTGCTAAGACTTAGTACAAACACCAAGGTTTCAACAATCACTAACACTTCAAAACTAGATTGTGATAAAACATTCCAAATTCATATAGCCTAAACAAAATCTTAAAAATCGTTCAGTTTTTTGTCCTTTTCATGTTAGAATAAAAATACTCGTCAAAGAGTTCAACGAATTGATACTGATGAGAAGGTAACAACATCAGGACGTCAGCCTGTTAGAGACTTTTTGCACAAATTAAATATCTTCTTCCTCCAACTTCAAGAAGGCATGCGAAGTTCTAAAAGCTTTGGATGGTACAACATTAATACAAATTTCGGAAAATTCAAAGAAAACACTAAGATATTTGTAAAGACCATTGTTGGAGAAAAGATGGCAGAGGACTATGAGATTAAACACTGGTCTGCTGTATAAAAGAATTGCAGAAACAAAAATACCTGTATGAAGTATATTGTGCTATTGACGGATATATAAACTATCCTGAGCTTATCAGTAGGCAAACTTCTTGCCTGATCATTCAAATGAGGTAAATGTCATAAATCATCTAGTCAATGAGATGGAAAAGTATTGGTTATGAAGGATACAATTCATCAAGTACTTGCCTGATGATATATCTCTGCCCAGAATAGGACAAGTAGAGTGTAAGTGGAGAAAAACAGGAGCCCAGGGAGATCCAATAGTACCAAGCTTAATACCTGGTTCAACACACGTTAGCCCCACAATTGCAAAAAGGACCAAAGCATTTATTGTAATACAAGTGCAAACGTAACATAACATTCAATTCAGTGCAAGAAAACAACTTAAAAGACAGATAAAAACTTCAACACCCGGAATTTCTTTAGAGCAATTGTTTCCGAGTATTATGTCAGATTGAGCGTGAAACTCTTTACTAGACCAAGTTAAAAACTAACCTTAGGATGCAAAGTAAATACTTGGCTATGAAATCCAAACACGATTGCACGGACTGTAAAATATAATCCAAAAGAGAAATATCAGGCCTATGTCAAAATTTACGAAGTCAAATGGAATTTGGATTTCAAATTTCACCTCCATTAACAATGAAGTTCATGAGATGGAAAACCTTCTGCGTTGTCCAACCATACTCGGGCACTCTCAGTTCAATCCGGATCAATTGAATCTGCATGTCCACGAATACTACAAATCAGTAACTGCAAGCAGAGGAGAATTGGACCCGCAGAGCAAACTATTGAACCATTGGGTAAGGACAATTCAGGCATCAATCACCTAAAACTAGAAGACCCAGAAATAGGTCGACAAAGTCGATAGGAATGATGTTAAGAAAACAAGGAAGAACAGGTTCTAGTTCTACGATCAAAATTGGTCATTCGATGCACATCAACCAAGAACATTAGGCTCGCACACACACAAACACACCCCCATGAGGACAGTTACAGAGAGACAAATGACCAAAAGTACACTAGACAATCCAAATAATCACACCATTAACGACAAACACGCAAAAATAATGTCCATCCACAAAAACCCAGAAGCAGAAATCCAAGTTTTGACAGACAGAAAGAGAGAGAAAGGGAGGGGGAGAGAGAGAGAGAGAGAGAGACCAGAGCAACAGAGGAAACAAGAGCATAAGCAGCACAGAGTGTGAAAAAGATCCCATCTTGCCATTGAGTAGAGTCGTTGATCTCATCCCACCAATCACCAACCAACCTCTCTATAACCCCCATCCCTCTTCCTCCTACTCTTGTCATTCCTCTCCCTATCTACTCCTTTTTCCCAAGAAAATGAAAGAGATAACAAAGAAAGTCAAAGTTTCCACTTCTAAACACTTCTTCCCAAGAGCCACAACCCCGCAAAACCCGAAACAAACACCAGTTCGAGTAAACAAACCAGACAACTGATTGACGGGTTTCGCTAACTCTACCAGACACCAGTTCGAATAAACAAACCAGGCAACTGATTGACGGGTCTCGCTATCTCTACCAGACACCAGCTCGAATAAACAAACCAGACAACTGATTGACGGGTCTCGCTACCTCCACCAGACGGTCCAAATGGAGTAAAAGAGCACGGAGCACGGAGCACCTACTTACTTAGTGAAGTAGATGGGTGCAGTAAATCTCTTTTTTAAAATGAAATTACGAGTCGATTTTATTTGATATATAATATAAAAAGTATAACTTAATTGATTAATTTTTTAATTTAAGATAAAATTTTTAATTTTTTAATAAAACTTTAAGATTTTAATTCAATTTCTTGAGTAATTTATTGATTTAATTAACATAAATTTTTTATTTATATCATAAATAAAAAATTATGTTAATCATATTAAAATATTAGTAACAAAATTAATACTTTAAATTAAATCATTAAAATTTTAAAAAATTGTTTTAGACAATAAATTAAAAAATTAAAATACTTTAAAACTGTTTATCTAAAAAAAATCCATGTCAAAATTAACCACATATAGGGTATGATTGGATGAATGTAAAATTTTTAATGTAATAAAATTAAATAAAATGGTCTATAATAAAATAAAATGTGATTGTATGTAATATTAGAAATTTGTTATTTATGATAGATAGAATAATTAATAATGTAAAATAATGAAATATTTTTTGTTTTATATTTTATTCTAAATTTGTTAAATCAAAAGTAATTTATTTTTACTGTTTAAAATATAATATAAAATTATTCCTTTACATTTTATTTCATTTCACTCCATTTTATAGACCTCCTCTCAAATTTTTCTATTCCGGCTTCCACAAAAATGGCGGATCTTCTATTGAATTTTGGATCCTTCGTCAACCTTTTTGGTTTTCTCAATTAACTCAAATTCATCGCAAATGGTTCGTTAGTTGGACGGATCTCCAAAGTCGCACCGCCTATCTTGTTTGCTCCGTGGGAAATCAATTTGTTTACCGGTGCTAAAGCCTGAAGTATTTAAATATCATTTGACTCCAAACTTTTACCGCCTCATTAAGGTATTTGACATTCTTTTTTGCCGAGTCAATTGATTTCACTTATTGTACCAACATGCTTTATAACTTTTTTGCAATTATAATTAATGATATTGTTAACATTTTATGAAATAAAGTATGATACAAAATAATTGAAACATGCGAGGTAGTCCGGTCGAAATTAAAAATGAAAATGGTTAGCTTATCAATTATCAGGGTGATGTGAGTGTGAGATGCTGAGGGAGATTCCTTGCTTGGTGGGCCCAAGAGCACAGCCTGCGATAACAGTATAACATTTAATAATATAACTTGTTAGACGCTTTAACAATATAACATTTAATGTCTTCACAGCTTTGACGTGGCAACAGGAACTGGCCGGTTTTGCCGGTTCCATGTCGGTTTTGGCTCTTAATTTTATTGCATGCAGCCCACGTCGTCTGATTCAATCTTTATCTCAATTTTCTCACCATGTCCATAGGATTGTTGAATGCGTGTCAAAGTTCCATACACCGGATAATCGTTGTTTCCTACATTTAATTAATAATTATAATTCGACCTTTAAATTATTCTTTTTCACAACAATGGCCTTGATGTAAATTAATAATTGTATGTTTTCTTTTTGCAATTTTACACAAATCATTTAATGGACTATAAATTCAGAACAAGTCAAAGATTGGATTGGAAGGATACCTAAATTTTTGTCATATTTGGAAGTTTGAAAAGTGTTGCCTGTACACATCTCGTATTAATAATAAGAAACCAAAACTCCAATTACTTTTGACCTTTATTGCAATGAGATCCTCAATCTTTATATTTTATCAATTAAATTTTAATTATTTTAAAAATTAATCAATTTAAATTTAACTTGCTAAAATAATTCATAGTACATACCACATTAAATAAATGACATATATTCTTAAAATTTATATGAGCACCATTTCATTTCTATCTATTTTTTAGTAATTCTTTAATAAATCAAATTTTAATTAATTTACTCTTAAACTTAAAGCTAAAACACGATTGGTCAAAAATAAAATTATGACAATTAATTGGAATGTTGTTGATTTTTGAGAGGATTAATTTAGACACTGTTGCTTTAATAATGAAAAAATTTAAAGATTAATTACATTAAAATATTCTAAACGTACCAATTTTTAATAATTATATACGACATATATCTAGCTTTCGAGGCTTTGGCTTTATTCAATAGTAAACTCTAACACTTCTATCATGTTTTAGCTATAAATAATTTTATCACAATTTTTTAAAAAAAAATTGACATAGACGGAAGTAATTTCTTTTATGGCTCTTATTCTCAATCCTATAAATAAGGTTGGACTAATCAAACTAAATTTAGTTATGGATGGAATAATCAATAGAATTATTTATATGATAGTTTGTAGGATGCACAACAATTCCTATATAGACCAGAAGATTCTTATTACGACTCAGGTATATCTCTAGATGACTATATCAAGACCCGTAATGTTAACAATCTTCAATATCAGCAGGGTATGCAGCAGCTTCAAGAGGGTATACAACAAACTCAACAGAATATCCTACAATTCCATCCAAATGAAAGGCAATTTTGGTCAAGTTTTCAAAATTAGGAGAGCCATCAAAACTCAAGTACATCATTGGAAGAATTAGTTGATGTTGTAACTGTTAACACTTTGTAATTTCAACAGAACGAAAGGCAATATTGACAAGATACAAGGTCTAGCATTCAAGATGCGGAGAGCCAACAAGATTCAGGTACATCTCTGGAAGAATTGATTAATATTATGAACACTAATACTTTCCAATTTCAATAAGATGTACAACAATAGTTCCAACAATTCCAGCAAAAAATGATACAAGTCCATCAAGATACAATATCTAGTCTCTAGAATGTGGCAAGACAAATGGGTGAGATGGCAGCGAGGATCAAACATCTAGAAGTGTAAAGCAAAGAGGAGCAGCCATATCAACCCAAGGTATACCCAATGAACGTTAGTGCGGAGACCTTACAGAGTGATGAGGAGCTTGAGAATTTTGAGAGCAATACTCTGGAAGAAGTGGAGGAGAAGCTCGAAGCATAAACGTATCTTTTAGCTCGGAGGTAAATACTGAGTTCCATTTTGTTTTTGAGAATGATTCTTTACTTTTACCTAGCAGGTTAGAGGAATTAAACAAGGAAGAAAAAGGTGATGAGACATTTGAGATCTTTCCAGAGTACATGGACTCAATAGAGATTAAGAGCCTGAGGATAGGAAAGATGCTAAATAGGAATGATTATCAACCAAGACCCAATCCTGAAGAACCTCACATGGATGAACCGCATGTGCCACCAGATGATCATAATTTTGTCATGTGAGGAGAAGTATGGAGTCGAGCCAACAACACTAAACAAAAGCATTTGTTGAGAGGTAACCTGTAACATACCACTTCCATAGAGCATATGCTCCAACATCCAGAGGATATTCGAGAATATACCCTATGAGAATGGCACGTTAGAACAGTCACATTAACTTAATATGGCATCACACATAACACAAGTATTCAAAATGATCAAATCTCCTCATTTCATTCACAAAATAAAATTACTTACATTATATCATTATAATTCACATCCAAGTATTTACATTACGTAACATTTGAGAGTTTACAACTCCATACAAAATGTTAACATGAAATGAGAAGCTAAACAAACACATCCTAACTAGACTCCTCAGATATTAGCTAACCAGACTTTTGAGCCATTCTTGTTCTCAAAATGACAGTACTAGAATTCTACTTAGTTGCCCTAGAAGCTAGAACTCCCTTGCACCTGAAAATCAACGTTGTAATTTTGAAGAGTTTGCGAACTCAGTTAGTGAACTATCATCGATATGCTTACTCCAGTCAGAACACAAAGTCAAGTATATAACCAATTTCAAGAAGTTTAACACATCATCTAGTATTAAATCCCACATCACATTTTGTCATATTTCATCAAGTGTAACTACAACATGTATACAAACATTTCTTGACACTATTTCAGAACAATCCATTAATTCATCTCAATCATTCATATGATAAATGTAAAGTTATATATATGCAAATGCACACATGACTCCATTTTCATTTTAGTTTATTATGACCGAGCACCTATTTAATGTCCCGTATTTGTTATGGATACTAGGCTCATTATTAACTGAGCTTGTGGCTCTTTGTGCACAATTTCTAAACTTAAAGCTCTTTTTCACATTGGTCACTCTGGTCACAACTCATTTATCTGATCATGCATATCAATGTAATGGAATGCATCAATTCACATAATATGCTATTAATACTTTTCATTCAATGTGTTCATGTCATTTATCACATTCTTCGGATCTGAGTCCGGCATTCAACATTCAGTTGAGTACACATTCCATATTACACATACAAGTTGAAAACACTTCCATATACAGTCCCAAGTATCAAACTCCTCGGACCAACAATGTCCGAAATCATAGCAATCATATAAGTAATCATTCAATAACAGAAAGTTAACCACAAACAATTCAATCATAATGAGAAACATCTAGGTTAACTCACAGTATGCTCCAAATAAGCTATTGCCTTGATGATCCGGCAATGTCTGGATGCTGGCGATCGACTTGTGCGTCTGGATGCTGGCGATCGACTTGTGCGTCTAAAGTCATGCAATACACACATAGTTCACATATTACTAAGTTGTTCAATCAAGTGAATATTCAATCATGCACATGTATATATGTCATGTTTAATTTATGCTTAATTGACTTTCCGGGTATTTACCCTTATTCACAAATTTTGACCATTCAAACATCATAACTTGTATATAACTAGTTGCAATTAGGTTTATACCTTAAGTAAACTTGATTACTTTAAATTCATCATTCGTACATTTACTAACCCTTTTCTAGCAATATATTTACACAATTTTTTCCCAATTCTCATTCATTTATACCTAATGCACATTACTCATATCCTTTGGATCATATTTTCATTCATAAGAACACCTTTATTCCTTTAACAACTCATAATTTCCAGATCTAATATATTGATATCAAGACAATCCATTCCTTAAGTAATGACATCAATTAACAACCTAAACTTATCAAACCCTTAACCAATTAATCAAGCTACAATCTAGGTTCATTTCAAACCTGAATCAAGTTCAAATACACCAATGTAGAGTGACTTATCCTCATTTGGTTCAACAAATTCACAAAACCGAAATGATAAAGCTTTGGCCACGATCGTGGGATAAGTGCCCTGAAATGCACTATCCATTTTCCTCCAATTTCTCCAAATTCTAACACCTTCATTCCAATTTCAAAACATCTTCATATTAGTTCATTAATTATATCTCAATTATATCTTAATTATACTTCAATTCCTTATCAACTTCATCTCCAATTCCAACTCAAAATCATTCAATTGGTAGCTCATAAACTTTTTATCTTTCATGCTTACAAAAACAAAACAGAAACTTTCATTCACTTAATCTCATCATATATGTAGTCCTAGTTTTTTTTTCAAATTCAAGAACACTTCACTAGCATCTTTCTTTAGCGTAAATTAACCTTTATTTAAACTTCAAATCTCAATCTAAATCATCCATATAGCAACCTATAACCTACGGTTCTCATGCAACAAAAACATAACAAAAAAGTATCCAATTCATGTATCATTTTCCAGCACACTTCATCATCAACATCACTTGCAATCCATCCCAATTCAATCATCATAAACTTTCTATTACAACATGTCACAAAGATCAGTACTTTACTTGTTTAGCTCAAGTTCCACCTCAATTCATCAAGTCTACTTTGCCTTATACACATGCAAGATCATCTCCAATACAAGGAGGGAATTGGATGGGTTTTCAGTAAGGATAAAAGATAATAGCAAAAACAACAATGTTCTAGTTCTATAGCTATCTTTGTGAAGGGTGAAAGCATGGATTTTGGTGTGGCAATTGGACATAACTTAAACAAAACACAGGGATGTGAGGGTATGGTGTTTCGGTGGTAAGACGAAAGGAGAAGAAGAATGAACACAGTAGAAACTATCCCTGTAGTAGCTTAACTCATTAGGTGCTAGGTGTCACCATTTCATAATAACATTTGTCACCTATGCATGCATTCCATTTATCCCATAAATAAGCTGCCAAACGTCACCAATATCCTAGGCCATTTGTCACTCAATCACTACTGCCATTTGTCACTTAATTTACTATACCAAATGTCACTCAATTCTATTGCCATGTGTAACTTATTTCATAGGCTTAGTCATCCTAAATTTCCATGTGTCAATTTGACATTTTTCCTAAACTAAATGAACATTTTAGTTCATCAATTTTCCAATTGTAACAATTAATTTCAAATTTGCTAATTATAATCCACCAAACCAAAATTCAAGACATAAGCAATACACAATTCACACCGTGATCATTTTAAACCTTTTATACCCTAGAATATGTCAATTGAGTGCACATACAATCTTGGCAATGTATACTAAATCGTGATTCACGTGTGTATGCGAATATTATACATATGAATGAAATGCACTTCATCAATTCTCAAATGACATGACTCAATAGTCTAAGATTCTAACCCTCAGTGAGTTTTGGAACCCGGGCTATTGCAATTCTCCCTCTTTAAGAAATTTCGTCCTTGAAATTCTTGCCTGATTGATCAAATAGATGGGGGTACTGTTTCCTTATGTTTTCCTCAGTCTTCCATACAATCTTTTTCTCTCGAATGATTCATCTAAAGGACTTTAACCGATGAGATTACTCGGTTTCTCAATTGCTTAGTCTGATAACTAACTATTTTGACCGGTGCCTCTACAAAACTCAAATTAGTTATAATTTCAACTTCCTGTGCTGATAATACATGTGTTGGATCTGACCTATATCTCTTGAGCATACTAACATAGAACACATTGTGAATATGAGACATCTTTGGTGGTAATGCTAACTTGAAGGTCAACAGTCCTATTCTCTCAATAATCTCATAAGGACCAATATATCTAGGGCTTAACTTTCCTTTTTTTATTGAACCTCAGCACTCCTAGCTAAGGTGACACTCTCAAAAACACCTTATCTCCTACTTGATACTCCATATCCCTCCGATGCTGATCTACATAACTCTTCTCTTTATCTTGAGCTGCCTTGATCCTACTACGGATCAATTTTACCCTATCAACGGTATCTTGAATCAACTATGGGCCTTCAACAATCCTTAGGCCCTCTTCATCCCAATATAAAGGTGATCAATGCTTTTTGCCGTATAATGCTTCATATAGAGCCATACCAAAACTATTGTGATAATGATTATTATATGCTAATTCAATGAGAGTTACATATTGATCCTGTGCTCCTTGAAACTCCAAAACACAAGCTCTAAGCATATCCTTAACAGTCTTAATTGTCCTCTTACTCTGTTCGTCTATTTAAGGATGAAATGTTATACTAAAATTTAACTTTGTACCTAATGTTGTTTATAAGCTGTCCCAAAATTTAGAAGTAAATCTGGGATCTCGGTTTGATACAATAGATACTGGTACTCCATGTAACCTCATTATCCTATTAACGTACCTCTGAGCTAACTAATCCAATGTGTTATTCTCTCGCATAGGTAAGAAATATGCCGATTTCGTCAATTTGTCAACAATGACCCATATAGCATCATATTGCCTCGGAGTCCTTGGTAAACCCAAAATGAAATCCATTGTGATCCTCTCCTATTTCCACTCCGGAATAGGTAATGACTATAACTTCCCAACTGGAGCCTGATGCTCTGCCTTAAATTATTGGCATATCAAACATTTAGCCACATACTCAGCTACTTGCTTCTTCATCCCTGGCCATTTAAAATGTTGTTTCAGAGTACTGTACATCTTGGTAGTACCAGGATGCATAGCATAAGCTGCTATGTGAGCTTCCTCCAAAATTTCTTTCCTCAAATCATTAACATTAGGTACACATAATCTCTACTTCAACTATAATGCACTTTCTCTTAACTCAATCGTAGAACTCAAATTCTGCTTCAACTTCTCAATAAGCTTCACTAATTCTGGATCCTTGCTTTGAGCTTTTCTGATCCTTTCATGCAATACATGTCTAAGCTTCAGCGTAGCTAATAATGCTTCATTCTGCCCCAAACTTATCTCAACATTCAATGCTCTCAGTTGAACTAGGTTTGGTAACCTCGATGTTTGAATTAGTGCTATATTGCTATTAGATTTCCTACTTAATGCATCAGCTACAACATTAGCCTTACCTAGATGGTATTCAATCGTGCAATTATAATCCTTAAGTAATTCAATCCACCTCCTTTGTCTCATATTAAGCCCCTTCTAACTCAACAAATATTTTGAACTTCTATAATTTGTAAATATCTGAAATGTTTCACCATATAAATAATCTCTCCAAATCTTCAAAGCAAACACCACTACAGCAAGCTCTAAATCATGAACCAGATAGTTGAACTTATAAGACCTTAACTGTCTTGATGCATATACAATCACTTTACCATACTGCATCAGAACACATCTTAATCCCTAGTGTGAAGCATCACTATACACAACATATTCTCCAAATCTAGATGGGATAGCCAATACCAGTGCTATAGTCAATCGGTGTTTTAATTCTTCAAAACTCTTTTGGCATTCATCTGTCCATTTTAAAGGTACATTCTTCCTCAAAAGCTTTGTCAAAGGGGTTGAGATCAATGAAAACCCCTCAATAAACATCCTGTAATAACCTGCTAGTCCAAGAAAACTCCGAATCTCAGATACATTTCTAGGAGCTTCCCACTTCACCACTACCTCAACTTTCTTTAGGTCTACTTGTAAGCCCAGTCCAAATACTATATGACCAAAAAATATCACTTGATCAAGCCAAAATTCACACTTACTAAACTTGGCGTACAGTTGCTACTCTCTCATTATCTGTAAAACTAACCTCAAGTGCTCAGAATGTTCCTCTCTACTCTTCGAGTACACCAGAATATCATCTATGAATACAATCATAAAGTGATCTAAGTAAGGCTAAAATACCTTGTTCATTAATTCCATAAAGGCTGCCAGAGCATTCATCAGCCCAAAAGGCATCACCAAAACTTAAAATGTCCACATCTGGTCCTTAATGTACTCTTTGGTACATCGGCTTCTGCTATTTTTAACTGGTAGTACCCTGACCTCAAATCCATTTTAGTAAACAACTGATATCCCTATAACTGATCAAGTAAGTCATCTATTCTCAGTAAGGGATATTTATTCTTCACTGTCACCTGATTCAATTACCTATAATCTATGCATAATCTCAAAGTCTCATCCTTCTTCTTTACAAACAAAACTGGAGCTCCGCAAAATGACACACTAGGTCTGATAAAACCTTTATCCGATAACTCCTACAAAAGACAAAAATTAACACGAACGAGGACAAATATTAAAGACTAAAAGAAATTAAACTGCATGCAGTACATACAATAAAAAGAATAAGGAAAGGAATATGATACGAAAGTGTGGTGGAAGCTGCGTCGATGAGGTGTGAAGCATGTCAACAACCATGGCGTCCAAAATTGAGGAGTGGAGACAGCTACGAGGAAGACAAACAGAACAGATTGAAAAGAAGGCATGTGCACACAAAGCAAATAGATTAAGTCGAGTTTCACTAAAAGAAATAACAAAAAACTAAATTGAAAGACAAAACACCTCCCATTTAGCGTTTCTTTAATGTCTTTTAACTGGACACCTCAAGTAGTCATTCTTGAAGTGGATCACTCAAACTGATGGATTCTACGGTTTTCTTTTCAATTGCTCCTTCTAAAATCCCCTTAATCTATTTGTTACTTGTTTCCACTTATCTAGAAGTTTGTGGATGGTACGGAGTCGCCACCTTGTGAGTTATGGCATTTTTATTCATGAGCTTCTCAAAAAGCTTATTGCATAAATGACTTCCTCCATCGCTTACGATTGTGCACGAAATCACGAACTTGCTAAAAATATTTTCCTTCACTAATTTAACAACAACACTAGCATCATTAGCTCAGGTGGGTATTACTTCTACCCAGTTAGACAAGTAATCAACAACAACAAGTATATATTCAAGATTTAGGAAACGAACCCATAATGTAGCGCCCCAAATTAGGGGTTAGAATATTAAAGAAAGTTAGTACGAATTATGTTTGTTATGTTTGTTATTTGCTTATTAAATATTTACTTAATTGTGCATAAGTATTTTGG
>JAOQMQ010000002.1:25697029-25721458 GCA_027563845.1 Erythroxylum subrotundum
GGGTTTAAATATTCATAAATAATACGTATTTTATTAATTATATCATAATGTGAAATTAAAAAGATTATTGTAAACAACATTAATTTGTAAATAAGAAATTATGTCCAAGTTGATAATTAAAAGAGGTATGAAAATTCAATATTAATCACAACTTTTAATATCAACAAATTCTATAAAAAACTAAAAAAGATGAAATTTAATAGGTGGAATTGGTTCAAACTATTTCTATGAAGAAATATTGTTTTAAGTTCGATGAATTTTCATATAAGTTCAGGAAACATAGAGTTGATTTGGTTCATTTGTTCCTAAAATCACTAAGAAGTGGCATTAAAATATGCAATGAATATGCTAAACACCTAAAGTACACAATTTAAATCCATATTTGGCAATGAAATACGAAATGGTATTTCAAACTTGTCAATTATGTATGATGTGAGAGAAGAAACATAAGTATCATTTTGGAAAAATATCCCATGCATTAAACACAAGTCACAACTACTTAATCCTTACTTTGTTGTTCAATATAAAATTTTGAAATCACAAGTAACATTGTTTATGTAATAATAAAACATTTAATTATTAAGTATTACTCAAGTTTGTTTAAATTATTGTATTTTGAGTCATTATTTAACATTTTATTAAGTTAGGATAGAACATAACTTTACTATAATGTCGTTTTCCTAATCTTTTGTATTTTTCCATAACTATATTTAAAAATTGGGTGGGTTTAAATATTCATAAATAATACGTAATTTATTAATTATATCGTAATTAAATATTAAAAAGATTATTGTAAGCTAAATTACTGAAGTAAACACAAAATCAAGTCCAAGTCCAAGTTGATGATTAAAAGAGGTATGAAAATTCAATATTAATCACAACTTTTAATATAAAACAAATTCTATAAAAACCTAACAAAGATGAAGTTTAATAGGTGGAACAAATTATTTCACACTTTCATGATACTTAACATCATCTTTGTATCTATGCAAACTAAATTCTTTAACACCAAGACGGAAAACCTAAGTAGAGAAGTTAGAGATGGTACTAGATTTGGACCCATTTGCCTCAAATTAATGAAATTTTAAGTTAAATTCAATCCAAAGATGTGTAATTGAAAGCATGCATGTGTACAGGACATATAGGCATTTTATCAAATACCTTATGTTCATCAAATAATCATCTCATTATACCAACCAAATTCACATTTTTTTTCCTTCTAGCACATACAATTCGACATATAACGTGGTTATCTACTGACAAAACACCAAAACATAGCAAAAAATCGAAGAAAAAACAAATTAATTCAACTACAACACCTACGATAAACATTCATACCTCAACGAAAATGATGCCTTGCTCGGAGAAGACGACCGGAAGCAGCCCAACGTGACCGGAGACAGGACTTTGCGCGGGAGGAGCAAACACGACGGGGAGAACAAAACGACGTCGTTTTGTTTAAGTGAATAACTTGGAAAGGTACGACGGCGTACTGGTTTAAATTTCACCGACGATCACGTTCCGTCCCTAAGATTCGTCGGTACATACCCTATTCCCGCCTTACTCGCCGACGGCTGTCGTTCCGTCGCAACTTTCAAATTTTCACGACTTATGTGCCGATGGACTTACGTTTCGGTCGCCAAATTTTCCCTTCTCATGACAATTGTACCGATCGACAAGATAATTCCGTAGCAATATACCGACGGATAATGTTCCGTCGGTAATATTCCGTCACTCCATTTTCCCATCAATTTGTGATAGATGTTGAAACAAGCATCTTCTAAAGAATTGGTATATGTTGGGAGTTTGCTAACCTAAATAGTGTGGCTGTAATTTAGGAGGAGGCAAGACAAACCAAAAACCACAAAAGAAAGCATAGAGGAAGGCTCCTAGATGTTTTCTTACAGGTATGTGGTGTGATGGTGGCTAGATGGTAGGGATAGATGACATGAACTGAGTGGTGTAATTTTTGCATTGTACAACTGGCGGTTGTTGAGTAGGGAAACTAGGTGGTGAGGTATTGTATGAATAGACTACAAAATAAAAGAGGGCTAACTCACCTAAAATAAAAGAAGAAAATTATTTTATTATATTAATTATTAATTTTAACTCTTTTTTAGTTTTATATGAAATAAAAAGTCTATACTAATTATTAATAAACCTAAAAGAAATTAATATTAGTATTAAAATTTTTTAAAAAAGAAATATGCAATCTTATGTGTAATACCATATTTCTTTAATAATGTTTCCATAGCCTGATTACAAAAAGCATACTTTGATCATTAATTAAGGCTTTTGGAACTCCAAACATACTAAATATGTTAGATTTTAAGAAACCTACAATAAATTTCAAATCATCATTTTAGGTGACCTTAGCTTTAACGCCCTTTAGAACATCGTCAATAGCTAGTAAAATGTAAAATGTGCCCACTTTGCAACATATTTAACGGCTAGTAAAATGTATATATAACCTATGATCCCATAAAATTAATAACCCATAAATCACAAATCTCACATATTAAAATTGGAGTTTAAGGCATCTCATTTAGCTACAAAATATCAACTTTTTTTGACAACATTCATAAGATTTACAAAAGAAATATGCATCCTAAAATAAAGAAGGCCAAACGAAACCACAATTAACAATTTTCTAGCCATTCTCTTGGCTCCAAAATGTCCTCTATAAGCCTACGAATGGCAAAAGGTAAAAATGGTAAAAATTTCAATTTCAGGTAAACATCTTATTACTTGATTGATGAAATGCTTCTAGTGATATGAATCATCTCATACATAATATTTTGCATCACTTTAATCTTATCTCTTTCAATACTATGGTTTTGATGATTGGGAGAGACAAATGTAGTCCCGTGCTTGAGCATAGGCCAAAATGGTTTTTCATAATTAGAACTGCCAAAGAAGCAGAGAGTCAAGCTGGGGATTTATAGAGTTCTTGGAAGTCTTGGCCTCAAAAACCAATATCTATTTCATCATGGGCAATGTTAAGAGGTAAATTGTTCGCAAAAGCAGAGGGTCTGCCATCCGACAAACTTTGTTCATGTTCTTTTTGAGCCTGGGCCAACTCAATAAAATTTCAGGGAGAGCAAAGCGTGATCAAACCATAGGCCAGACTCAAGCCACCCAACCCAAGACCCAGTCCATTGCCAACTCAAATGGTAATCAACCAGCAATTCAGATTACTTTTAACCCAATATATTACGAGAAAATACAGCAAATTGAAATGATTCATCTCCTTACTGAAAAAAGTTCATCATAGTTTTACAATTTCTGCACACCACTTAATTGCTCTTTTCTTTAAATCAATGATTTCAAGAATTTTATATCTTTACACCAAGTTGATCATCGATAGTATATATGTTTAATTTGAACAGAAGTATTGTTATATAAATATTAGCTAAGAGATTACTTATAATCATATGTTAGCATATGCGTCTACCCAAGCTTAATCTAGAACATTTTTTCAGTTGTACATGTATCTAAAGACCTGACCTTCTGGAGGAGGAAGCTCCTTCTTATGGATAATTGATCTTGTAAGGATTGATACTGTCATGGATAATAGGTTAATCTCCTGAACAGAAAAGATGTATTACTATATTGGCAGTTTTGACTTTCTCGTTCCTAGCCTATTCCACAGGGCATAAGCTATCACACCTTTGTTAGGAAGCACCCGAGATAATATTGAACTTGATATATGTTGAACCGTGACAAGGAAAGCGAAAAATCAGGAATCTTGATTAGTGTAAAGCTGGACATGCCTTGGCCAAACTTGACCATAAACGTCCTTTTTACTATATTTTCTATCCCAAGACCAGGGGATATCTGAAATCAAGATAAGAAAAGGCATCAGATGAATGTAATAAGAGAAAGGACCAGCAAAGAAGCAAAGGAAACAGTATAATGACCTTCAGAGGAGTATAAC
Source organism: Erythroxylum subrotundum (assembly GCA_027563845.1). Classification (NCBI taxonomy): domain Eukaryota; kingdom Viridiplantae; phylum Streptophyta; class Magnoliopsida; order Malpighiales; family Erythroxylaceae; genus Erythroxylum; species Erythroxylum subrotundum. Next base: position 25,700,967 of record JAOQMQ010000002.1, read on the forward strand.
CGTGGAGGAAGCTCGTAAGGTACTGGCAAACGTATGATATGTGAAGATGAATCAGCACTCCCTCGCCATGCCAAGGTAACCAGCATTGATTTCAACAGCTGAGAATGTTCTGAAAATCCACGTTTATCCTGAATTTCCCACAAATTGTGATGTCATTACTTCAGAACAATATATCATTAACTTAACCCATCATCTCTGAAAGTTCGGGTGAATCACTGTAGACCACAAAAGTCCAAATCAAGTTACTGATATTAGCTGTTAATGATAACATCACCATTTATTTATTTTTCTTAAATGAAGTTTATGAATAGATGCCATGGAATGCCCCATGATGAACTTTGTACAATGGTGATCGTGACACAAGGAACGTCATCTCACCTTTCCATCAACCATCTTTCAGCAAGTTCGACAGCTTACAAGAGAATAAGCTTCTTGACTTGATTTGATATGAAAAATGAAATTTAACTATAACTTCAATGACCAACAATTATAGTATAGAGAGACAGAAGTGCTGGTACCTCTGATGCACTTGCATTGTTTGTGCACTTGAATCCATTGCCACATCCAACAGCAGATGGTAAAAAGAGCACACCCAGCTGAAATAAAGCATGTGAACGCTATATTAAAACTGTAAATTCAGTGAATCAAGAAGCAGGAAACATTCAGCCAGATAGAGTGCACATTGCCAGACAAAATATCAACACCAAACCACTCTGTTTTCTGACTGCAAAGTCATGCTATTCAAAAGGTATTATGAAGACATTTAATCTCATAGATGTGTGAATTTTAGTGCACATGCACATACCTCATAAGAACGAATCATCAACTGAGAATTATTCTTCTGCAAGGTTCCCCAAGCTGCTTTGCTGAGATTTGCTGAAGTTAACAAGAACCAACTGTTCAAGGAAAGTAGAATTACTAGTTTAACTGTGATGAACTAGGATGAAATCTTGTAGTAAAAGTCACTTAAGGATGCAACAGTTAATCAGAAGCAATCCTTACGCAAGTTTCTGCCCATTGTAACGAGTGAAAGTCTTAATGTGTGGCATTGCACGACTGAAACATTATACAAAAAAAGCAATTACCATACTTAGCTAACAAGGAACACAAGACAAAGTGATATTGGATTGATAACCAGCCATCAATTTCAGGTTCAATTACAACTTCCAAATCAGCAGGTTTATGAAGCTGTAGCTACCCACAACTTCAAAAGAACATTCAGTTTAGCTTCAACCAACAATGTAATTGGCGAGGCTGTAACTCGATATAAAGTGGCAAGGTATGAAATTTTACAGCACCAATCATTATTTTATAAGCCAAATTTCCATTAATAAAGACATATATATATACCATCGGCCGGTGTGAGTAGCATTCCATTTTGCCCAATACTTTTTCAAAAATCCTTTCTCCACGTTCTTTAGTGGGCTTGGAATAGCATTTCCAGCTGCATAACCCTGGAGAAACAAAAACAACAAAATTTCAAATGTTGACTTATATTAGCAAAAACTTGATGGGAAAAACAAACAAAAAGTTCTAAATACTAGACTAGAGATAATTACATGATGAAAGAGCATTGAGCTTCATTTGGAATCTACTAATAAGAGACACCATATGATTTTGGAAAAGGATAGCCAGTTTTTTCCAAGAACATATACGGAAGTCATGAAATGCAAGACTGAAGATGAATAACTATAGGTGGTGAGGTTTATGTTTAATAAAATATTGTAAAACTCAACCCTAATTTGTCTTTTTGTAAGTACAGATGACACTAATTTAAACATTGTTCTACGGGGTAAATCCAAATGCAGGTGCTAAAGGCAAAATGAAATACAAAATCAGGCTATAATATCTTAAAATGTCAACATTTTGTTTTAATAGTTAGAATATACAGATTCAAATCAATATATCAATCAAATTATGTCTGCAATATGTGGCCTTTATTTGAATGATAATGAATGAGATAATAATCCTTGCAATTTCATAAATAATTGATGCAAATATTCTTTTGCATGTAATATATGCCACAACCAACTTAATTCTATTCCATGAAATATGATTTTTTTTCCATCATAAGTCAAGGATGTTTTTCTTTTCATACCAATTGCAGAACATGTGAGAAACCATATGAACATCAATGCTAGCAATAATAAAATACAACTAGAGATTTTACAAAGAATATATAACTATAGATTTTACAATAAACAATAAGCAACCAAAAAGAGCAGAAACAACCTCCTTGTCAGTACCTCTAAGGAGCATCTAACATCTTCTACACTAGGCCATATTATTAGAGGCTCTCCAAGACCAAGAGGTGTTTTATCCTCTGAGAAACCAGATGACATAGAGGTAGCCAGCTCAGTCATCCACTTCTCATCTAACGAACCAAGGGATGAGAACTACAGGGAAAGAACAATTATTAACTCTAGTCTCTGGAGTCGGGATAAAAATCAATATAATTGTTTGCCTCTCTAAGATTAATATAATAAAACATACCAGAGTTTTGAAAGTACCCATTACTCTGCATGCTACATGCATAGAAATGAAATTGAAAACGAGAGCTCATACGAGGAGACAAAGCAACCAAACAAATCTTTAGTACCATAAGGACAAGCTATTATAGTTTCCATTTCATTTGATTACTCGATTGCTACAGACACTTTCCATATGTTTTCAATCAAGTCACAATATCACATATACTGTCATGTCAATGGATGAATCAGACCATTAGGTTGCATCCATCCTCAACCACCAAAATCTATCAGTATACAGTAAAAGAGCAGGAAATAATACCTGATAGATCAGAGGTGAGTTTATAAAGTCATTGTCAAAGGAGCATTCCTGGAGAATGCTTCTTAGCTTCATATGTCCCCACTTCTTCAAATTGGCACCACTATGATAACCAGGAACTGATGCAATTAACCTGACCTATATTTAATGCAAAGAGGTCCACATGTTACCCCATAAAAGCATATGATAGACTACAACTTGTCTTTCAGAACATAAGAAAAATTTAATAACCACAAACAAGCAAGAGAATAAAGAAACATACTGCTGCATTTCCATAATCAAATTTCTTGAAAAAGGACGGACTGATATTGAAACTCCCACGACCTTGCAACTTGACAGTAAACTCAGGCCACTGTAAATGTCAAACAGGAGTTACAGGAAATGTCATAAGAAAATTTTGATGTGATCTGATAATCCTTCTTTGTGTATAAGGATATACCTTCAATGCCTTCAGATAATCAAACAAGTCAGTTTCAAAACCACTTCCTTTGCTTTGACTTTTTTCATCTTTCCAAGGGAAATCTTGCATCCACAAGCCTTGGCTTTTGTTGTTCCAGTCAACATATATCAAATTTGCTGTGTGTACAATAACTCTCACTCCTTGAGGATAAACAAGAAGCATGGCCTTTGAATGGTGTGTCCCAAATGAAATAGGAAGAGGTGGCTTATGCAGAATCCAATTTGATGGCTTGTTTTTCTAAGAAAACAATAAAAGCTTATCCAAGTTTCCTACAATAGAGCTTTAAATGCATAAAATAGGGGCTAATGGGAACAGGGTCCTAGGCAAACCTTCATATATTCTACTGTGCCATCACCCTCCCCATGAATAACCAACACACGAGGAACTTTCACAATTGTTGGGCATGCTGCATCAAAAATTGAAGGGAAGCAGTAAAACAGTTGCCCAGAAAGGGATCACAAATTGCAGTAGACAAAGCCATCCATATTGAAGTCTTATTGCCAAAACTCTGAAGTCATCATTTCTTACAGTGATGTCAATGTTTATAGCTATAACACGATGTCAAGTTTATTACAGAAACTGGACCTCCCACCCAATAAAAACAGTGTTAAGGCTCAAATGAGAAAGTGATCCATATAGTGCAAATTGCCAATGTATTTACAGCATTTCAAGAACTCTCCGTTAGATTAAAACAAAAACAACAGAAAGGAAAAAGCATAGGCATACAAATACACTAGTGTTCCTGTTTTCGTCATCATATAAGTAACATTAAAAAAAGGCTAACTTTAGCCCTTGTAAATACACAAGATTGGAACAGCAATAACTGATGACCACGAGAGTAGATATTTATTTTTCTAGACATGGTTAGCATGAACAACAGAAAATAAATCTGCACCAAATTATCAAATGTACAACCCCAATACAGAATGAAAAGTAAGGTAGGAGAATATATTCAGAAGCAGGTGATGATGGAGGAGAACTACTAACCAGACATCAGCCAATCAATGTCCACCATGTAATTTGACAGAATGGCAACCAGAATGTCTCCCTATTGAAAGAAAACCAATTAATCTGCCATCAGATGGATATCCACAAATAGACTCTCAAAACCTAACCTAGCCTCAGAAGATGCTGAATTTTCTACATAATCATCAAAGAGAAAAAAAAGCAAAACATTTGAAAGATTTGAAACAGTAGTACATCACCTGAATTACATCCATGATAGAAACACAAGATGTATTTGCCCATGTCGGTAACCCTTGCACTTTCATAAGTCGAAAGGTCAAGGGCAATTTCTCTGCTGGAACACAAAAGTTACGAATGGCCTCCTCACTACTAGCTGTCCCACTATCATTTATGTGTGGCTATAAATTTACAATCAATCAATAAAATGAATTATTCCAACACACAAGACAAAAAGATCTCAGTCTTGATACACAAGCGTGATGTTTGAACTAATTCAACAATTAGCATTAGAGACTCTAGAACTCACAAGTAAAGAAAAAAGCTTGCGTACAATTTCAATACCTTTGAGTCGTTAGCTCCAGGGGTTTCATCTTGAGAGATTTCTCGCATCTTCTTTTGCTGGCTTTCACTAGTTTCTCCGCCGCCGTTAGAAGCCCTCTTTTGTGGGGTAAAAAAGAATGACTTATTATCAACATCCAATGTTACAAACTTAAAAAAGTGGCAGCCGGGGATCAACTCTATTATATCACCACTACTAATGGACACTTGCTCTCCGCTCATCAGTTTCTTTCTTCCGTTTACCGATTTAACAACAACCGGGTTAGTGCCCTCCTAATATTTTGCAGAAAGAAAGAAAGAAACATCTCATTTAGGCTCAACATTAAAACTCAATACAGAAGTAAGAAAGAAAAAAAATTACAAACAAAAAGAAAAGAAAAGCTTACAACGGTTAAAATGGGAGAGAAATTGCCGGAGGAGGAGGTTAAAGAAATGTGCTTGCGGCTGAGTCTTTTATCAGAGACAAAGAGGCTGTCGCGGCCGATGACATTTGAACCTTTGGTGATAGGTAACTTTGGGACTGAAATATCTTCTTCCTCTGAATTGCCTCGAAGTGGCACCAAAAACCCGATCTTTTCTCATGCAAAAAAAGAGAGGGAAAAGCACTTTACATAAGCACACATATACATACACACAAAAAATGAAATGGATGTTGAAAAACTTAAAGAGACATGAGTATGTACCAGAGAATCAGCCATTCATGCAAGTAGTCAATTACATTCGTCTGTGGACGGAAGTTATCGATTAAAAGACGAGAGTGATGCTGAAATGAAGTGCATACACCGAGAGTATACAAGTACTTCCCGTCGATTGGGTGAAGTGGTGAGCTTGGAAGTGGTGCTGCTTGAAAAAGTTTTGCTCGGGCCCTGGACACAGCCAGAGCCCAATTGAGCTTGGGCAGCTAAAATGTTTTTTCTAAAACTTTCAAGCTTCAAATTAGACTTAACTAGCCAAAAATTTAATAAAAAATAAAAAGCGTGAGCGTACCTGAAGCCTAAGCAAACTAGGCTGAGTCATTTCGGGCCGAACTTAATTGCTGCCTCCAGTAATCACGGTGCATTCTTCGTGAAATAGACCCTTTTGAAAACTAATTCTTGTTTTGATAAATTTCACATATTCTTTTAGATTTTCATTATAAATCATCTAGGAAAATTAATTGTCATCAAATCATGGGTGCAATATAAACATTTTTTTACAAGTTTCTGATCAATTTAAACAGTAAAAGGTAATCAAATCATAGCTAATTTAGATTCTTGCAAAAACTTTTTCACAAGTGTCAATCATGAGCTATCCAAATATCCATTCATAGGAGTATTATCTCTTTTACGATTATTCACTATTTATTTAAAATATTAATTTTTTAATTTCATACTAAAATTAAAATATAATTATATTCTATATTTGATCCTTAAACTTTATTAAACTTCACAATTAAATTTAACTTTATTTAAATTGATTTTTCTCTTTTTAACTACTCTTTATGTGTGATCTATCAGATTCATAATATTAGACATCTAAGTTCTAATAGCATAATCATAGAGAAATTGGTGAGCCTTGTTAAATGTTTGACACTTAGGATAACGGAATAAGGCAAAGACTGGCAAGTAAGCAAGAAAAAAGGGGCATTGTTGATGAGTTAGCATGCATTGGTGTACATTGGCAGAGATCTTCAATGAGATGCAACATTCGGATGTGAGACCAAAAGTTACCTTAAGATGGACTTTGGATTGAAGGCTAGCTAGATCACATTCATAAAGGAGACATGTGATAGTTCTAAGGACTTAATATGTGCTCAAATAGAGGGATCATAACTAATGAACTTGATATAGGTAAGCATTAGATCAAACTAGCGTGCTATGAAATCTCTAGGCTTGAGTGACTCATCATCAATGGATAGAGATCGGGAAGAGATCTTAGATGATGTGGCAGATAAGATCACAATAGTTATATATCAACTCTAAAAGATAAAGACCTTGTAGGAGGATCATCTAAAGATAATAGAGTTCTTCATGGATATAGATGTATCATTCTTAATAAAATAAAATATCTTATCTTGTTAGTTATGATGTAGCTAAACCCTATTAAATAGATACCTTTTTGGATGGGAGTATCATTCAATTGATTAGTGTGATGCAATCTGATAATGATAAAGGTGATCTAGTTAATTTAATTCGATCAGGTTTCTGAATTGTAAAGCCAAAGATGCCTGTAAATAGCTTATTTGAGTCTTGCTCCTGAAAACAGAGATAAAGGAGAAGGGAACACATTTAGAGTGAGCATTCATTTATATAATTTTAGAAAGTAATAAAGGTTGAATTTTACCATAACTCGTGTGTTTATTATTACTTGTGATTATTTAATATTTCATAGTATTCTTATGTGAGTGTGAGAGTTAAATACTTTGAGGGTCGTGAGACATTTGAAAACAAGTTTTTATTTGTCAACGATCACATGGAAATGCTAAGTCTTGCTTAAATGGACGTAAGTGAAATTCTTATGCAAAGGAGTAGATGCGACTTCAGTATAAGTTTGGTGTATAAGAAAACCTTTGTAACACCTAATATATTAGCAATAATTATAATTCGGATTCTAATTCTAATTCATAGTCAATTTATCTTTAATTATTCAATTAAATAATTTGATATCATAGATCAAAATTGATATCTAGTAACTTGTTATGACCACCAAAATATAAAGAATGTCAAAGTAGTTAAACTCAACTTGTATATGCATGGTTATAATATATAATTTAATCATTTAATCATTCAATGTTCCAATTAGATATAAAGTATAGATATAGTGTCTACTCTTATAAATTCAATCATGTTGGTTCTTACTAATTAGTAATTGATTTATAATTGATATCTGAAAACACTTTTCAAATTTTGATTCACTCTAGCCAAATAATTCTTTAAATCATCATTAATCAAGAACAATAGAACATTATCTCTAATTACTTTAGAATAATGAATCCCTTACTGACTTAATTATTTTCATATGGTTCATACTATATTCAAGTATCACTAACTAAGTTATCATAATTAGAATATGTCATAAGTAGCATCAACACATAATAAGTCTTATATAAGATACTTTGGTAATCTCAAGTTCAAGAATTAATTTTAAAACAATCATAGTAAGGAAATCTGGACACAAAAGTAATATTCCATTTGGATTCTCATAATTGAGTTAGTTTAGTGAACTTATACTATGATAAACAAACACACGTTTGTTTAAGTATCTCTATAATTTAATTTATGAGATCGATTACTTTCTTCATAAGAAAGAAACATAACTTGTGTTAATTTTACCATTTTATCAATATCCCTCTTAATGGAACTACAACAAGTAACAATTAGGTATAATATATAAATGCAAATTGAATCTCATAATTATGATCTCATCATAAATTCAATTATATAATAATTATCCTATGGATTTCATATTTAGGATTAAAAATTCAACGTAATTAAAAAAATATAAAAATAAAAATACCTTTATTAATTAAAATAATAATGTCATACATAAAATTATAACCAATCAATTTGCTAAAAGGGTATAAACTAATAAATACATTTATAAATAATTAACAATATATACAAAGGCTTGAGGTGGGGTGACCCTATCTCACCATATTTGTTCTCACTTGGCATGGAAGTTCTAAACAAGATACTTCTTAGGGTAGTTGAGAGGAATCAAGGCTCCTGATACCATTGTAGATGCAAAAGGAATGATATCTTGAGCTTGAATTATGCTAACAACTTATTTCTATTCTCAAATGTAGACCACCATTCAATTGCCTCCTTAGTGACCTAACTATAAGTGTTCACAAAATTGTCTAGAATGTAGGTCAATAACGAGAAAAGTGGTATATATATCTAGGATAGTGCCCCTTATAATGCTAATTGGTATTATTCTCTAGTAGGATTCAAGCACTTGAAGTTACACCTCACCTATCTTGGAATCTTATATCTTCTTCTAGACTTTCACATACAGAATTCAAGCCCCTATTAGAGAGAATTTAATCGAGGATATGATGCTAGAGCTCTAAATCCTTGTTTATAGCTAGAAGTAGTCAACAAATCTCATCGATGCTTAACTCAATAAGTCCTTACTGTGCTCCACATATGGTGTTACCTAATTTGGTAACCAAAGCAATAGAAAAGATCCTAAGGAGGTCTTTTTGGAATGGAGTCAAAGAGGAAGGTTTAAAGCAAAATTGAAATAGGAGGTTTGTGCCCTGAAAAACTAAGGATGGTTGGGTTAATTTCTTTGAAAACTATGAAATTTGCCATGTTAACTAAAAGGACTTGGCTACTCATGGATAATCATCCTTATGGGCCAAATGTATCCATAACTATTATATAAAGGGAGCAAATTTATGGAAGATAAATTTCCTTAAGAGCACTTTTTTAACTATGCAGTAGGTATTTGTGAGTTTAGAAGCAATATAAGGCAGTATGTATTCTACAATGTTGGGGATGTGAGCAAGATATCTTTTTGATAGAACAATTGGTCTAACTATAGTCATATGGAATCTCTATGATATGTGCTTAATTGTTAATACATTTAACCCATGACACTTAGTGATTAATGCTTTAAAATGCTTAATACATTCACTTTAGTTCATATTTGATTTTAGGTACAATTCAGAAATGAAAGAGCTAAAATGAGTCAAAAATGCAATATTTGAGTCATCTTCTTGAGATTCACACTCAGTTGTCTTCATGGAGCAAGAATGAGAAGGATTAGAGTAAGAGGAGATAAGAAAAGGCATGAAGATGATGAGTATATGTTGAAAATATGAAGATGAAGAGTACTGGAAATGACTCACGATCATGACATAAAAGTTATAGGTGTGAGTATGTTAACATACCCATGACTGATTTGTCATAGGCGTGACACTTTATATGACTGATTTGTCATAGGCGTGACACCACCATGCACGCCCGTGACACCACAAAGCACGCTTGTGAAATGTTGTCAACTCAACCCAAAACCTAGTTTTGAGTATAAATACATTGTTTTGATTGCAAAAATGTTATGAAAGGTTTGGGGAATCGTTTAGAGATTTTGGGAAACAAGATAGGGGCGATAGAGGAGATATTTAGGAGATCCATAGAGGGTTGAGCTTCCCAAATCCAGTTCAAAGGTGATATCAAAGCCTAAGAACCTAGTTAAGCGTTATTTCATTGTTTGTTGTTCTTTCTTGCTTAGGAATTGATTATGTTGTCCTATGTTTATTGTTTGGGTATTGTGTTAAGATGATCTTAATGCATTCATTAGATTGTATTATTAAGAACCCATTGCTATGTTGGATCAAAAACAAAAGCATGCAAGATTTGGCTAAAATGGTAGATTTCAAAACTTTTTCGAAATCAAAATGTAGCAGAAATAACATAACCAAATCAAAATGTTTCAGCCATACATGATAAGGTATAAGGAAAATAATTTACATAAGAACAAGGTGGTAGAAATATACCGACTCCTTGCTACAGTTTTGACTCCTCGCTTTTGTATCCTCTCTGAATCCTTGCTATAGCTTTGAATTTTTTGTATCCTTTCCTTTGTCAATGTACCCTCTCCTTGTTATTGTATCCTCGACCAATCCGGTCTACCACTTGTTCTTTTTGGACAACTTGGTTAACAAGATCCTTTGGTAGGAAAGGAGAAGAAATATTTTGAGGTGATTTTTCTTAGAAAAAAGAAGCTAAAAATGAGACTCTTCTCATTCAAGTTTCGGCTATGCATGCATGAGAGGAGAGAGTGAGTCAAAATGCAAGAACTCTTCTTCCTCACTTTGTCAATTTCGGTTATCATGAAAGAAAGAAGTGATGTGCATCTAATGCATCACTTCATTTTTTAATCAATCATAAAGAAGCCAATAAATGAGACTCTTCTCATTTGTTTAAGATGGCTATATGAAAAGACCAATAACCTAAATGAGACCTTCTCATTTTCGGTTATGGATGAAAGAAGGAAGAGAGAGTACATCAAATGCACTTCTTCCTTTCTTTAATCAAATGAATGCTAAAAGGTTACATTACATGCCATCATTAAAAGACAACCATTGAACCATTTAATGATAAGATCATTAATCGATTTAATGACGATAAAGCATAATAAAAACTATCTTTAATTTAGCAATTCAATGCTAAATGTGCAGCTGCACATTTAGGTATAAAAAAACCGAAATATGGCCTCCTTCTTTCTCTAATATCTTTGTTTCAATTTAATTAATCTAATTAATCAAATCAAACCAAAGTCAAGCCAAATATTAAATCTTCATTTGAGCTTCTAATTAAAATAAGCGCAATATTCAATTATGGGCTTTAAAACTTCTATTTATATTTCTTACTTTGCTTGATAACCTTCCTAGAAGCCAAATGGGGAATCTAATTAGATTTATATAATTCAAGCTCCAATAAGTCCAGAATTAATTTAATCTCATTAGAATTAATTCCAGCTAATTAACCAAATGTCATTCCACTAAAGACAATTGGTTGAACTCTTGAATTACTAAATATTATGAGAATACACGTTTCCAAATAAGATTTCCAATTGCAAACTTTATTATGAACCATATTATAGCCATCCATACAATAAAGGGTAAATTTACCATTTTGCCTTTATGTTGGTTTTTCCTTCTAAATCTCCCGTTTTACTCTATATGGTGATTAACACACAAGATCTCATCTTGATGTTAAGACTTGATGGGTAGCTAGTCCATCAAACTACTGGCCTTAGTTTAATCACCAAACTCCATAAAACATCTAGAAGTGATGGTATCACTATGAACTCTTTATTTGAGTGAATGTTCCCTGATATATGTTTCAATTAATAATTCCAACATGCAGACATTGTATTGATTCTCTATAAAAATCCATTTCGATCATATCAAGAATTATAATGAAATACATATGAGTTCACCACTCATTAAGATTGTGGTTCGTAATAAAAGAATACTAAGGTGTATGTTTTTAGATTAAAGTAATGATCCACTTTATTCTTTTAAAAAAATACTTGATTCCAGATTCATTTAATAGCGCCATTATCGATAGTTAACTACTATCACGATATGAAACTCATTATTCCTTTGAAGTAAACTCTTTTACTTACACAGAGATAAATCGCAACACTACAGTCTAAACTATAATCAAGCGACCAACTTGATTATTCAACTGTGAATCGACTAATTTAGATTATAATAATATACATGTTTCTCATACATCTTCATGTATATGTATATTACTTACAAAAGAATCTTGGTACCTTATGACTAGATATATAATGCTCATACAAATAAAGCCAAACTTTTTTGTTTTATTAATAATAAATATTTTCATTACAAAAGTAACTAGAAGAAAATTAAGTTATATGTAAATACACTTGCTTTCCATGGCACTATATTTACATAACTCCAACATGCTAGAATCTTCAATATAATCTGTAATTGTTATGTTGAGATTTGTTTGTGGCAACTAGTAGTTTTGGATTATTAGGGACACAATTCGTAATTGTTATGTTTCTAATTGATGTTGAATCATTAGGGATAACATAACCTAGGTTAATGACCCAAGCGTCTCTTAATTAAACATGACCTAAGGGAAAACCGAAGTTAATAGAGCTTATCGTTAACCTACGATTAATAGTTGCTACGAAAGGTATGAGAATAACAATTTAATGAAGTATGTTTGATTGTGTGTAGGCCGAGATTAAATCGATGACTATGTCCTTAACGAATTCATCACTTTTTAATGTTTTCTTTAATTTGTTTTCATTATTTTAGTTTCATTTTATTTTCTTATTTAAAAACAAACAAACCCCCTAAACCTAAATACCAATTCTTTTCATAACAAAAGCTAACCAAACACTCTTTGTGGGATCGACCTAGACTCACCACTGTTATAGTTGTAGGCCTAGTTATTTTGAGAAGTGTTACGATGCATTATGTCACTCTACCTACACTCTAACAACTCAATAACACACTTACGATAAGTTCTATAATCAAAGATGCTCTAGAAAATAGGAAATTCTTATTTAGGAAGATAACATATGTGAATTTGTTGGAAAATCTACTAAATGTACCTCTAATCCCTAAAAAAGAGGATGAAGCGACATGGTTGCATACGAGTAATAGAAAATGCTCCAACAAGATAATGACGTCTTTCAAAAACAATCTCTACTCGGTAGGGACAAGGCTGCGTACTATCGGACCTCCCCAGACCCCACGTCTCAGTGATAATTCAACTGGGAGTTGATGGTGATGGTGAAGAAGATAGTGAGGTTTTTAGTATGGGAGGCATAACTAGACATTATATGGCATGATTTGGTATGGATCAATCACATGCAATCAAAAGAAACGCTCTATTTGTAACTAGCAGTGAAAAGAAAACTCCTATTGACATGATACAAAGATTCTTATTAATCCCTGATCATTATTTCTTTGTAAATCTAAATTAGAATTGATAGAGTTTCTCTTATTTCAATCCCCCTTTTTAAATAGGGCTTTGAATGAGATGGTTGATTGATGTGTATTGGATAACATTCTAGATGCATCAAAAAATTTATTCAATTGGAATATCAGGCTACAACACGATTCAAAGGGACAAAATTGGATTTTTAGAGTTGTACCTCCTTACTAGGTGACAGTCATGTGGAATGAGAGGAATAAAAGAGCATTCAAACGCTAGGAGAAGTCCATTTGAGAGATTATTAAGGAACTAACGAGCCAGGTGAGACTTCATCTCTATTTTAAAAGCAAAAGATCGTCCAGAGTAAACAAGTGATGGTAAGGCTGGGATTATCTAATGCACACTTTTAATTAAGTTATTTTTTTCACTATCTGCACTATTTTGATCATGCCTTAGGCATAGAAACATCTAGATGAAAGCTTATAGTTTTCTTTTTTGTTTAGGCAGTATTGTGTGTAAAACACTATTTCTGCCTAAATATATATTTTTATTCCTTTAAAATCCAAAATTTAAGAACATTTTAAAATTTTTATGTTTAAAATATATTATGATAGTGGCTATTTTAAAATATATTCTTTATTGAAAATAAATTGAAAATTTGAGAGAGAGAAGTTTAAGATTATAATACAAGTAGAAAACATATTCTATTTCTTTAATTGGATGCAAAAAGTAAGTGTCTGATGAATGATCTATGGATACTATTCCCGTAATATATCTATCTTACTATTATGATGTAATTGGTTAAATTATTATAACAAATCACTTTACTACTTAACTTACATCATTTTGGTGTCATGAATTATATACAATCACTTATATCACACAAATTATTAAACATAATTAGTTACATATTAATAAGAATTTAGTCTCAAATGATCCTTTAATATTTGTTATAAATTATTATTAGGGAATATTTAAACATCTTGAACGACATTGAAATTATCATAAATTTTATCATTAAAATTTTAATTAGTGGAGATCTAACATGAGTTGTATTAGGACTGTGTTGGTTTCATAACACAATTGCATCAAACCTGTTATTATGTTTATTAATTGATGTTAGTGGCATGTTGAATGTTAAGGCCAATGTGTTATGAATGCTAGCGAGTGTTTAGGTGTTTGCATTGATAATTGATGAGTTAATTGGGACCCAATTACAAATGGGGACATTTTATTTTTAATGGTTGCTAAATCATCAATAGAAATATTCTTGAAATTAGGTGCTATAATGGAATCACTTTAAACTTACCTTTTGTGGAAATATGAGAACACAATTATTATAAATGTGGGCTGAGTTTTCCTATTGTAAGTTAATTCTCAACTATGACAAGACATTCAACGACTAAGCCCTAAAATCCCCCTGTAGCAGATACCTCAACTAATATACTAGCTAGGGAACAACTAACTATTTTTCCTTTCATTTCATGATTGAGTTTTAATTAAAGCTATAACATACCTTTTAGACAAAGAAATTTGAAGCACTGTTATATATAGACTATGGAGTCTTAAGAGAGCTACTTTCAATCCCATAGAGAGAGTGTGTAAAGCTTTTGAAATGAAAATAATTGGTGTTTAGGTTTATGGGGGGTTTTGTTTTTCAAATAAGAAAAATAAAATGAAATAATGACGAAAATTAAAGAAAACAATCTAAAAATGATGAAAAGTGATGAATTCATTATTGACCTAGTCATTGGTTCAATCTTGACCTACACATAATTAAACATACTTCATTGAGTTGTCATTTTTATACCTCTTATAGCAACTATTAATCGTAGGTTAACACCAAGCTCTGTTAACCTCGATTTTCCCTTAGGTCATGTTTAATTAAGAAGAACTCATTAATTAAACCTCGCTATCAAACAACCTAGAATAAGCTCTCTAGATTTAATTAGATAGCTGCATTATGAGTTAGGAAAACATACTAATCAAGGTAAAAATCACACGAGCTCGGGTCATTTAACCTAGGTTATGTTATCCCTAATGATTCAAAACCATTAGTTACCATAAATGAATCAGAAATAAACGATTACGTTTGTATTCGATTCTAGCAATGGGTTCATACATAAGAACAATCAAATAGAGCATTCAGTTATTCTTACACAAGACCTAAACAATAAACATAGGATAACATAATCAATCCCTAAGAGAAAAAGAACAACAAACAATGAAAGAATGCTTAACCTGGTTCTTCGGCGATGATACCACCTCTGAACTGGCATCGAGAAGCCTATCCCTCCATGGGCCTCCTAAAGTCACTGGTGTGATTAGATTGCTCACAACCGTGAATGACCTCTTTGAGGGTTCACGACCGTGAGTTATTGTTGCATAGGTGTGACTGATAAGTGTGAATTGCATCATATTTTAGAGCTTAGTCTGATATGTATTTAATTGTTAACTTAATCGTTTAGTATGTATTTAGGTTAGAATTGTGTTAGTTTGTTAATTAATTGTGTTTAAGTGTTTTTATGGGTTAGTATAAGTCTTTGAGCTTAATTATTATGTCTTTGAGGTACCTTGATGTGTTTGTTAGTGTTTTAGGGTCAACATTGAAGAACGGAGAAGTTTCGGAGATACTTAGGCCGAAACAACAACCCATGATATCGTGGCATATGGGCCATAATCGTGGGCTGACTCCAGTGCTTCTGTCACGATTGTGGCACAATAGGCCACGATCGTGACAGAAGCACTGGAATCAACCCACGATTATGGCCCATATGCCACGGTCGTGATAAAAGCCCAAGACACGACCCACGATAATGGCTTGCTTACCATGATCGTGACATAAGGCTCGGATATGGCCCACGATCATGGCCCCTGGGTCGAACAAATGCACAGACACTAAAAAACATCACGTTTCGAGGAGTTTTTGAACCTTTTGGACCCTAAGAAAACCCTAAGGTTGCCTAGAACACAAAAGGTTTGTAAGGAATAAGACAAAGAAGATGAGGGAGCTTTTGCATCAGCCATTTTTGGAGAGAAACCCTAGAGTGAATTGTTGAGAGATTGAGAAAGAGAAGAAGGAAGAGAGAAGTGGAGAAGAAGCCGACATCGACGTAGTTCCTGGATTAGATGTTTCCGTTGTTGCTGCCTCCCATCTCCATTTAGAATCGTATTTCCTGTTATTTTCCATTTTTATTATTGTATAGAATAGGAAATAGCAGTTTAATGATAGGATTGTGAATGTTGAGATGTTTTATACTCACCTTCAGGTTTTTTTAATCTTTGATTTAATAAAATCTGATTGTTTTATGTTTATTGGAATTATTATGATTGATTTCTGTGATTGCATAATTCGGTAATAAACTGAGAGGGTGAATCGAATTAAAAACAATTAAGTTGAGCTAACGAGAGTTAGGTGATTTAAGAAGAACGAGAAATTAATCAAATTGGTAATTGTGTGAAGAGAGATCTCACATAGGTTCTCGATAGTTTAGTGGACAACTTCAGATCTAATTATTTGGATAGATTGTTAATTGAGAAATTGCAATTTTCCATAATCTAATTAGGGTTTATAATTTAGGGTTAATGGTTATAACTCGAGAGAGAGTAATCAACCCTAGGATCGTCTAGGACCAATAATCCGATAATTCATAATCGATTATGTTAGTGTTAAAGATAGGTAAAAATTTCCCTTTCTCTCAATTGATAGTTCCTTTAGGTTGATTCTTAAGTGTGTGTTGCAACTGCTACTTTGTTAATATTTTCGTAATTGATTCTTGGAATTGAGTTCCATGATTGAATTAAATTCTTGCCTTAGTTTTGTTACACTTTGAATTATTGCGAATTATTTTGGCCTTAGATTTTAGAATTATATTATCCCTCCTTATGGGATCAACATTTAGGTACTACACAAACGACCCGTACGCTTGCAGATTATCAAGGTTATTAATTAGAACTTACACACTTCAGAAAAACACAATCAGTGACTTATTAAGTCACGTCAATGCATGTTGAGTCATGGCCGTGAGAGATGAGTCATGGTTATGACAATTTGAAGCATGGTCGTGAGTTATTGTTTCTTCATTATTTTTGGCATTTTCTTGTCTCCTCTTAATCTAATCCTTCTTCTTCTTGTCCTAGGAAGACAAGTGAGTGCGAATCTCAAGAAAACGACTCAAATATTGTGCTTTTGACTCACTTTAGCTTTTTCACTTTCGAATTGTACCTAAAACCAAATATAAACTAAAGTGAATGTCTTAAGCATTTCATAGCATTAATCACTAAGTGTTATAGAATAAATATATAATCAATTAAGCACATATCAATTTCCCCCATACTTAGCTTTTGACCGTCCTCGAGCAAAATATTAAAATCAAAGTCACAAACCTAAAACAGTTACTCATTACCCATATTTCCGAAGAATAAATAGTCATAAGCAAAGATGAATAACTTTCAAAAACCATAGTAAGAACTCAACATTCAATGCTTCTACTCATGATCAATCAACATTTATCACCCCTAGAAACTGAGCAATCTAGAGGTAGACTTGGAAAAAAAGTGTTTAAATATGGTAAATTCATAGATACACTCAAACACCATTCATGATCAAGATATTCTATAACTTTGCATATCATTCACATGCATAATCATGAATCAAAGGAATTTTTAATGTTGTAATGTGGGCAAGCTTAAGGTGAGATGTATTTGTGTAATGTAGCATTAAAGCCATCAAAGCTAGTGAAACAAGAAATACACTCAATATACCATTAAGCACAAAAACCAACATTCACTGATAATTGTGTACATCAACTATGACGAATACAAAAACTATGTTTCATACGTCAAATTTAAGCTCTCACCTTACAAACCATATGAAGCATAAATCATTTAGAAGGGATCACTCATAAAAATCGATGATAACGATATATTGAAACTATAAGGAGTGAACCTTCTAAAACAACATCTACCTTAAATGCAACATCTCCCTAGGTATTGGTGATACCAATATTTCACCCCTTGAAGGCTCAAGAGGACCCAAAACTAATTGATCTCTCCTTACCACACAATAAAATGACTCCTCATCAACTTCATGAGATTTTACCATCTCCATTATCTATAAGAAAACAGGGACATCTACATTATACCAATATAAAACCAAGCCATATCACACATCATTGGATTCTTATTGGCTAGAACCACCTAAATTTTGGCCTGATACCACAAAATATAACACCCTCTATACGGAACCTACAACCACCTATATATATGACAAAAAAATTCTTGTACATACATTTATGGCATACATTTCTATTCATTTATAGGGATTGCCATCATACACTTTTCTATTCAATGTTATACATATACATATTAAAAAGATTTCTTATCACTTAACATTATCATTTAAAAGTAGTATTACATCTTCATATTTATATGATAATCCAAAAGAAATATTACAAGCTCTTTCATTCCATATACAATCATCTTTAACTAAAAAGATACATTCCAAAAGTACATTTACTTCTAGAGGTTGGCCTTGTTCCCAGAAAAAAATCCATATGCCTGACTCCTACTACTTGGACCTACAGGGATTAACACCCATGCTAAGCTTGAAAGCTTAGTGGGGAAACACTTAGTTTGGATGACCACTCATAGAAGTCATCCAAAAAGCACACACACATTCATGAATATCATAAACTCATATGAATAGTGATGGCATAATCAATCAAGGTTCACAATGTAAATATGCTTCAACATATTATTCATATATCGTAAATTCACATTTATAAACCAAATATTGATATTTAATACTCATCAACACAAATTATTCTTGTTGTTATGTTATATCTCTTATTTATAATTGTTTAATTTATTTCTTAAGTTACGCCTGCACATTCTTGTGGTTGTGGATAACGGGAGTTGTGGATATCCGAAGATATTAAACTGTAGATAATTGAAAATATCGAACTATAGATACTCGAAGGAATCTAACTGTAGATACCCAAAGGCATCAAACTGTAAAGACACTATAGTTTTGAAACAAAGAAACCATTGCTGTCAAGCTGTAGCAGCTGCACTGTAACCCTATAGGCATGCCTATCTATCTTTCATTAAGACAATAATGCAGGCACTGTAACATTTCCCTTTAACCATTTGCTAATTTCATAATTCATATATTGACAATTCATAAGATATTCATTTGAAATCATAAAATCTGAATTTGTGTTCATATATGCAAGTTGTAACTTACCACCATTATAAGGATATCAAAATCACACTTGTATAATCATATTGTAGACATATAAGCAATAAATATGCATATAAATCATCTATATACATGTAAATTTCCTTTAGCATACATTATGATCAATCTTAAATTTCAAAGTTTAATCACCCACTTGATATATGGTAAGTCATATTTCATTTATATCTAAGTGTTTGCAAAGTTTCATAAATATTCAAAAAGGTTCATATATAATTCGGTAAAAATTGAAACAAAAAAAAACTCAAAATAGTGCAATTTCCTTCCTGTCATGTCCCCTACCCAAAATTGATACCTCCACTTGCTTTGTAATTTTCACATAAAAACGTTAAATTTTGGTTTTTAGGTCTTCTATGCATTTTTTTACCCTATGTCTTTAGTTTCCATAGAATCAAAATTCAGGCCATTTGGACCTCTAAATCATGAAACATGCACCAAACATCACAAGTTCCTCCAATATAGGGGCAACATTAGGTCACCATTTTCAATCTCAAATTCTAATGTCATTCAGCCATACTTAGGTCAGGGTTTCTTCTAGAGATTTTTAGTGTATGTATTAATTTTTATCTCCAATTGAAATTACCCAGTTTAGAGGTCTATAGGTAGAATTATTGCCAAAACAACGGGACTAGTTCAAGCGAACCTAAAACAGAATTCCACTACACATTACTCTCTTGTCATATTCAACCAATTCCATGTAAAGTATGTTGGCCCCCAAAATATTTCTTATTATTTTATTAGATTTAAGCATGATTTAAATAAATTTTGAGGTTTTGATAGATTAATTTTTGGAGTTAATTATTATGTAAATATTAGTAGGATTTTATTATATAGGTTAATTGAATTAAGATAGTAAGATTGTATCAAAGGCAAAATTGGCAAGTCACTTAAGTTTAAAAGCTATAAGCATTAAAGGAAGGGGCAAAAGGGACAATTTACATTCATTAAGGGCATAATTGGAAAGAAAAGTGTTGTCTTGTATTTTGAGAAGAAAGAAACGTGAGTGAGAGAAAAAGAAGAGAGAAAAATATGAAGAGAAGAAGAGAAA
>JAOQMQ010000002.1:25739015-25749185 GCA_027563845.1 Erythroxylum subrotundum
CATTTGATTATTGATTTTACATTTAGTTTTAAATGTTAATTATCAACTTTTAATTTTAAGTTTTAACAATCCTTATTTTAATATTCTTTGCATAATACATAATTAATTAATTACATACTAATGTAACTAATTACTAATCCCATTTTAAATTTCCATTTTCAATTTCAATTCTAATTTTCATATAACAAATTCATAACAAAATAATATAAATTCCTTACCAAACCCAATACCCACGGTATTCTTCAACTTCAATCCAACAATTTCAAATTATCAACTTCAAAAATTCAATCCAAATTTCCATTCCAAAACAATTCCAATTTTCATACATTCAAAAATTCAATCTTCAGCTTCGGTATTCAAAAATCAAAATCAAAATCCATTCCTCCACAAACAAGTCCACCCACCGATAGCATTTTCATCAACTGATCAACACTAATACACAACAAATCCAATCTATTTCCAATCCACAACACAAAAAACAAAATCCATTTACCAGCAATTTTTGGAGTATCAACAGTCAACACACACCCAAAAAAATTATTTAACCGTCGGATGACTCGGGTCTTCACTTGGGTATTTAGGTTGGGGTTTTGGGTCGTGCCTCGTGGGGTTGTCCAGGTCCAACCGTCCACCTGTGAGCCGTCGGAGGGTCGGTGGTGGTGCAGTGGTGCGGCGAGGAGGAGAGGTGATGTCGAGGCCAGATCTACACGGATGAGGCCAGATTTACACGGAGAGGAGAAGAACAACCGGCCCGAGGAGGAGAATCAAGCGTCGGTGACGGTGAGAGGATCCAGACGCCGGCGACAGAGACGGTGAGAGCCAGGGGGTAAGAGAGAAGAAGAAGAGTAGAAGAAAGATCCGGTAGCAGAGTAGAGGGTCGGGTGGGGAGGGGGGGTGGGTAGATTTTTAGGTTATTTTTTTTTTTTGCAGATAAGTCCTTAGAGTTTTTAAAAATTCCGAATGGTCCAGAATTTTCCGAAATGTTGGGTACCGGCGGGTACCCAACAGAAAACCCCGGTATCAGTCGGTATTTATGGCCGGTACCGAGGATTGGATCCAGGTATCGGTTTCCGGTCAGTACTGGCCGGAACGGTACAGATCCCACATCACTGATCATAATTGAATATATATTTTAATGATAATCATAATTAGTTATCAGTGACTTATACGGTCATATACACACTAAGTTATTGTGCTTATGTCAACTTACACGAGCATGTATGTGACTGTGTAGTCATTGTGTAGTTTTGTGGACTTACACAGTCACATACACAGGTGTGTATGTGTCATTAGGTTTAGTACATCAATAGTGGCTTCTTACTTACCATCTCTTTTGTGAAAATAACTCCCCATCATAGTTTTTACTTTGTAAATCTTCAATTAGAAGCCCATCATTACATGTTCATCAACTTGTGCTTAATTCATCCTTAACTATACTCGAGAAGTTATTCATCTTGAACCTAGCCAGCGAACTCATAAAAATCTAATTTAGTACCATCTATATCAATTACACTCCATACTTAATAATATCCTTTGGACCTCACTAAACCATTTGTTCAAAGAAAAGCTAAATCAAATTTAATTAATTATCGTATAGTAAATCATTATAATAAAATCTTAACCTTATGGTTTATGTTTATATGTATTTATTAATTTACATAAAATATAAATATTCATAAATGCAAGTTAAAGAGAAAGTCCAAATAATATAATACTTCGAAGTGGTCCCTTTTCATCGAAGAAAAAAATCATTCTTCGTTTGACATGATATTAATTTTAAAAATAAATTTCAATTTTGTTAAGGAAAAATGTTTGATTTAAAAAGATATTAAAATTTTATTAGAAGAAAATTCTAAATATGTGAAGTTGTCACCTCGTAGTGATGAAAAATTTGATATACATTTACTGGAATTTGGAAGCTAAAATCTTTTTCTGTAAACTCGGATTTTCATACAGCATAAATGAACGCAGGGACTGTGGGCAGGCCATCCACTTGTGAGCAGTGACCGACCATTTAGAATCAATCAATATCATTTTATTTAGTAACTGTATTGGCTCAAGTCCATTGTCTAGCCTGGCCATACATACATGCTGACATTACGTAGATACCTAATGTTTGTGGTGATAGAATATATGTACATATACGTATAGGGTTGTTTTCATTGGGCCTTACTGGGTTGAATGAATCGTCAAATAACGGGTGTTTTTTTTTTTTATATAGTTTTTCTATCGAATTTATTTTTAATAAAGTAATTTAAAAGTAGTAATGGAAAATTAAAGAGTCAAAAAATTTGAAAATCATTCAATTCCACTTCTATCTTTCATTGTAGTTTTTTTTATTTATCTTTCTTGATTTTAATTTTAATTTTTCAAAAAACTAAAAATCTATTTAATTATCAATATAATTATAATTTTATTATTTATAATAATTTAAAATTAAATAAATTCTATATATAAATTAATTTTATAAAAAATAAATTAAATAATTTATTTTAATCTCTTATTTATATTTCATTTATAAATATTACTAAAAATTATTAAAATTAATATTTATTTGTTAATATATTTTAATTAATAAAAATAAGTTTATTAAAATTATTTATTTTACTATATTTCACATTTAAAAATAAATTTATTGTCTTTATATATTTTAAATTTAAATTTGAATTAATTATAGAATTATAATAAATTAAATAACTATATGATATTATTCATAATTCTTATTAGTAGTTAATTTAAATAATTGATTATAATATATGTTTAGTTTATGATTTCAATAAATTATAAAAATAAAAAAAATAGAAATTCAAACTAATAGATTTTTAACTGAATTTGAAAAATAAAAAAGAAAATGAAAAACTAAATTAGAACAAGCAAGCCTTTAATTAAGAGTTGTTATAAAAATTTTATTTTTTTAATAAAAGAGTTAATAAAAAATTATTTACATATCCATCTTCTAATAGTATTGAAAAAAATAAAGTAAGAGAATTTTTTTAAAAATAAACTTTGTATTTAACTATCAACAATGACCCATATGACATCATGTTGTCTCGGCATCCTCAACAAGCTCATGATGAAATCTATTGTGATCCTCTCCCATTTTCACTCCGGAATAGGTAATGATTGTTACCTTTCAACTGGAGCATGGTGCTCAGCCTTAACTTGCTGGCATGTTAAACATTTAGCAACATACTCAACTACTTACTTCTTCATTCCGGGCGACCAAAAATATTGTTTCAGTGTATTATACATCTTGGTAGTACCAGGATGCATAAAATAAGTCATTATATGTGCTTCCTCCAAAATTTCCTTTCTCAGTTCATCCACCTTCGGCACACACAATCTCGGCTTTAACCATAATGTATTATCTCTCAACTCAAATCCAGAATTCGGGTCTTGTATCAAGGTCTCAATAAGCTTCATAAACTTTGGATCCTTGCTTTGAGCCTTTCTAATTTTCTCATGGAATAATGGTCTAAGTTTCAATGTAGCTATTAACGCTTCATTCTGCCCCAAATTTAACTCAACATTCAATGCTCTCAGTTGTACTAGATAACTAAATCTGTGCCACACTACTATTAGATTTCTTACTTAATGCATCAACTACCACATTAGCTTTACCAGGATGGTATTCAATCGTGCAGTCATAATCTTTAAGCAACTCAATCCATCTCCTTTGTCTCATATTCAACTCCTTCTGACTCAACAAATATTTCATACTTTTGTGAATAGTAAATATTTGAAATGTTTGACAATATTGCAAAATGGAATGTTGGTTCATTAGAACCATATAAAGCGATACCTAAAGCTCCTAATAATAAAAAACCAGAGCTTCCGGCAGTATACAAAATAAACTTTGTAGTTGAATATAGCCGCTTCTTTCCTCCCCACATGGTTAGAAGTAGATAAACGGGAATTAATTCTAACTCCCACATGATGAAAAAAAAGTAAAAGATCTTGAGAAGAAAATAATCCTAGTTGACCACTATACATTGCTAACATAAAAAAAGAGAATAATCGGGAATCCCGAGTAACCGGCCAATACGCTAAAGTAGCTAAAGTGGTGATAAATCCTGTCAGTAAAACAGGTCCTAGAGAAAGTCCATCTATTCCTAATCTCCATTACATTAAAAAAAATTGATCAATTTATAATCCTCTGTTAATTAAATTAAGATAATGTCTCCAAATTTTCAAGGTAAACACAACTGCAGCCAACTCTAGATCATGAACAAGATAGTTAAACTCATGAGACCTCAATTGTCTCGATGCATAGGCTATCACTTCACAATACTACATGAAAACACACCCTAATCCTTAGTGTGAGGCATCACTATATACTACATATCCTCCAGACCCCGATGGAATAGCTAACACCGTTGCCATAGCAATCAATGTTTTAATTCCTCAAAACTCCTCTGACATTCATCAGTCCATCGAAAAGATACATTATTTTTCAGAAGCTTTGTCAAAGGGGCTGAAATCAAAGAAAACCCCTCGACAAACCTTCTATAATAATCAGCTAATCTGAGGAAACTCCAAATCTCAGATACATTTCTTGGGGCTTCCCATTTCATCACTACTTCAACATTCTTTGGTTCTACTTGAATGCCTTTTTCCAGATACTATATGATCAATAATACTACTTAGTCGAGCCAAAATTCACACTTACTGAACTTGGCATACAATTGTTTCACCCTCATTATCTGTAGAACTAACCTCAAGTGTTCAGAATGTTCATCTCTACTCTTTGAATACCCCAAAATATCATCGATAAATAAGATCACAAAGTGATCCAGGTAAGGTTGAAATACCTTGTTTACCAACGCCATAAAAGCTTTCGGAGCATTTTTCAATCCAAAAGGCATCACCAAAAACTCAAAATGCTTATATTTAGTTCATAATGTACTCTTTGGTAAGTCAGCTTCTGCTATTTTCAACTGATAGTAACCTAATCCCATATCCAATTTAGTGAACACCTGAGCTCTTTGTAGTTGATCAAGTAGATCATCTATTCCCAATAATGGATACTTATTTTTCACAGTCACTTTATTCAACTGTCTATAATCGATACACAATCTCAAGGTTCCATCTTTTATCTTCACAAACAAAACTGAAGCTCCCCAAGGTGACACACTAGGTCTAATGAAACCCTTATCCAACTACTCCTGCAACTGAGTCTTGAGTTCTTTAATTTCTACAGGCGCCATCCTATACGGAGGAATCGATATAGAAGCGGTACCTGGAAAAAGATCCACAGTGAACTTCGTTTCCCTATCCGAGGGTAATCTCGATAATTCAGTGGGAAATACATCCAGGAATTCCTTGATAACAACAATATCTTGAACTGTCTACTCAGTTTGGGTATCAATTACGTAGGCTAAGTAAGCCTCACATCCCCCTTGAATCAATTTAGAGAACTCATTGACGAAATTAGCCTAGCTGGCATTGCTTGACTATCACCTCGAAATATTACTCTCGGCTGATTAGGAGATTTAATAATTACCTCTTTAGTGTAGCAGTTCATGATAGCCATATGTGCAGTAAGTCAGTCCATACCTAAGATAAGATCTATCTCTTTTAACTACAATACTATCAGGTCGGCTTCTAACTCCGCTTGATCAACCCGAATAATACACCTTCTACAAACCTCTCCAATTGCGGTAGTACTACCTACTGGGGTCCTCACCTTCAATTCACATTTCAATATCTCTTTTTCACAATGCAATTTAGATGCCAGATGAGGAGTAATAAAAGAATGTGCTGATCCTGGATCTAATAATGCATATGCCTCAAAATTAAAGACATAAACACCTGCTACAACATCTGAGGAGTCCTGAGCCTCCTGTCTGGTAATAGCATAGATTCTAGCCTGGGACTGCAGCTAGTTACTTTGCACCTCAATCCTCGTCCTAGCATTAGGACCTGCAGAACTAACTCTACCTTTGCCTCTGCCTCTCTGTCCTACTTCACTCGTTCTGCTCTGTACTGATCCTCCTCTCACTCCAGACTAAGCTAGAGATTGTCCTGCTTAAAAGAGCCATAATGTAGACAAGCTCTCGATATCTTCCAACATATCCAACCATAAATTTTCCCACAATATTCACAACTGGGGTTTTGTTATGTTTGTCTGGCATATAACTGTCCTCCTGAAGCCAGTCCTCTACCACTAGAATAAACAAAACCACCTCTCAGCCTAAATCCTGACTGTCTCAATCTCTGCTGTGATCGTGACGGCCTACTCTGAAATTTACTAAACCTTATGCTAGAATCAGCTTGAAATTCACCAGGCCTCTTCATTCTGAACTCCTGCCTGTATTTTCCTTGCTCATCTTTTAATAACCATTCGATTCTAATCGAAACAGCTCTTAGCTCAATAAAACTGCTCAAATTAGTAATTGCTAGTCTTGTCCGAATCTCCATATTCAATCCGTCTTCAAATCTCCTACATTTGTCCTCCTCAGTCGGAATCAAGGCAGTAGCATACCCTATTAACTCATTAAACCACACTTCATACTTAGCTATTGTGAGACTTCCCTGCTTCAGATCTAAGAACTCCTTCATCTTTCTGTCTAAGTAAATCTTTGGCATGTAATTCTCCTTGAAGACCCTCAAAAAATCTTTCCACATCAATCTACAAGGTTTGATCTAGCTACCAGGAACAGTCTTCCACCATTGGTAGGCCAGACCCTGAAGTAGTGAAACTACATAGTCGAACCTCTCATCAGACTCGCAGTCCATCTGGTCAAATTTTCTCACTGTCCTTTTTAACCAACCTCCTGACTCAGCTTGTCTGTACTTCCATAGAAGTCCACAGTCCCCTGCTTCCTAAGTTTTTCATACCTCCTTTCTCTCCTCTCAGGTACTTTTTGAGGCATTGGCTCATACAGGGGCATAGGAGACTCTCTGTTGGCTCCTATGGTTGACGACCTATAACAACCAACAATCATGATCACTATATGAGTTTCTTGCTAAATGTCATGCTAAACTGCTCCTATATGTCCTTAGGGATGTCAAACCATGCTCTGATACCAAAAATTGTAACACATCACAACCATAGTGTATATGCCCATAGATTATCTGAGAATATACCCTATGTGAATGGAATGTTAGGGCAATCACATTCACTTATTAAGGCATCATACATAACACAAGAATTTAAGAAGATCAAAGCTTCCCATTATATTCATAAACATGAACACACATTATAGCATTACAATACGTAATCCACACATATACATTACTAACAACATCTAAAAGTTTGCTACTCTTTACAAGACGTTTTATAATAAGGTGGAATGTTACATCAAAATATCCTATCTAGACTCTTTAGTATCAGCTGACCAACCTTTGAGCCATTTCTTATTCCAAAATTGACAATACTAGACTACTACTAGATTGCCTTAGAAGCTAAGTTTCCTCAGTACATGAAAATCAACATTTGCAATTTTGATGAGTTTTGCGAACTCAATGAGTGAACCATCATCGATGCGCTCACTCAAACAGAATATAAACATCTCATATATTAAACACAGTTCAATTAGTATAACACCTCATCCAAAATCAAATCCCATATTTATCACATTGCTTGTCATATTTCAATAAGCATATTATGAATATAAAGGCTTCATATAGTCATTTCAGAACAATCCAATCATTTATCTCAATTCTTTATATCATCAACGTAATTCAACATTTATTTGCAATCAATCTCATAAACACATGTAAAGCTATAAATGCAAATGCACATGAGACTCACTTCCATTTTTATTTTATTGTGATCGAGTGCCTATTTGCCTATCTTATATTTGTTACGGATACTTGGCTCATTTTATATACTGTCCCGTACCTATTATGGATACTAGGCTCATTGATAACTGAGTCTGCAGCTCGTTGTGCACATTTATGAGCTTTAAGCTCTTTTCCACTCAGGTCACTCAGTCACAACTTCTTTATCTGTTCATGCATTTCAATGTAGTGAGATGCAACAATTCAAATATGATGCATTCATTATTTCACATTTGATATATTACAGTCATACAAAACTAAGAAGATGCTCAAAACAAACTTTATATTCTTGATCAAACCTCCTTTACAACTAAGATTATGAAAATACTATGCTCAACGCGACCGGGTCACTTTTTCTGACCCGACCTCTCTCCACTCTTTTAGCTATACCTTTTTCGTCCGACCTCCGATTGATATGACTTTTAAAGCATTGGATTTCTAAGACATTTCTCTATCTCTCCATGAAAATTTATAAATTTTGAGATTTAATTTGAGAAAGATTGATTGAATCAAAGTGAGAGTATTGGTTAAAAGAGTACGAGTTGGATATTTTTACTGAACATGATTCAGTATTTTGGTGATATCTCGATCTGTAAAGATCCGAATGAGGTGATTCTTATTCCTAATTAAAGTAGAGACATGGAGCTACAATTTATCTGAAGGAATCAAATTTCAATTCAGTCCTTAAGACTTTCAATTTCTGGAGTGAATTTGGGTTTAGTGTGCAGTCTCGGTTTAGTAACAGTCCAAAAGTGTTTGGGAAATAACTTTTAAATTACTGAACCAAATTGAATGATTTTGGTGTCATTGGAAAATTAAGACAATGAGGAACATTTCTCTAGAAGGAAGTGTTAGCAAATTTCTTCAATTTGATGATTAGAAAAAGGTCTTGTTTTTGGAAGAAGTTAAGCATGACTAAATGAATTTTGAGGTTGTGCTATATTATATTATTTTTTGGAGTTAACTAATATGTTAATGTGAGTAAAATTTTTTATCACATAAGTTGATTGAATTATAATATTAAGGTGGTAAGATTGCATGAGGGGCAAAATTGGCAAGCCACTTAAGCATTAAGGTTACAAGGCTTATATGTAAGGGTAAATTGGACTTTTTCCACTCATTAATGGCAACTTGTAAATAAAAGGTGGTCTTTGTTGGGCCCCGAATTTTTTTAATTTAATTAATTAATTAATTTACTTTTATTTATTCTTTAATTGTTTTTAAATTGTTTTAAGTTATTTGAGTCTTTAAATTAGTAAGGATGAATGGGGGATTAAATGGGAACTAGAAATTAGAATTAGAATTAAGTTAGATGGTGTTATAAGGAAGTAGAGACATAAGACAAAATAAGGGCAAACTTGGAAAGTCCTTGTAAGTGAAGGGTAAAATTGGAAAGAATAGGCTTTGGTGTTTTAAATTAAAAGAAGAAGGAGAGTAAGTATCGTAGAACATAAAGAAGAAGAAGACAAAAACGTGAAATAGAGAAGAAAGAAGGGAAAATCGTGAAAGCTTGGAGGGAAGAAGAAAGAAGAAGAAAAAGAAGAGGAAATCAAGCTTTTAAAGGTAAGTTTTCATCTTTCCTATGCTAGATTCAAAAAGGGGATTAAATAGAGGTTAGGGTTTGTGTTGGAAATGAAGGAAGAAAGAAGAGAAAGATGAAATCTAATGGATTTTGGGATTTCTAAGTTAGGGATTTGGTTTTCTAGCCTAGATGGGCTCTAGGTAGGTTAGGATTATAGTTAATTTGAGCTTTGCTTTGATTCTTGATTTTATGAACTTTCCTATGAATGTATGAATTAAATAGAAATTTGCTTAATTGAAACGAACCAAGGAAACCTCACTCAATAGAGAGAGGAAGGGCAACCTTGAGCTTGGATTTCGACTTTTAGGTGGGTAATACTTTTATGGTTGTTGTGTGAAGGGAAAACGCCTTATTTGTGTATTTGATTATTTTAAATTTGTAAATGTTGAATTGTGGTGAATATTTGACAATGCATGTTGAAATAGGACATGTTTTCTTGAAATGAATGAAAAGTATGAAAATATGAGAAATTTGAAAAATGAAATAAGCATGAGAATGCAAATTTTGCGATTGACTATTTGAGCATAGATTTGTTATGATTGGGCAAGAGAGAAACCCGTTTCATTAGTCACGTGCATGTTGACCTATAGCCTTTCCCCGGCTGCCCGTTTGAGGCCACGAGATCATGAGAAATAGAACTCGTTTTGTTCACGGTGTAAACCGTTTTGTTCCACAGAAACTCTCTAGCCGTTTGTCGTGCACTTCATAATGACTTTGTTGAGTATGAAGCATATTAAAGTGTTATGATTGATAGAAGATTTCATGATATGTGTTATGTGATAAACTTTGGTTAATTATGCTTT
>JAOQMQ010000002.1:25760065-25781702 GCA_027563845.1 Erythroxylum subrotundum
ACATTACCCAAATAAAACATTAACACCACCAATTCCTCATTTAATTTCATTTAATAAATCAAATCTCCAAGAAAAAGATTCGGGGTCCAACACCATAATTCGACCTACAACTCTAATTTTTCAGATTCAAGAACACTTCAATAACACCTATCTTTACCATGAATCCACTTTCATTTATACGTCAAATCTCAATCTAAATCTAAACCATCCATTTAACATTATATAACCTACTGTTTTTTGCACATGCAAAAATATAATAGAAAAGTACCCAAGTTCATGTAGAAATTTCTAGCACAATCAATTATTAACATCATTCACAATTCATCCTAATTAATCATCATCAATTCTCTATTATAACATGCCATAAACACTAATCTTTTGCTTACTTATTTAGTTCTAATTCCAGCTCAAAAGTCACTCTAAATCAGTACTCCAAACATGCAGAATCATCACACATTCAAGGTGGAACTTGGATGGATTTCGGCTAGGTTCAATGAACAACAACAATCTGATCTTTTACTTAACTTTGTGAAGGTAAAACATGGATTATTTGCGTAGCAATTGGACATGATCATAACCAAACACAAGGAGGTGAAAGAGAAGAGTGTTTGGGGGTGTGTGAGAGGAAGGAAGAACAAGAATGAGCTTAGTTAGAGTTGCTCTTACTGAAGCTTACACCTGAGGTGTTAAGTGTCACCTTACTACAATAGCATGTGTCACCAAATTAGAATGTCATATGTATAAAGGCATGTACAACATTTATCAAGTAAATATGCTGTCATATGTCACCAATAATACTAAGTCATATGGCATGTAATCACAACTACCAATTGTCATCAACTTACTAATCCATTTGTCACACAATGATCAATGCCAAATTTCACTTAATTATAGGCTTAATCATCCTAATTTTCATATATCAATTTTCTTACCACTTGGCATTTTTCTTGGACCAAATGTTCATTTAATTCTTCAATTTTCCAATTATATCAATTAATTCCAAATTCATTACTTGTAATCAATCAAACCAAAATTCAAGGCATAAATATTTCACAATTCACATCATGAACGTTTTAATCTTTTCATACCCCAGAATGAGTCAATTAATTGCATATGCATTCCTTGCAACGTGTACAAAATCATAATTCATCTGTGTATGCTAATGATATGTATGTGAATGAAATGCAATTTATGAATTCCTAATTACAACTAAAGCTCTAACCCTAAATAAACGAGTTATTACAATATTTTTTTGTTATTATGAAAATCAAGCCTCAAAGACTATTAAGTAACTAAGGCTCATAGAAGATTAGGTACTGTTATTTAAATATTTCTTGGAAGATCTTTTTATATTTTTAAGCACTTATTAATTAGTAATAGATTTTTAAAATTTTTAATTATAATTTATTTATTATTAACATCCATTACCAGTGGAGGTAGAAGAATTACAGATGGACTTGATTTTGACAAGAAAATATATTGAAAAAGTCAAATTAATCTTTGTGAGTTTAAAGTTAAAAACTGATTTGTTTATTACTTCAATAAAACTTGATCAAAACCACATAGCGATATTGTTTAAAAACATATTAAAATAACATTATCTAATCTCTTCCAAATTTTGGCTTTCATACTAATAAATAAAATTCATTTTTTCGATGAAAAAAGTTTATAATAATTTAAACTCTTAAGGCCAAAAGAGTTCTTAATGTTTACGCTAAAATTTAAATTCGACTATAACATTTTAATGCATTTAAAATAAACTTTAATATTTGAAAAATGTTCGAAAATTGGACGGAGCCATTGTTAGGCCTCCCTCAACGTTTAAAAGGGAGTGCAGCACGTTTTTAAAAATTTTCAAACTGGAACCCACCTCAAGATGACGTGTAATTTTTAAAAATAGAAGTAAATCAACTGGATATTAAACGTTGCGTTTGGGAGGGAGGCTGGGTTCCCAAACACAACGTTTAAAAGGAAGTGCAGCATTTTGATTATGGGTTTGAATGAAAGTGGACTCATTTTTGTTTAAACACGGCATTTGGAAGGGAGGCAGCTCGTTGGCTTCAGATGATAAAGAGGCAAGGAATGGAACTTGATAAGGTAACAATGGGGACCGTTGTTCAAATGTATAAGAAAGCGGGGGAGTTTCAAAAAGCTTAGGAGTTCCTCAAGAGATGGTCGTTGCATGAGCATTCTAAGCATGAAGGAACTTGAATAACTATATCTAAAAGAGAGGAATATGCTCAAATGAATGTATCTTTGAGCTCGCACACATACAATACGTTAATACATACATATGGAAAGGCTGGCCAACTTGAAAAAACGTCCGAGACCTTTGGACAGTTGCTTAGAGAAGGCATTGTTCCAACCACAGTGACTTTCAATACAATGATTCACATTTGTGGTAACCATGGATGAAGTATCTTCTTTAATGCAAACAATGGAGAAACTTAGATGCCCACTAGGCACAAGAACATATAACATCCTAATTTCCCTACATGCCAAGCATGATGATATTGACATGGCTGAGTTCTATTTTAAAAGGATGAAGGAGGCTCAGTTAGAGCCAAACTTTGTGAGTTACAAGACTCTTTTATACGCATTCTCCATAAGGCATAAGGTTAGTCAAGCTGAGGCACTTTTATTGGAAATGGATATGAAAGGTCTTAAGATCGATGAATACACTCAGTCCGCTCTGACTAGAATGTATATAGGTTCTGGGATGCTCGAAAAGTCATGGTTTTGGTTCAGGAGGTTTCACCTTTAATTTAATAAACTATTGGTTTATTGGACTCTTACCTGTCCTAGTTACAAACAACAGCAGCTTCAGAGATATTCAACAGTTCATTATAATTCCAAATAGCAAACATATTTCCTGTACTGGTTGCCACACGTTATTCTGGGATACAAGCTTCCAAGTGTATGATAGAGGAATTTCATTTTTGTTCAGTCACCCAGCTGCAGTAACTTTCATAATCCTCAACCAAATAGGATAAGTTTGCGTATTAACAAACCTTCCTATACTTTGCATTTTAGCGGAATTCTTATTGAGTGTTGTTTATTTTCTGTTTATCAACTTTCATAAGCGACATTGCATTAGGTAACTCAACCCATCTCTTTACTTGCACATAGATTATGGTATATCATAACCTATCCATCCCAGCGGTTTGTGAATCCAAACATAATTGTCTGCCCAAAGAACTGGTCAAATAGCTTAAAATTATCCAATATTCCAAAGGGATACTACGGAAATTGATCCATTGAAGGATTGCCTCCACTTTTCCTTTGTCAAGATCCACTCTAGGCCTCCATCTTTATAGGAACATTGGTAGCCCTCTTACATGTCATGACCCTTGCTCTAGAATTTCTATCAACTCAATGTCCTTTGCGAATTGGGATGTGAAGACATCTTCCTCGATAAAGAGCGTTTTGTCGAGTCTCTTTTCCCCCCATTTGCTTGTAGCCTAATAGTGGACTTGGGGAAATAAGGGCCTCTTCCCCTGAAAATATCCAATTGAGTTAATGCCTATGCTGAGAACCTACTTGTAGTATTTCTATCAAAGGTGATACAACTACATTAATCATTGAGTTTTATTTAAAAGACAGATTACCTCTAGGAGGAGTGGGAGCTACCCTCTTACCTATGATTTATCCTACAAAGTCTCGACACTTCCTTTTGTATTGGTTGCCTTCTCCTTCTCCTTCTTAGCAGTACCCTAATTAAGTTGGGGATGAACCTCGAAATCTAACCTTTCCAAGCGATTAAGCTATGGTTAGGAACTCCTCCTCTTGATAGTAGACGTTGATTCCTCCCGGTTAGTGTGGCTGGAAGCCCTCAGGACTCATAGAGGGTCCTCGATCACTATCTGAGAGGGTCCCACGGGGACAAATCCCAAAAGTGGTAAAGTTCCATTAGACACTTATCAATTAAAGCTTAATTGATAAGGGTAATAAAGTAGTAGAAACCAAAATCCTTTAACAAAGACAACTACCATACAAAAGATTAATTATAAATAATTTTAATTGGGATTTATTTAGTTGGACTATATTTTTATGCACTTCATATTTTATTAGTTTTAAATTATTTTAAGTATGTACAATTAATTGATGACGAAAAATATACACATGACATCTACGTTATATTTTTATTTGACATAAATTTTCACATCAAAATTTTTTTAATCACATGTTTGAATTACAAGAATAATTTTTATTAATCAAGTATAAAATATTAATTTGTAAAGAAACGATATTTTTAAAATAATAATACATGCGTTTTTATCAAAGAAATCATCTTTGTTTATGATAATAATAATTATTTAGTTATAAAATAAAAAGAGAATATTATTATCTATCAAAATAATAATTTTAAATATAACTAATATAATAATTAGTTAACGCTAGCATTTAACTTAATTGGCACACGAATTGGAATGAACCACTCGTTTAGTAATTTGTTTATTCATACATTTAAACAAAGTGATAAAGTGTGAACACTCATAAAAACTGTTACCCTGAAAAAAATAGTTCTTCCGTCCGTACCATTCATATTGAACGAGCATCTAAAACATATTCCACATAGCCTGAGTCACCAATCCAGCGATCTCTGGGAGAGATGGGGATCGAAAACTCTTATTGATCTAAGCAGTATACTGTTTCTTGGATGCATTGTTTACATGGAGCAAGAACAGGACGTGTTGGATTCCATACGATTAGCTCAGAAAAGATTAAACCCAATAATATTACACTTGAAGCTTGCTCTCCCTGAAGCTGCAGGCCACATGATTTATTGAACCTGAACCAGCGGTCCAGATTATTGAAGTCTAAAGGGAAGATTTTTCAAGTTGTTGTGCAAGATATTTTTGAGCAATTACTCGAACATACTAACTATTGTGACAAAAAAATAGGAAAAGACCATTATTCTTCGCATCAATGTCATCTTGGAGGTTTTCAACCACATACGTGGGCTTAATGATGGAGAATCCTTTACTTCTTTAAGTGGTTTTCAATTTATCTCCAACTTTTGTCTCTGTCAACAGCTGCTTTCCTTGTGATGTGCTCCCAATATGTATCTCATCATTTAATTTCTTTTCTGTCCCTTTCTTTGGTTTTACATCCTTGCATAGTTTTAGAGACGTAGCTAACTAGATCTCCATCCGTATAGAATCAAATTGTTCACGGATGAACTTTGTTAATGTCTTAACTATAATTATCAAGAAGCGAATAGTTAGTACAACTAATTATAAAAGGTTTGGTTCTACGTACATTAATTCTCTGTTTCCTTCATTTTTCTGGAAATGCACTATTCGATCACGAGCACTGAAACAACTTGCAGCTGTCAAGCGTCAAGGCAGCAGGTTAATAATTAATTTCCAGTATAGCTTAATTTTGTGCAGTAATATTTCACCAAGGAAAAGAGAAGTCATGTGGAGCAGAAAATTGCTTAGACGTGGGATTTCTGAAACCAACCTGTATTCTGCAACCCTTCTTTTCAGCAATCTTAACTTATAGCTCCGTCTTCTTCCAACCTCTATCTTCAGATTTCTCCCAAGTTGTAGCTCGTGATTGCAGGTCTAAAGTTACTCTTAGGGTGGCAATTTTCATCTGACAAAGATCAGGTATGTGTAGGGCTAGCCACCTGCTTCAGTATCAACGTTAACGGGACCAATGCAATGAGCATGACAATAGCAAAAAAATCAAGTACTATCACCGATCACTTGGATGGAGCAACAAGGAAGCGAACCCCCAGCAACCCACATGATCTCTATAGCTAGGTTTTGGGATGGGGTTGGCCGACGCCACGTGTCATCATATCAGCTCTATAAAGCTTAAGATGGCAGGCCGAATTTTTTGTGACAGATAGACCTGTTATCGTTATTTAATGCCTATCTAATTTTATTTTATAAATATTTATTTATTTAATAAATAAAATTTATAAAAATTAGATAGATAGATAGATGGATAGA
This sequence comes from Erythroxylum subrotundum, assembly GCA_027563845.1. Classification (NCBI taxonomy): domain Eukaryota; kingdom Viridiplantae; phylum Streptophyta; class Magnoliopsida; order Malpighiales; family Erythroxylaceae; genus Erythroxylum; species Erythroxylum subrotundum. Next base: position 25,766,029 of record JAOQMQ010000002.1, read on the forward strand.
AGTTCATAAAATATAATAAGTATAAAATAGCAAAAATAGATGATCTGAAGCAAACATTTAGGAGTACGTGTAATGATTGAACATGCTAAAAAGATAAAAAGTAATAAAAATTGTGAACATCAACCATTGGGAAGACTCCCCACAATCAATAATCTCAAACAAACGATATGACTCGCTGAGGGCATCCCACCACTCACATTTGACCCCAAAGCCAGTCATCAAACATCCACTTGAAAATAAGAGGAGTGTGAATAAAAATGCCGTAGCAACAAATTATAACTTAACACCAGCACGTCGGCAATATAATCGGGCTCCGTCTCCACCATCGACCTTCTAGATGCCGGAGCAAAGTGAGCTGGCATTATTTAAATAGCTAGAGAGAAGCTTAGGTCATCTTTAATTTCTCTTCTGTATTTTCATTTTAAATTTTATTTAGTTTATTTTTAATTTATTTCTATCTTATTTTATAACTTATAAAATAATTTCTATTTCTATTTTCATTTTTGTCATAATTTAATTTCTTTACTCATTACATAAATATTTATTATTATTTAAAATTAATTATTAATAATATTTATGATTAATAAAATGCAATTATTCATTTTATTTTAGTTTATTTATAGTTAATAGTATTTTTAAATATAATAATTATTTAATCTCTTCTATTTTAAATATCGTAAAATATATCATTTTCAAATTTTCAAAAAACTATTTATAAATTAAATATTTAACTAAATAATATCATTGATTTTCAAAATTAAAATATATTTCAGTAAAAATACTAGTTTACATATAAATTTAAATGTTTTTACTTATTTTAATAGTTATTTTATTAATAAATGCATAAGAAATTAAACTTAATTTATATCCAAAGTATATTTAATATTTTGTTATCATTAAAAATAAGTATATAATTATTGTTAAAGTTAACAATTAATCAGTAAAATAAAAATTTAATGCTCAGTTGGAGAGGTCATTTGGATTGTAAGTTGTAACAGTGCAACCAAGTCAAGTGTGTGACTTAGACAGCTCAACGATTGGCCCGTTACAGCTAAAAAGTCGCGTTTACGCTCAAATGTGTCAATCAATCAAATGTTTTCAGTATTAAATTTAGGGGCCATATCCCAAAATAAGCTACCTACGGACTTGTAGCATTGTAATGTTCAAATTGTATCACTCACCTGCTAATTAAATTGCACAATTTGAGACTTTGAAGTTGCATCAGGATGATGGTGTCCACTCTCCAAGTTCTTTGGAGTCTCGAAAGGCTCCATATATATATATATGCGTAAGAACGTGGTGGTTCATACAGAATGGCACGGGCAGAGTAACAGAAGCAATTAAAATAGATCCCTAGTTAAGAGAGGGCTCAAGGGCACGTTGGTCTTGATTTTAACATTCAAAACACATGGATTAATGGTGTCCTAGAAAAGTGAATACCGACGGGCATATAATATAACAGAAATGCTATATAATACAACCAGGATATTTTGTCCTAAAAGCCCAGGGCATAAATCCTCATCTCCTTTCACTAGAAAGGACTGCACATGTATCAACTTGATTCGTCGGTTCCTAGCAAGAGGAGTAATTATTGAGCAGGGTAGTGTTACAATAATAATGTGTTGTGTTTTAACACATAATATTATAATGAATAATTTTACTACTATTCCTTCCTACATAAAGTATAGTAATTGGGATCCAAATCTTGGCCTGCACATTTAACATGCATGTGACTCTAGCTGCATCCACGTATGTTCCCAATTGGTCTCAACAGTACCTAAACAGTAGTTATGCTGCAGTTGGGTCCCTTAGTAATCGGGGGCCTTGTTCTAGACACGGTGTGGTGTGGACAGAAATTGAAAGATAGAGACAAAAAACGCTCAGGTTCAAACGTTTCCTGATACGCTATGTCTATTGGTGTAGATTGAACCATGTCTCGTTCATTTTTTCCATTGCAATACTCACTCTCAAAAAGAAATTATCATTTGGTTCTCATTCTTCCAAGTCTATCATGGAGTACCATCTCCAACTGATCAAGCCACCATAAAAGGGAAAACTTATCCTTTCCTATGTGCTGCAAATTAGTATAGTGATTATTGATTAGATATCAATACTATTTTCGCATCACCAATAAATACAACTTTTAGATGCGTGATCATTCTTTATTGTAATTAGGAGTCAGGAGCTGGAGATTCATCGTTATCTTCTGTTCACAAGCATATCACAGATGATATTACTTGCTATGATTCTTAGACCAAAAAGGAAAGGTTCAAAGTTTATTCCATATCACGCAATTGGATAACTAATTAATTATTGGTGGTCTTTTCTTCTACTATAAAGTATCTCTCTCATTTCCATCTTTATAGACTACGCAGACAACTCTATTTCCCTCCCTCCCTTTTGCACAGACACACACAAGTGAGAGTCCCTCCCTGCCAAGTTCTTCACTATCTTCCATATCATGTCTATTCCCATCCTTTTTTTTTTCACACTTGATACGTATTTACTTCATTACAAAGTACAACCGCTTGCCTGAAACTCTTGAAAACTTTTGGGACAGTCGCTTTTCGTTCTATATACTACATTTGATATGCATGATTCACTTTTCTTTCCTGTATTCTTGTCTTCATCTTTTTTGTTGCTTTCATTAATTCTATACACTACATTTGATGTGCACGATTCCTTTTCTTTCCTGTATTCTTGTCTTAATTTTTTTTTTCTACTGCTTTAATTCATTTGTTTTTCTCTTCAACGTAGAGAAGATGAATGTCGCCTCGTTCTCTTCTTTCTTACTTGAGAACTACTGGTAGAAATTGACATTTCCGTGTATTGCCGTGCAAGTAATTGCATTACTCCTAGATGCAGTCGGCTAGTTTTTAAGCTGTTTCACACTTTATTACTTAAAACTTGTTCTGTATATTCTTGGGGTTCACCCATCACTTGCTGAAATTAACTTGGCTTTCTAATTTACCTTGTTTTTCTACAGCGAGCTATATAACATTGTTAGTAACAGATTATTATGTTGGTATTGCAGAAAGGTTCAAGTCCAGGCTTGCTCCAGGGAAGCCCCAAAAATGGTGGAGTCTAATAATTGCATGGAGAAAATTTAATCCGGTAAGGGAGTCAGATATAACCCCTTGTGGTTTCAATTATTATGGTTATGCACAAAATTTGAGTTTTTTTTTCCTTGGTTGGTATGATTGGAAAATAAGAAAAAAAAAATATTGCGTAATAGATAATATTTTAATACTAATCTCCAACAACATTTCGATGTTTAAAGAAGAATCTTGAATTTGGAGTACTGTTAATCATGCCGTTCATAATAATTTCTTCTCTGAAATAACACCAACATCCAGCTCAAATACCTAATGCGCATGCAACGGAATATTTTAGAGATGTTCACACACAATACAACCAAGGATGGCATATTTGAAAGTTTGGTTCTAATTCTATTTTTCAACTGTAGTTTTTAATTTTTGTTTTTATATTTTTTAAAAAATAAATTAAAAACTTGTTTAGTTATTAAGGCTAACACATTCTATCATGAATGGAGCATTTTTCATTTCATTAGTCTGATAGTGATAGATTATTAATGATCATAATGCAAGATTGAAAAATTATATAACGTCTTTTAAATGTTTATAGCAACTTTAAGTGAACACTATATGCTAATAATTCCACTTAGGGGATAATTAAAAGTGCCAAAGCATAAAATTTTGACAATAATAGTCAATTAGCATTGAATGTCAATTTTTTTTAAGTTATAAATTGTACATTGAAATTTATTTTAAATAATAAATTTGAAAGAAAATTAAAACATATTAAAATTCGTATAGTTAAACTTTCGTGGCAACCCATTATGAAACTGATGAAATTGTAATATATTGCATTATTTTTATACTAACAACTATTTTCGAAACTAATTTCAGTACATAACTATTTGACTGTTTGATACTTCGGTATCTATATGAAACGGATGCCCTAGGAAAAGCCTTCTTTTCATGTATGTTACGTGTGCAGAAAATTGAAGAAAACAGATGGGTGAGATTTTAGGTGCCTGCATCAAATGGATATGGTAAAAACTTCTTTTCACCGTATATATACGGCATAGAATATTTAAGCTTTGTGTTGTCAATTTTTTTTTTTAAAATTTAATTTGGTATTGAATTTTTAAATTTTTTATTTTATTTAAACTTCTTAAAATTACACAACTCAATATAAAAGATTTATCTTCATTTATACTTTATCAGTAACACTAACGAAACACGTAAAAATTTACATTTATAAGAGATTATGTGAAATATTCTTATATAATATTTGAGTGTCAAAACTGACTGTACTTTGAATACATAGTCATTAATGTATTAATTTGATGTTGGAGGTTCAAACATCATACTTAGAAAGATGAAAAATTATACAACCTTTTCAAATATTACGTGATTCATTAGTTATATCATTAAAATTGAATTATTTAATTTTAAATATTTGATCACTTAATTAAAAATTTTATCTCTTAAATTAAAAAGATTTTTAAAAAATTTCTAAATAATCATTAAAAAATATATTTTAGTATAGTCTAATGATAGAACATGCATCTGTGCCACGTACACAGAAAAACAAAATGTAAGAGAAACAAAAAAAAGAATATGGAGGAAATTACTGGAGTAGATAGTCGTATACCATATACAGTTTTATGTGATGGATAACAAAAACATGAACAACCAAGTGACTCCTATAAAATTAAAAGGAGTGTGTAATTTTTAAAAAAATTTTCAATTCAATACTCAAATTTTCTAAAGTTTTAATTGAGTGACTAATATTTTAAAATCTCAATACTTTCAGCTCAAAACATTAGTTCCGTTATTAATTTAGTGATATGAGAAATGAAATCTTTATTGTTTATAATATTTAAGTATTACTTGAAAAAGTTATCTTTATTTTAATTTAGTTATGACTATTATTTTTTCAAATAAACATCTACATATGATGAACAATAAATCAATAAATTAATACTAACAGAATTAATATTTTAAACTAAAATCTTAAGATTTTAAAAGGTCAATTATTGAATTGAACATTAGATTAAAAAAATATTAAAAAAACTTGAATATTGTTATCTCTCGACTCATTGGACTGTAGTACAGGTGTACGTGGGCGATTGCTGATATGAATAGTACTGTATTAACAATATTAGGTCTTACTAAAATAAATATTTCTTTTTCACACCCCAGTCCGTAAAATAATTTAAATAACGCATTAAAACTTCTTCACATACTCTAGATTCTTTGTCTTGTAAAGAACTTATATTCATGTGGTAAACAAGTTAAAAAAGAAATCAGAATCATGCAAAAATGGGGGAGTAATGCCTAATGGTGTAGTTCTAGACCAACAGACATGTAATCAAGTTTTGTCTACAAAGTCCAAATCCTGTGAAAGAGAAGACCATAAGGTTTTCATCGACATAAAGAAGGTAAAAATAAAAGCAGAAATAGGAAAGAAAAGATTAAAAATTATAACTTGTTCGTCTAGAGTCCCTCTCGTACCCCTGTCGGTCAAATTCTCCGTCTCTCACTGTCTCAAAATCTTTTACTTCTGTATTGTTTTTGCCCTTCAGTTTTCTTGTCCAAGCTCTAATACGCCTGTTCTTGATCATCATCAACTTTTAGCCTCTGATGAGCATGGACAGCACTGACCCACCTTTCAACGAAACTTACAAGAAACTTTTGGGTAAAACCCTTAGAGAACCTGATAACCAGCTTGGGATGAGCAGTGTCAATAAGCTAGGCGTTGTCGAGGAATGCGAGCTGCCACTGATTGATCTTGGTCGTTTGAGTTTGGAGGAACTTGAAGAAAGAGAGAAGTGCAAGCTAGAAATAGCTAGGGCTTCGCAGGAGTGGGGTTTCTTTCAGGTGGTAAATCATGGGATTTCAAGTGAGATTCTGGAGAAAGTGAGGAGAGAGCAAGCGAAGGTGTTTAAACAGCCTTTTTATAGGAAAAGCAGGGAAGAGTCGCTGAGTTTCTCAGCTGGTACTTATCGCTGGGGGACACCCACGGCCACTTGTCTCAGGCAGTTTTCTTGGTCTGAAGCTTTCCATATTCCCATGACAGATATATCTGCTTCCAATAATTCCAATAGTCTCAGGTAACATTTATTTTCGTTGTGCTTGATATGTTTGTCATTAATTATTATTACCTGTGAACTAGAAAAATTAGGCAGAGTTAAACATGCCAAATAGAGGAAATAGGAGGTAATAAAACTTTGAACCCAATGGTAAGTTTTAGATGATTGCTCATTGCGGGCTGATTATCACATGTATATATTCAAACGCATGGAAGTGAGTATAACTTCTTCAATGCATGGATATAAAGTCTTAAGTATAGATGGATGTGGTTATAACTAATTAAGTAACAATTAGAACAAGTTCTAATCTCCAAATCTAATTAGGTTGGGTCTTATTTTTTGAAGAAACTAGTAAAATAGTTAGTTCTCTCGGAGAAAAGAAAAACTTTCTTATAAGGGAGAGACATTCTTCAGAATTGCTTATAAGACAGATAACTTATAAATTACCCAGTACAGATCATCTATCTAATTATGTTATTCTATGTCCGTCTTATTTGGTAAGTATAAATGGATCAGAAACAGAAAGAGATTAGATAGATGGATCAGAAACAGAACCGGGTGTAGGAGTCCAGATTCTTTGTCCAATATTACGGTGTCTTATTGTGTCCAATAAATCTCAGTCATTTATTTACGTGGGATCCGCATGAGGCTCGCGTGGGTCCCGCAAAATAAATGACTAAGATTCCATGAGACAGAATAAAACAGAGTAAAATTGGACAGAGGATCTAGTTTTCGGGTGTAGATCTCATCTCTTAAAAACATCACATCAATAAACGTACCCTTCACTTGCATGCATGTAACATGTACTGGCATAGTCTGGTTGGGTACGCTCAATCCAGAGAAGCCAGAGAAGGGTGTGTGATGCGCCAGTGCCACCAGTTTTATGAGCTGGACGCCAGACTAACCCAGTCTGCTCACAAGGCCTCCGATGCCAATCTGGGTCCCCTTTTCTTCTCAGTACCATACTTGTTTTGACCCTCCCCCATTGGTTGGGTGTAAAACTTTTATCCATTTGAAACGCTAACATAGCCTTTTTAATTATGTTTTGGACTACTCAAGTAACTTTTTTTAAAAAGATATTTTTAAATAATTTAATCTTAAACTTTTATTTAATAAAATACTTTAAAATGTTAAGAAGTTAATTGAACATTTTATATATAGGACCTTTTTGTATTTCATAATAACCATGATTATTTGTACTCAATCAAGTATAATTAATTTGGTTTAGATTACATAAAAGTAAGAATCTGGATTTCAGTGACTATTTATTTTACATTAGAAAATATGACATACAAGAAGCATGCACTTTATTGGGCTATTAAGATATAAACTCGATATTTCACCAGCACATCTTGTTGGTTGATTCTAATTTTTGAATTATGATAGTAAACGATCGTGAGAATCAATGCCTAAATCTGTTGCTTTTCTCTTTTTGTTGAAAATTATATGCAGTTCATCGATGGAACAATTTGCTACAATAGTTGCCAATCTAGCACAAAATTTAGCTGAGATATTGATGGAGAAATTGGGCAGGAAATCGAGTTTCTTCAGAGAAAATTGCTTGCCAAGCACTTGCTACCTTCGACTCAACAGATATCCACCGTGCCCTGTTCCTTCACAAGTATTTGGACTCATGCCTCACACTGATAGTGACTTCCTCACTATTTTGCATCAAGATCAAGTTGGTGGGTTGCAATTAGTGAAGAACGGACGATGGTTTGCTGTTAAACCCAATTCTGAAGCTCTTATCATCAACATCGGCGACTTATTCCAGGCACGTTTATTAGACTTGTTATTAGCTTATGCGTCCTTTATGGTCTCAATTAATGTTCACTAGACTTGCTCGTACAACGAAAGCTATTATCCTTTTATTAAAATATGGACTAATGCATATCTTGGACACAAATTCCCCTGAAAAACTTTGTTAAAGTGGATATGTATGTTATGGATTTGTCTACTTTAATGATGGTGTTGTGTCATGACTAGTAATCCTATTTAAAAACTTCAGGCGTGGAGCAACGACGTGTATAAGAGTGTAGGACACAGGGTGGTGACCAACCCGCTAGTGGAGAGATTTTCAACGGCATACTTCTTCTGCCCGTCGTATGATACAGAGATAGAGAGCGGGCGTGAGTCTTCAGTTTATAAGAAGTTTAGCTTTAGGGAATACAGAGAACAAGTTCAGGAAGATGTTAAAAACTTCGGTTACAAAATAGGACTTCCTAGGTTTCGTGTTTGAGACAAGAAGCACGCGACTTCTTTTACACAATATATAAACAGCTTCCGCTTTAGTAGAAAAGGATGTATATTGCGATTAGTACATATAATATATATATACATACATATATATATATATAAATACACCGTACCTTACATTTAATCTCAAGTGGCATGCTTATTAACTAAACAAAGACAATGATATCCTTCTTTTGGTACGTCTTAAAAATGTTTTTAATTATGGACTCAAGAACAACTTGAACTTATATTAATTGAGAAAATGCAGAAATATACTTATTTGTTATCTATTGAACGATGAATAAGCTATTGAACTGCTTGAATAAGTTCCTCGACGTATGAACAAACTCCAACAACTTTTGATTAATCTTTATGAAAGTTATTTATTTTTCTGCCCTTATTGTCTTTCTACATCTTTCTTAATGCATTAGTCTTTTAATGAGTTAGAGAAACTAAATGTCCACGAACTTACTCAAGCAAACAACAAGAGACTTTGATAGTTATTTATAGTAACCTTATTGGGCCTCCCTATTATAGGTCGATGATCGTCGAATACACCAAAAAATAAAATCTAACTATGTATAACTAAATTTATAGTAGTAGTGAGTAGGTATCGTATCAACAGAGAGTATATGTGTAGCTTTTGTAATGAAAAGAATTGGCGTTTAAGATAGGTGGCTTGGTTGGAATCAATAAGAGAACAAAGTAAAATTGAAATAATAAAAAATCAAATTAAAAGCATAAAACTGAGAAAAACTGATGAATGAGTTTTGAATCCAATTCTTTGATCAATCTCAGCCTACACAGCAATAAACATACTTCATCATCTTCTTGATTTCACACATCTCTTAGAAACTATAAATCATAGGTTAACAATAAGTTCTGTTAACTCCGGTTTTTTCTTATATTTTGTTTAATCGAAATAAGCTCTTTAACTAAATCTAGCTATCGAACAACTCAGAATAAGCTCTCTAAATTTAATAGGGCGGTTGCAATATAAACTAAGAAAACAAACAAATAATCTAGGCAATAACTATACAAGCTTGGGTCATTTAACTTATGTTATGTTATCCTTAATGATTCAACACTACACAAATGAATCGAAAACACAACTATTATATAGTGTATTCAAGATTATGGCAAAGGGATTATATAAAAACAATCCAATGAGAGCTTTCAAACCATTCTTACATAAATACGCAAATCAATAAGCAAATAATAACACAAATAAACTCCAAAGAAAAAGAGAGTCAACAATACACAATGAAGAGATGCTCAATTGTGATCTTCAACTACGATGTCCCCTTCAAACCAGAAGGAAGAAGGATTAGCCCTCCATAGATCCCAAAGAATTCTGAGCTCTATAGCCTTTCATGTTCCAAAAATGATTCATGCCTTCTTTGGTTGCTCACATGTCTATTTATATGAAAAACTAGGTTTTTGTGGCCACGTATCAAACCATGCATCACGTTAATGCCACTTTAGTAATTACGCACGACAGCGCAAGTGGATACACGACTGTGCATCTTATAGGTCATGTTGAATTCTTCATTTTCTTGCATTTTCTTATCCCACCTTCACTCTAATCCATCTCCTTCTTGTTCTGTAAAGACAAATGAGTTTGGACACCAAGAGGATGGCTCAAGGATTGTGCTTTTAACTCATTTTAGCTCTTATGCTTCCAAGTTATACCTAAAACTAAATGTGAACCAAAATAAGTATCTTAAGCAATTCATTGCAATAATCACTAAATGTTATGGAGTAAATGTATAATCAATTAAGCACATATCACGTTCTCCCACACTTAGCTTTTGATCGTCCTTAGGAAAAAAAAGAAAAATCAAAGTCATAAACCAAAACACTTCTACATTTTCCATATTTCATAAGAATTTATAACCATAAGAAAAGAGGAATAACTTTCAAAACCATGGTAAGAACTAAATATCAAATACTTTTACTTATAGTCAATCAACAACCATTACGTTTAAAAATTGAGCAATCTAGGGGTAGACTTTAAGTAGATGTGTTTAAGACTAAGATAGATTAATAGGAACACTCAAACACTAGTCATAATTAAGACATTTCACGACATTGCATATCATTTCATTTCTCCACCACTAGGTGATGTGAGGAAGGCTACATATGACGGATATATCGATAGACAATGAGATCAACGCGGCGCTAATCGAGACTTGATGTTGCCTCCTAGCCCCGCAAGTTGGAATAGGCTTAGAAGATTCAAGGTCGTATTAAATTCATTCGTGGTTCGCGTGGTTGATGAAGGACTCCGAGAGAATCAAGATCCTTGCTCGCAGCTTCAGTTTGTTAGTTTGAGTCAAGTTTTGGGCCCGAACAACCCTTGACGGGTGCACATGCTAGGCGTGTACGCCAGTACCCAATAGGCCCAGGCATGCACGCCAACACCTAGTAGGCTAGACGCCAGGCACATACGCCAGCGCCCCAGTAGCCCAGCGTGCCAGGGGCATAGGCAGGCTAGATGCGCGCCGGACCAGGCACACTGCTTGACCTCTTTTGCTTTGGTTTGTTTTCATACTGTTTTTAGGACGATTCAGACATTATTATTTTACCTATTTAGGTCAGGGATGTTGGCCCAATTTCGAGTTATTTTGGCAACTATAAATAGTTGCCTTGACATTATTTTAAGGTAACACACTTTGATAATTTGAGAGCTTTGTGAAGAGTTTTCTTCATGTTCATGTTGTTCCACGAACTCTAACTCTATAATCTCGATTGTTACGTATTGTTTTGGTTCAATTTTCTTAGTTTATTGCTTGGTCTAGGTTGCTTGGACAGTAACGATCCTTGAGGTCTAGAAAAGTATCGAAAACCTTGCATAACTAATTTGTTTAAAGGCTGCGAATTATATCAAGATTAATCTCCTTCCGTGCGTGCATCATCTTTGGTATCAGAGCATTGGGTTTTTAGGGAAGATTCCATTCTACTCCAACAAACGAACTGTTGGACCCCATTTCCGGAGCCCAACATCCGGAGTCATAAACCTTGTGCTTATTACCTGTAGGGTCATTAGCCATCATTCCACAATGATGGTGTGCCCACTGATTGAGCTCAAGTTTATCATATAAATTGGCTACACTTTCATGGCTGTTAATGTGCTTTTTAACTCTTAATTCGTGATTTTGTGCTTAAATTAGTTCCTTATAGTGAGCTCGTATTTTATGCAATTTGTTAGTAAAATTGTTGCAAATTGACATTAATTGCATTATAATTTTTCTAAGGACAATTGATTATGCAAATTGCTATTTTATATTGTAGGAGAAAAAAGAGTCAAAGGATCAGAAAGTCAACAGGACGTGAGCTCCTCCACGGATGTCGCGGTGCATCCAGAAGAAGGCACGTCGCGGCGTGAACTAATCATCTCGCCGCAGCGCATCATCATGCAACAGCTCACCACGACGTCAACTAATTAGTCCGCCCCGGCAAGCGATCCAGAAAGTGTATACCGCGACGTCAATTAATCATCTCGCTGCGGCGAGCAGACGAGTGCCCAGACTTTAAATGGAAAATTTTCTCATTGTACCGACCCGACCCGTGACCCATTCTTTAAAAACTTGCCGAATTAGGTTATCTAGGCATTCAATATACATTCATCACACAGAAAACCAGTCGGCAGCAAGGAGAGGAGACAGATACCATCTGACACTTCACCACCGTCATTCTCCATCTGCGACCATCATCCGCGACCGCCGATCACTTCATCGTTAACTCATCCGCCAGTCTCTATAGCCATGGGTGACATTGGAGCTTCGGTAGTGATGGAGATTTCCGGAGTCATGCACGGCTAGGTTTTCCACCCTCTTAAAAATGTAGCAATGACTTGAGTTCACTAGCTTCAAAGGGGAGTAATCCGACATTGTCAAGTTTAATTATATTACTGTAAATCTCTGAGTTAGGGTTTACAGTAGCGTAGTTAGATTAGCTTGGTTAGAGTTTAATCTCAGCCCAAACCCTAATTAAGCATATTTTATTAATTTATTGTTCTTTAACCTCTCCTAGAAACTATTAATCGTGGGTTAAAAATTAACCCGAGTTTTCCCTTAGGTTTTGTTTAATCAAGATACGATCGTTAATTAAACCTAACCACCTAACAACTTAGGATACGATCTCTAGATTTAATTAGGCAGTAGCATTACGAATTAGAAAAACCGATTAATCAAGGCAACAACCACATACGATGCGTCATTTAACCTAGGTCGTGTTATCCCTAATGATTACGAATCATCAGTCGCTACACACGAATTTCAACATAACAATTACGGATTATATTGTAATTCTAGAAATGGGTTTGAAATTAACAATTCAATGAACGCATTAGAATTATCAATCAACAATACCCAATAGGTTCATACATAATTAACCGAATAATAACGAAATCCGATTATCCATACGAAAACCCAATTAATTAAAACAGGATAACACAATCAATTCCTAATGAGAGAAAGAAACAACAAAATAATTAAACTAATACTTAACCCAGGTCGTCGGTGTCGATTTTACCTCCGAACCGACATCGGGACGTTCAGCTCTTTATGAGTTTTTCCCGATAAAAATGCTTCAGCTCCATACTTAATCCCTAGCAAAAATCCCCAAATTAAATGCACACTGCCCGCAGCTCTCACTCGCTCTTTAGCTCCAACGCCGCACTCTGTAGCTGCTTGATTTATTTCTCTGCTCCTCTCTATGCGCTACTCATTCACGCCCAGCTGCTGCGTCCTCTCCCTGATGCGTTTTTTGTCCATTAAATTGCAACTCCCAACCTTATTCTCCACCTGCGTGCTTTGCTCTCTTTTTCTTATTGCATTTAAAATTTTCTCCTTTGTCTTCCAATTTTCGTCTTTTAATTTTCTTTGTCCACTCCATAAAGACAAACGAGTACCGATCTTTGAAAAATATCCTAAATGAGATATTTTGGATTCACTTTAATTTCTTTGCTCACGAATTGTACCTAAAATCAAATATGAATTAAAGTGAGTATCTTAATTATTTTTGCATCATTAATCGCTAAGTGTAAACAATTAAAAATATCAACAATTAAGCACATATCAAATTCCCCCAACTTAGCTTTTGACCGTCCTCGAGCAAAACATCCCAATTAAGTTCAAAAAGTCGAAACATTTACTCAATCCCCATACTTTTCAAGACAATATAATCATAATCAAAGATGAGTGACTTTCAAATATCATAGCAAGAAATCAACATTCCAAGCTTTTACTCATGATCAATCAATATTCAATATCTTCAAAAACTGAGCACTCTAATGGTAGATTCGGAAAATGTGTTTAACTAAAACATATCTACGGATACAATCAATACCATTCATAATCATGACAATCCACAACTTTGCATATCATTTCATTTCTCCACCACTAATGTTCACATGCAAAATTATGAATCAAAGGACTTTTTATGATTGTAATGGGGGCAAAGGTAAGGTGAGGTATATTTGGGTCAAGTAGCATAAAAGCCATCAAAGCTAGTGAAACAAAAGTAACATTCATCAAAAACTGGGTACCGTCAGCTAAGACAAATGCAACATTATATTTCACAACCCCATTCAGTTCTCACACAGAAACCACATAAAGCATATCGAATCCGAAGGAATCACTCATACAATTTATACCAATGGAATCCCAAGAGTGAACCTTCCAAGCCAACCTCTACCTCATTTTCAACATACTCAAATAACTCAACCATTCCAACTCTAGGAAGATGCATGAATCATAAGCAACTTTTAAACACATATGCAATTCTTCCTTCATAAATTTATTGTAAACAATTTTTTCTTTTTCTTTTTTTTCTTTTTTTTCTTTTTTTCCTTTCTTTTCCTTGTAAAATTTAAAATAAACTACATCAACATGGGGATTTCAAAGATAAGACATTAAATAATATTCCAAGATTATAACCAACCTCACATATGTACACCCCCACACTTAGCATTTTGTTTATCCACAAACTCAACAATCACAAATGTTCCACTAGCTTTATGACTTGGGTAGGACATTTGGTTAAGTTTAACAGCATAAAATGTGGTTTATACAAAAAGAAAGGTATAAAGCTCAAAGGGGTTTATCAAGGAAAAAATTATGTCAATAGGGTAGGCTATTTGGCTAATGTAGCTTATGAAAAACAAAGAATGCCTAATCATATTCATGTTAATGCATGCGATAAAATGTGGTCTCGAATAGAAATTCAACGCAAAATCAGGATGTACATGTCATGAAGGTCACACATTATCAAAAAGCAATGAGACTGATATGGATTTGTCAGTCAAATAAGGCTCAAAATCTCACCGGCTTTGTCTACCATTAGTCACTACTCTTCCAAAGATAATGTATATCAACCAATCACAAGAGCAAAAGTACATGATAAAGTTGCTATGAAATTATCTAGTCAATTCACACTCTAATCATGATGATATAATCCCAGAAGCAATAGAAAATGAGAAAATGTTTGTTTCATTTGTTTTATTCTTTATCTCATTTTGATTGAAAACTTAAAAACAAGTAAAACAAACAAATTCAAAAACACACATGCATAAAAAAAAAGTAATGCGAGAATGTAAAGGAAAAGATATTTACTTCCCTTGGGTTACCTCCCAAGAAGCGCCTTTGTTTAGGGTCGCTGGCTCGACTCCTTTTTCTTCTCTCGTGACAAAATTGTGATCTTCGGGTGTCACATGCGGCTCCTCCACGTGAGGTAATTCCAAATAGGGCCTTAGTTTACCATCATCCTCCTTCAGTATCTTCCCTATCCTCAGCTTCTCAATTTTGACTGAGTCCATACATTCTGGAAATATTTTGAACGTCTCCTCATCTTTTTCTTCTTCATTTAATTCCTCCGATCTGTTATGTAAAGGTAACGAGTTAGTTTCAAAAATAATCATAGACTCAGTGCTTACCTCCGAGCTAAAAGATATGTCTTTTGAGGCTTCGAGCTCCTCCTCCACTTCTTCGACACAAACAATTTGTTGAGGGTTGACCTCAAAATTCTCAAGCTCCTCACCACTTTGCAAATTTTCCGTACAGACTTCAACTGGGTACACCTCGGGTTAATTCAGCTGCTCCTCTTCTCTTTGCGCTTCTAGGCGATCGAGACGCATGGCCATCTGACCCATTAGGTTTTTCACCCTCTGTTGGTTTTGTCGAAATTCTTGCATTTCCTGCTGCACATCCTGCTGAAATTGTTGCATATCCTGTAGAAATTGTAAATTGTTAGCAGCCATAGTATTAACCACTTCTTCTAAATATGCAAGTGAATTATGTTGGCTCTCCGGATCTTG
>JAOQMQ010000002.1:25785001-25798205 GCA_027563845.1 Erythroxylum subrotundum
TATAGGCCTATTGCATGCACCACCTTCCTTTACAAGGTTATTTCTAAAATCTTAGCAAATAGGCTGAAACTAGTCTTAGATGACTATAAGTCCTCTTGTTCTTCTTCATTGGATGACTATAGGCCTATTGCATGCACCACCTTCCTTTACAAGGTTATTTCTAAAATCTTAGCAAATAGGCTGAAACTAGTCTTGGATTCTTTGATCTCTGATAATTAAAGTTTTTTTTCTATATGGTTGAAGATTTCGGGATAATATTTCTATAGTCTAAGAGCTAATGAAAGGGTATCAAAGGAAGAACAACCCTCCTAATTATACCATTAAAGTGGATTTCAAGAAAGATTTTGATCATGAGGAATGGGATTTTATCCTTCAAACCTTATGACTTTTGGGTTTCCCTAAGGAGTTTGTCAGATGGGTTGAGGCTTGTATCACCACTCCTACGTATTATATTCTTGTTAATGGTACACCAACTGATATCTTTAAGAGTGCAAGAGGTTTGAGACAAGGAGATCCCATCTCTCCTTATCTCTTCATCATATGCATGGAAGTCCTAAGCCAGTTGATCCAACAGAAGGTGGGTAATAACAAGGACTACAAATTTCATAGTAAATGCAAAAGGGTAGGGCTAATCAATCTATGTTTGTGGATGATATGTTACTTTTTTCCAAGGCCTATGGGAAGTCTATTGAATTACTTACTGTCTATATTCAAAGACCTTTCAGGTTTGGAGATTAATCTTACAAAAATTCATTACATCCTAGCTACTAGTGTTACTATGATGAAAAATAGTATCTTTGCAATCACAGGGATGAGAAGGAAGCTAACTCCTTTGACTTATCTGGGTCTACATATTATTACAAAAAGAATCCAATTCATTGAATGCTTTCCTTTTATAGAAAAAATATAGAGAAGATTGGATATATAGTTTAATAAGGTTCTTTCTTTTGGTGGGAGATTGTAGCTCATCAAATCTATTGTAAATTCTCTTCATATGTAATGGTCCTCAAACATATCATTAGCTAAAGGTGTAATCAAAACCATTGAAAAGCTTTTCAGAAGATTTTTGTGGGGAAACTAAAACTCGGACAGTCACTTTGCTAAGGTTAAATGGTCAGAAGTTTGCAAAAGCAAAGAAGAGGGGGGATTAGGCTTGATTCATATTGCCTCTTTTAATAAGTCAGCATTGATGAAAAATCTGTGGAATGTCCTATTGGAAAAGAAGTCTCTAGGTATTCGATAGTTTCATAGCTATATCCTTAAAGGATCTAGCCTTTGGTCTATACTGATAAAAACTTTCTTCTCTTGGCCCTTAATCCAACTGTTGAAGTTAAGAACTATCTTAGACCCTTTGATGTATTGCAGGGTGGGAAATGGTGATAAGGCCTATTTATGGTTTGATAATTGGACAGGTAAAGGCCCGCTAATTAGATCTCCCCAAGCTTTCCAATTTTGGAATGGATTTCTTATCAATTCTAAAGTTAACTCCATCTTACTAAGGGGCCAATGGAACATTCCATCATAATTGTATTACCTCACTCCTAACTACCGACCAAATCTAGATAAGGAGGACATATTCCAATGTCAACCTGCCTCTAAACACTTTCAACATTGCTAGAATCAAAAATTGACAGAATCAGAACAACTCAAGGCTGATATAGTCTCCTATCAATTGGTATAAGTCACTCAGGCCTAGTTACTCTATTCTTCTATAGCTTACTGTGCTTAATAAGTTAAGCACGATGGACATAATGCACTTCATTGTTATCAATGTTGTTTGTGTACTATGTGAGATAGAGGAAGAATTTAGGAATCACCTATTCTTTCATTGTCCCATTTCCCAGTTTATATGGGAGAAGATATAGGAGTTATGTTTAATTTCTAATGCAAGTACAACCTTCATATAAGCACTCGAATGGCTACTAAAGTTGAACCATATTTCAAAATATAATGAACATATTTATGTTATATCCTTCGCCTCCTCCATCAAGGAGATATGGCGAGAGAGAAACAACAAACGATTTCAAAACAAAGCTCGTTCCAAAAAGGAGGTACTCTGCTCATTAATCGGTGGAGTCAGAGAGCAACAACTATATTCTACTAAGTTAGAAAGAGTTAACCCTAGTCTAGCATCTTCATGAAGAATCAGTTAACTAACGTGAAGAATGGGCTACTTTCGATTAAAAATAGATCGTAAACTTTGAGTGAAAATACCTCGAAAGTAGAGTCCTTCCCCTTCAAATGTGATTGTTGACTCTGAACACTACGAATATAGCTTCAATCCAAGATGTGGACGATACTCAAGAGGTGACCACAAATCGCTCTTCTGCTGTACATCGGCTCCCGGATCTAGAGGACGCCAGACACCCAACCCTAATTTGGTAGGGTTGGGTGAATGGGGTAAGACGCGAGCTGCACTTACCCCATTTCTGTCAAATGATACATTTTGCTTGTGTTTCATCTTTATTTAAAGATGTTTTTGAAACGCCGTCATTCATGGCTAAACGCTATCGTTGTACTGTATGGTTTGATTTACTCGTTCTTATAAAGACCTCTTATACTTAATACAATTCTTTAACTTTTCCAAAAATCACATTATCTGTAACCCAAAAAAAAAAAAAAAGGAAGAATAAACTTAGCCTGGCAAGTACAAGAAACAAAAAGGAGGTCAATTTCAGGGCAAAATTCTCCTCTTTTTCTTTATGGACGATTTGACGCCGACCTCGTTATTGATTGTTATATATGTTTGTACCTTTCCTTGCTAATTAGATTGGTTTTCATGTCCAAATCCGAAAGAAAATGCGCACTCCATTTTTTGGGATGCAAAGAGAACGAACGAATGGAGTTTCTGTTCAAGTTGACGAGTCACTAATGAGCAGTGGAAGTGGAACACCGTAAACATCCAAGAATAATTTCTTTAAAAGGACCATTACGTGATGCTTTTATATGATACTGTAGAATTTTCAATTTGGTGGCCTTCACGTCGTCTGTTCCCCTATTTTGTTTCGCTCTGATCCAAGCTCTTTCATCCATCCATCGCTTTGAACCAAGCTCTTTATGGATGAAAGGACTTGGAAAAGAGCGGGAATAGAGAGATAGAAACAAACAATCTGTTACCAAGTTCAGGACCCCATTGAAGTTTTTAGATACACTCGTATGAACATAAGAATGACATATTTCCACTTAGCTGGTCGTGGTAGGTCTGCGTCGTGTTCCTTGTGTCAGAAAAGAATTCCGTTCCTATTGATAGATAATTTCGGCCAGAAGCGTTGAATGAATGAAGTTTAGGTTGTCCAATGCCTGAGATCCGATCTCTGAAAATTATTGTTTTTTTTTAACCTCGATATTGACATCCTGGTTTACAAGTACTATTAAAATCATGTTCCAGTGAAGGATTAGGTTTCTTCCTTAAATTTGGCAAACTAATTAAAAAAGATATCTCCCTAAACTTTTGACAATTGGCTGGATAGGCTGGAAAATATCTCAAGTCACTGAAAAATCTAGGAAGATATAATAACAACTAATCTGAAGCAGAACTTAATCAACAATACACAACTCTTGTTTTAAAATATTGTTGGACCTGCAACAATGTCGAAGGAATTTCTTAGTAGTCGTATTAAGATTATTGGAACTGGAAGGTTCTGTATCAAGTATGAAATCGAAATTTTCTTTCTAAGCATGAGGTCAGCCCACTTCATATATCAAATAATAACTCCTGAGGGTAAAGATGTTGCTGTTTCAATTAGATGAATGTCTTAAATTCTCACCTGATTGATGTGATCAATGTAGTCAAATGATTCTGAGTAAACCAATTACACCAACATACTTGACATTTCAGAAGAAAGGTTTCCCAATAAGCCAAAGCCAATCAAGAGCAACTCCTGAAAATATGCCTGCTAATAAGAACAGCACAAGCAAATTCCCCAGAGCATTTTGTTCAGGACCCTAGAAAACCCGGAAAAGAGCTGAATTAATCTTCCTGAGAAACCACAATCATTCTGCAATCATGCAATTTATTTACCAACCGACCTTGTAACCTTTCGGTGCCTCCGTCATTATACACACTGTGAGATAACCGTTTGTTAGTCCCAGAAAAGACGTAAGCATGAGCATCCATCCTTGATCCCCGTATTTTGCTGTAAAGTAGAATGCAGGAACGAGAAGAAAACGAGAGAGAGTTGCAATTATGAGTCCTTTTCTGGACTTCAATTTCACTCGTTCTGCAACGGGAATGTACCTTGATATAAGATCCCACACATTGTACATTGCAATGAGAACAACAGCATACCTGAAAGATCACAACCTTGTTTATTACAACAATCTTATATCTTTTTATTTTATTTCTCCTGTGCCATTAACATGGCAAGGAAACAGAAACGTTTCCTTTCTTTGACTTTGTAACAAGGTTAGTTATTCTTATATCTAAATGAGCACTTACCATCCACCCAACTTGTGTTCACCGGTGTTTTCATACAAGAACCCCGGGAATATTGACAACGTGAGGACATATATCAGATACAGGCTTATTGCATAATCTATATTTTGAAGTAATAACTGTTTGTTGCTCAGACGGTCGAGCTGTTTGGCACCACCTAGACCCTGCAAATGCTTACACAAAAGTTATCTTTCCCGCATCAGAACCAGGTCTTAAGCCCAAAAACACTAATTTTCGTTACCTCTTGGTTTCCTGATGTTTGGATCCCAGCAGCTGCAAGATCGGCTGAAACAGTTTTTGAACCTTCTTTAGCTGCTTTTGCTCGGTAGAACTTCACTATTGGAAGTTTAGGGAAGTAAATTGCATATAGAAGGACGCACAGGAACTCGAGAAACGTTGAGATTGACAAAAATAAAACTGCAAGAGAGAATAAAAGTAAAAGTTATCAAGGGAATCCTGGAATTTATTTGAAAAATAACCACAAACATTAATGAGTTTGGATCTCAATTAAGAATCTCTGCTCTAAGAACTAGGGTAGAACTACCCTCTAATTGATAATGAGATATGAGCTATATAGTCCAGAAACACTCATAGAAAGGGTAACATACTAGCTCCCTTGCGAAAGCCATTATTAGACTTGTCGAACGCTGCTTTTGTCACCAGCCTCAAAGCAGAGGTCAGGGCACCAGATGCAGCTAACCCAGCGAAGAAGGACTGCAACACATCAACATTACCAGGACTGCACAAAGCATCAATTCAAACAGAACACGGAACGAAGCTAATGCATAAGGACAAATATAGTCACCTGAATGAACTCGGGGCACATTAAGGACAAGTCTCCAACCATTCCCCCCTGAACATGAGCATCCGCTACTCCAAAAGCAGCAACAATCACGCATATACCAAGAAAAGGCCCAATTCCTCCTTTTCCTGATGTGGCTAGATCCAACTGTTGCCAATTTGTATTGTAGTCAAGCAGGAGTAAAGCAAATGATAAAACAACTGTGTTAGCCAAACTTACAACTACAAGCATCAAGGTACTTAAACAAAAGAGCGTGTATCCAGCCAGGTTCCGCTTTCTGGTATTGAGGCTTGCCTCCTTGTAAGCTAGTAATGCCATTGTCCCCACCGCAAAAGGTTGATAAACTAAGGTAAGTACCCTTGATGGATGATATTTCTACTTGATACAGAAAGATTTAAAAAAAAAGAAAAGAAAAGAATCATCAAAACATAGCTCTGTAGCAACCAATTTCAAGTGAAACAAGGCAGCGACTAAACACAGATGATGTCCTAAAGGTCAACAAGCTTTTGTTTATACAGTAACAACAATGATAAACCTACTGGGAATAAGTTGTAGTAGTAATCGCCGATTGTTAGCATACTATTCCATGACACAAGGGACCCAAGTCCCAGCACCCAACAAACCACCAGTGCTTTGGTTTTGCCCTGTATATCATAAGAACCGAGTCAATATTACTCGCATCAACTAACAGGAATAAATTTCAGACCCCGGGACTAAAAGATTAGATAAGTTTGATCATATATACCTCAAGCCTGGATGAGTCTCCAGCTTCATCTGCAAGAATCATGGCTACCACCTTCAAGATTGTGAGCCAATGCCAATATCCTAAAAAGAAGCCTGATTTTACTCAAAACAAAGCAAAGGATAAAAAAGAGTAAGCCTGCCAAGCTGTAAAAGCAGCAGAAAGGCAAAGACACAGAATCATTGAGAAGCAGAAACCTTATCAAGATTAGCCACAAAATACAAAAGAGACAAAATCTTTAGTTTTCTCTACTTTATTGCAGCTCTGAAGAGGGCTATGATGCCATACTCAAAATGGACCAAATATATATATATATATATATATATACTCACACACATTTCATCTCTTTGGCCTTATAAATGAACTTGGAAACTGCGTTAGCGTGTGTGCGCTTAGAAACTGTATTATGTCAGCAATGAGAAAAAATCTTAAAAGAGATGGAACTGAGTCCCAAGGCGCTTTGACTTTACGTTAATTAAGTGTCGTAGATATCTACTCATCATCACCATTCATGATTAAGCAACTACCAATGACCACGGAACTAAGCTTTTGACTCATGCAATTTTTCTTACAAAAATATAGAATAGTATTGCATTTTTTTTAATCCACCAATAAGAATATTATATTGTATTTGATAACATGTGCTAATGGTAGTCAATGTCAACAATTGTCGCTGGTATTTAGTGCCTGTCATATTTAGGAAGGACAAAATAATTGACCATTTTATCAGTCATTCACATAAGGCATTCCTATGTATAAAAGGTAGAAGTAGCGTGAAGAAACACACAAGAAGTAGAAAAAGAGAGACTTGAGGTGAGAAAGAGAGAAAAAATATTGTGTATATTTGTGAGTTTAGTTTTTCTCTTTGTAATTCTCCAATTTTTTCAGCAGTAAAATTCTTCTATTCTTGTCTATGATTTTTACCCTAATTTAGGATTTTCACGTAAAATCTATGTGTCTATTTTATCTTCAAAATTTTCAGTTTCAATATAGCTGCAACCTAGCTCTATCCAAGTCTTAATTATTTCTAACAAGTGGTATCAGAGCCAACTTTAGGTGCGTATATTTGCTTATTGTATACTCTGTGGTTGCCACTAAGTGTGGATCCTCCATATCAAAAGATAAGTGAGAATATTATTCACCCTATCAAAGACACTATTCATAAAATGATTGTGATAGAAGTAATGGCGACAAAGTACGACATTGAAAAATTCAACGGGAGCAATTTCTCACTGTGGAAGCTAAAGATAAAGGCAATCTTGAGGAAAGACAATTATCTGGCGACCATTAATGAACAATCAGCGGAAGTCACAAATAAAAAGTGGAACGAGATGTATGGGAATTTTGTAGCTAATCTTAACCTAGCTTTAGCTGATGGAGTATTATCCAGCATAGAGGAAAAGAAGACTGCGAAGGAAATATAAGATCACCTCACATAACTAATCGAAGTCAAATCACTCTACAGCAAAAGTTTTTTGAAGAGGAAACTATACATTTTACGCATGACGGAATCCACTTCGGTGATGAAGCACTTAAATTCTTTAAATACTCTATTTTTTCAACTCACATCATTGGGGCACACAATAGAGATAAGTGAACGTGCGAAACTTCTACTCCAAAGTTACCAGATTCGTATGATCAACTCGTTATCAATTTAACAAACAACAAATACATTCTAGTCTTCGATAATATTGCAACTGCTATTCTGAAAGAAGAGAGTCAGCGTAAAAGTAAAGAAGACAGGTTGGCAAATTCGCAACAAGCGGAGTCCTTAGTGATAACGAGAGGAAGATCAATAGAACGTGGCCCAAGTGGGAGTCATAGTTATGATAGATCAAAATCTAGGAGTAAGAAGAATTTCAAGTGCTACAAGTGTGGAAAGAAAGGGCACCTGAAGACGGATTGTTGGAATCTGAATAAGAAAGATTCTATTCCTCAAGGAAATGCGGCAAATACTTCAGATGATGGATATGCAATGGTCTATGAAGTGGCAACGAATAATGGAGGCAAGAGAAGATTTGTTGATGTGTGGCTTCTCGATTCAGCAGCTACTTTTCATATGACCTCTCGAGGAGAATGGTTCCATCAGTATGAATTTGTTTCTGTAGGATCTGTGTACAACTATAATGATCAAGCTCCGAAGATCGTTGGTATTGGCACCATCAAGTTAAAGGTGTATGATGGGACAACTCATACTATTGAAAAAATATGACACGTAGAGGGCCTGAAGAAAAATTTGTTATCTGTAAGGTAACTAGATGATCTCAGTTTCAGATTTGAGATTTAGAACAAGATCATGAAGGTGATTAAAGGAGCGCTTGTATTTATGAAAAGCAGAGAATATAGCTGCAAATTTGTATATGCTGAAGGGAGAAACTTTGCAAGAAGGAGAAGCATCAGTTGCTGTGACGAGTCTAGGTGAAAAATTTGCAATGACATGGCATAAAAAGAATGTCAATCGCTGCTGCTTGCTCACAATGCAATACTCAAAGAAGGGTAATGATACCTTTGTGAGACCTGGAAGTAAATTCTTCTCTGCAAGTATATTCATTCCTTATTTAGACATATGTCCAACACATCAAAATTTAGAAGCAAATAAATTTTAGAATTGATTCACTCTGATGTATGGCAAGCTCCAATGATGTCCTTGGGACGAGCAAATTTCTTTGTATCATTCATTGATGATTATTCGATGAGGTGTTTGGTGTTTCCTATCAAGAGGAAGGAAGATGTGTTTCCAATTTTCAAATTTTACAAAAAACAGGTGGAACTCGAATCTGGTAAGAAGATCAAGTGTTTGTGCTCAGATAATAGAGGCGAATATACTGGTAAAGAATTTGATGAATTCTGCAAACAAGAAGGCATCAAAATGTAATTCACAACGGCATACATTCCTTAATAAAATGGAGTGGTAAAGAGAATGAACAGAACTTTGTTGGAATGAATAAGAGCGATAATGAGAACTACGGGCTTAGACAAGAAATTCTGGGCAGAAGCAGTCAAGACTACTTGTTATATGGTGAATCGGGCTCCATCAACTGAAATTGAGTTAAAGACACCGATGGAGATGTGGATTATTCAAACCTCCATATATTTGGAAGTCCTACCTATATGATGTTCAATGGCCAAGAAACTACGAAGTTAGATCCAAAATCCAGAAGATGTATTTTCTTGAGATATGTTGAAGGAGTAAAGGGGTATCGTTTGTAGGATCCCACTGCCCATAAGATTGTTATCAGCAGAGATGTTATTTTATTGGAAGATAATGATCAAGAGCAAACAGTAGATGTTAACACTCAAATTATATTATGGAGAGTAATATTGCATACTGTCTTTTAACTGAAGACCTCAACTCTTTAAGAAGCAACGAATAATTCAAATGCATCTCAGTGAATGGTAGCAATGTAGGAATAAATTGAAGCTCTACATAAAAATAAGACATGAGAGCTGGTATCAGTACCACAAGGAATAAAGTCTATTGGCAATAAATGGGTTTACAAGATCAAACGGAGTGGTGACGATCAAATAGAGCGATATTATGTTAAATTGATGGTAAAAGGATATGCTCAGAAGGAAGGAATTGACTTCAATGAAATATTTTCTCATATGGTTTGACTCACTGTAGTTCGACTATTCCTGGCAATGTGTGCTACATTTGACTTGCATCTTGAGCAATTAGCTATGAAAACTGCATTTCTTCATAGAGATCTTGAAGAAGAAATTTATATGCTCCAGCTAGAAGGTTTTGAAGAACAATGAAAAGAAAACTTGGCTGGTGAGTTGAACAAATCTCTATAAGGTCTAAAGCAGACACCGAGGTATTGGTATAAGATATTTGATTCCTTCATTATAAGCCTTGGATATAGTAGACTGAATGCAAACCCTTATACATATTTCAAAAGGTTTGATAAAGATGATTTTATAGTTTTGCTATTATAAGTGGATGACATGTTGATTGCAGGCTCCAATAGTGATCTTATCAAAGAATTAAAGGCACAATTGGCTAGGGAATTTGAAATGAAGGACTTGGGACTAGCAAACAAGATTTTAGGGATGCAAATTCACCGAGATAGAAATAATAGGAAGATTTGACTTTCTCAGAAGAATTATTTAAATAAGATCTTGCGACGTTTTAGTATGCAAGATTGTAAGTTAATTTATACCCCTCTTCCTGTTAGTTTCAAGTTATCCTCAAGTATGAGTCTTAGCAATGAAGAAGAGAGGAAGGAGATGTCTCTAGTACGGTATGCATCAGCAATGAGAAGCTTAATGTTCGCTATAATTTGTATAAGACTAGACATTGAACATGCAGTGGGAGTAGTTAATCGATATATGGCAAATCCTAGTCGAGAGCATTAAAATACTGTTAAGAGGATTCTCAGATATATCAAGGGAACCTCAGTTGTTGCATTATGTTATGGAGGATCAGATTTTACTATCAAAGGACATGTTGATGTTGATTATGCCGGTGATCTTAACAAAAGTAAATCCACTATTAGATATGTGTTCACATTAGCTTGAGGGGCTGTGAACTAGGTTTCAAACTTCAGTCAGTTGTGGCTACGTCAATAATAGAAGCAGAATATATAACAGCTACACAAGTCAGTAAAGAAGCAGTGTGATTGAAGTTGATGTTGGAAGAACTCGAATGCAAACAAGAGAACATTACTCTATTTTGTGATAACTAAAATGATTTGCATCTTGTAAGGAATCCAACATTTCATTCAAAGAAAAAACACATTCGAGTTCAATACCACTTCGTTTATGAGAAAGTGGAAGAAGGAACAGTGGATATTCAGAAAATTCATACCATAGACATCCTTAAAGATTTTATGGCAAAACCAATCAATATTGACAAGTTTATGTGGTGTCGATCCTTATGAGGCCTGACAGAAACGTAAGCAATATGAAGCTGTAAGGTAGAAAAGAATGGTGTGAAGATATGATTGATTATCAATCAAATCTTCAAGAAGGAGAATTGCCAGCAATTATAGCTGGTAGGCACCGAATTAAGGACAAAATAGCTGACTGTCAGCCATTCACATAAGGCATTCCGGCCTATAAAAAAGCAGGAGTAGCATGAAGAAACACACAACAAACAGAAAAAGAGAGACGTGAGGTGAGAGAGGAAAAAAAAATAGAAACAAATATTCTGTGTATTTTTATGGGTCTAATTTTTCTCCTTGTAATTCTCTAGATTTTTTAGTAGTAAAATTCTTTTATCTTTGATTGTAGTTTTTACCCTAATTTAGTGTTTTATCACATAAAATCTATGTGTTTATTTTATCTTTAATATTTTCAGTTTCAATATAATTGCGACCCACCTCTAACAAAGTTCTAATTATTCCTAACAGTCAATAGTGTGAGATTTAGTTGGGTTAGAACAGAGAACTTTGGATGCCTACACGTTCTAATCTCAATCTCAAAATTGAAGTAATCAGGTAATCTATGTAGGCAGTGTTACAGTAAGGTAGTAGGATAAGATTTATAAGTACGATATATAAATACTAACAAACGTTAAAGACTCATGAGAGCGTTGTGGTGTTTCTTAGGTTCTTTTCAGTATCAAAAGTTTGAAAAAAATCAAATGTATAAAATAAATATACCACGAGAAGCAAGATGATAGCCTAGTTTGTAAAATAAATTATTTCCTTAAACAAAATAATATATTCTAAATACGCATTTGTTTTTGGGGCGTCGACTTGATGAGTTTGTGTATCGATCAAAGATTCCAAATAAAGGTGCGCGAAGTAAGTGGAATCGGGCTCACGAAGGCGGATGCTGTTGACTTTTCATTGGATGGATCTATCGAAAAAGACGATGTTATAACCAAATGGTCCGAGTCTCTCTTTATATATATATATTTTCTACGTTCATAGGAGCCCATCCAATACACCACTTTGACTTGGCTAACCAAATGGTCCGAGTCTCTCTTTTTATATATATTTATATATATTTTTTTTTTCTACGTTCATAGGAGCCCATCCAATACACCACTTTGACTTGGCGTAAACGTGTTCACATGCATTTATTCGAAAACAAAATGCTAAGAGATGGCATTTCTAGTCGTCCAAGGAAAAATAAGAAAAAAGCTTTATCTTCTCAGTGAATTGTCGATTATGAAGAAAGGCCAACCATCTAATTTCATAAATAATGCCAAAAGATTTCTACCCATTGAAATGTGTAAACTAGTTTAACATAAATCTCGCGAATTGTTATGCTTCCAATTGTGATGGCCACTCATATGCTTGCTTAGCTAATGTCTCATTTATTCTTTCAGCAGACAAGACAGGACACAGTCAAGAGTTTGATTTGTTGGTGTGTGGGAATCGGAAAATTTGGTGGTCGCACCTACTTTGAAGTGGGATATTTTAGTCAACGACTCAGGTGGAGATTACCTTTAACCATACTATTTCTTGCCATCACAAGGCAACTAACAAAAATCATAAACATCTTTACATCTTTGGAATCAACTGCTAAGCCTAATTAACAAAATATGGAGCCTACATCTAAAAAATTGTTTACATGGCTAGGTTATTCCTACCTCTACAGCTCTTCAACATCATTATTCCTTTAATATGTGCTCTTCTCACTTCACGAGATGCCACAAAAACTTACTTCCGCATCTCATAAAACATGCAACTTCGTTGCTATTCGCGTCACAGATGCCAATCTCCTGTTTTACTTCAACATTAATACATGCAAGCAAGGCTTCGTGTCACTTTTTATGTTTGGCAGATATCAGCAATTTGAAAAAAGTCAAAAAATTTTTAAAAATGAAGTTTAATTAGAGTTTACATTAAATTTAGACTTAAAAATTATGAACACATCTAATGCTAGGGTAAAAGATATGAAATTCATCTAATTTAAGTGATAAGTCTAAAATTTAAATGTTCGTAAGAATTAAATTAGTTAATAATTTGGCAGTTTTATGGCATGTATTTTGCGGGATTATGTGATGGTTTCTCATATTTGGTTTATTGACTTATAGGTGAATATTTGAGATAAATATCTGATTTGAGTGTAGAAGGCATCAAAGATTAACTCAAACTCGAAGAACGAAGGAACAGAACACATACGGAAATGGGCCGAAAGCAAATGGAAATGACAAAGCGAAAGTATCCAGTTAAAACGAATCGAATCGGATAATCGAATAACAAAATGCAGAAACGAAGACGAAAGCAGAAATCGCAGGAACAAATTTCGAAGCGAAACGGATCGGAAG
>JAOQMQ010000002.1:25869893-25888982 GCA_027563845.1 Erythroxylum subrotundum
TCAGTCTTTAAGAACTTCAATGTTTGGATTGAATTTGGGCGTAGAATATTGTTTTAGCATAAGAATAGTTCAGAAATGTTTGGGGTATAACTTTCAGATTACTAAACCAAATTGAATGATTTTAGTGTCATTAGAAACTTAAGATAATAAGGAACATTTTTATTGAAGGAAGTGTTACCAAATTTCTTCATTTATCTG
Source organism: Erythroxylum subrotundum (assembly GCA_027563845.1). Lineage (NCBI taxonomy): Eukaryota > Viridiplantae > Streptophyta > Magnoliopsida > Malpighiales > Erythroxylaceae > Erythroxylum > Erythroxylum subrotundum. The sequence goes on from JAOQMQ010000002.1 coordinate 25,870,092, forward strand.
ATCCAAATGTTCATGGAAAATTGACTTGAAGGTCTAGACTTTTGGAAGAGTTTGAGTATTTAGAATTTATCTTAGTGAATATGCTATATATGGGTCCTCAAATTGTATTTTTATTGAATGGAAAACTTTGTCATTGATAAAGGGAATCAAGAAAAGCAAGAGGATCAAGAGCAGAGACATCTTTGAGCAAGGTTTAAGCAAGGATTTTAAGGTGGGTGATGTATTTATAGTTGTTGTGTAATATGGGCAAATTGCCTTGCTTGTATATTGTGTGTTAAATTGCTTGTTTGAATTATGGTAATTATTGATTGAAAGTGGATTGTGATTATGATCATATTGTGCCTTGAAAAATGTCATGGCATTTTGTATAAATGAAAAGAAGAAAAAGTATTAGAAGCATGAGAATATGAATTTATGATTGATTGAATTGACCATAAAATCTGATTGTGTTTGGCCAAGAGAGGAATCGTTTCGTTCGTCATGTACACATTGACAAGAGCCTTCTCCAGGCTACCAGCTTGTAGCATACGAGATCCGAAAAGTAGACTTGTCTCGTTCATGTTGTAAACTTCGGTTTCTCCATTTTATTCCACAGAACCCTCAAGCTATTTGTTTGTGCGTTTGCATTTTGATTTGTTAAGTTATAATGCAAGTTGAGTGTTATGCTTTGATGTTGAATTACATCTGATATGTTCTATGTGATGACATTTGAACTATGAATTTTGAGCTAGAATTGTGGATGATAGAATTGCTAGATTAAATGAGATATATATATATATATGTGTGTACTTTGATGTATGTATAAATATGTGCTTAAATTGTGTGGCTCATTGCCGATGGCTATAAATGTATCAGCCACTAAGTTTCGCATCTCACCCTATCATTTTCACTCTTCAGGTGCAGAACGAGAAGCTTAGTGATCCTTGCAAGGCAATTGGCATACTCTAAGATTTGACTTTTAATAATTAAGTTAGTAACTACATTTTTTGGATAGCTTTATAAGCATATCAACACGAGCACTCATTGTATTTTGTATTTTGTATTGAGTCAAGGGTGTGGCTTTTGATATGTAACTAAAGTTATTCAAACTTTTGATTTAGTAATGAGATTAAGATATGAAGTTGTTCTCTTTTGTACATGTGTATGTTTATCTTCTTTGTTGAAATTATAGGTATGTTACTGATGGAATAGGATGTTGTATTGAAAGATTTGTATGAATGTATGTATTTTTGTGTTGTTAAATGTTGGTGGTCTGGGTCTGGTCCAAAGGTTTTGCCGCAGTGAACCTTTCCTGAAGGATCTCTGCACTAAATTTGGTGACTTCTTCGCAGCAAAGCAAAGACTTTTGTTGTGGTGAACTACACAAGAAGAGACTTCGCCGCGGGCAAGCCAAACTTTCGTCATAGCGAACCCGCCAACGCTGACGCTGAAACTTCTCACCAGTTGAGTGGTTTTCTGTGTGTCTCTCGTACGAACCCTCCCGATCGCCCCAAATGGGTGCCTCGGGATTGGGGAATAAAGCCCGGCCCCAACAATTTCACACTTTTGTCTTGTGCTCACAAAGGACTTCAAAAATGTATCTGTTTTCTAATTTTCAAATCCTCATAAGCCTTTACTGAAATACTCTTGAATTTCTCCATTACCCCATTAAAAATCAACTTATCTTGTACAATTCACCTCTTTCCAAAATAAACTTATATATGTGTGGCCTTTATGAGCACTAAACCAATTTGCATAGACATGCCTTTACCTTCCATTTATCGTTAACAAAATTCTATAAATTTTTGCTTATATCTGGATCTTCTATAAGAATGCTTAAAAGTTAATGCCACGATTGGTCATTTTCTCCCTAAACCACAAACCAAAATATAGGAAACATCTTATTGTTTCTATCATGACCTACTACAGATAATAAAACACCTCCAAGGAATATCTTTAAAAAATATCCATATAACCCAATTATTTTCCTACATCTACTGAGAAAACCATACTTCAAGGCAGTAAATCCCATATAAAACCTTTTGAACATTAACTTTCTAGAATGTTCATCAAGCTCAGTTTCAATAATATACTCCCTATCTTTGTTAACTTATCTTAACTCATGTCTATAAGATCATAACTTCATATAATGACTTTCTTCAGGTCCTCGACGTACAATAATAGCTTCCCACTTAGCCCTATAACGTTGAGATTTAGGCCCTGTTTGGCAATCAACTGATTGCATTTAGCTGATAGCTGATTCCATCAGGTGTTAGCTGATAGCTAATTCTATTAGCTTATTTGACCAGTACATTGCATTAGCTGTTTGTTAAAGATGTTTGATAAAATTAACTGTTTAGTATTAGTTGTTTATATGTAAAATAATTTATGAGGACATGACTTATGTGTAAAAAAATTGAACATCTATAACTTATTTTGTGTGATTACATAATTTAACCATAAACTTACAAGTATAACTCTTTTTGCATAATTACATAATTCAACTATAAATTCACAACTTTCTAGCTTTTTATTAATATTAAAATTTTAATTTTCATTGCTACCATTCTTTCTAGTTTTCATGTATGAATCGTAAAGAATAAAAACACAAACATATATAAATAATCCTTAAACTTAAACTTTTATATTACAACTAAATCCTTTAAATTTCGTGTAATATTAATTACTTTACAAAATAGTCAAATAAATTAGTAATGAAAGTTTAGATATGATAAAATAAAAAATCACACTAATTTATATAGTTTAGATGAAAATAGTCAAAATTCACAAAATTAAAATATTATTTATCTCTAAATTTTGTAACTAAATAATCTTCTGTGTGTTAAAGTAGGACTATACTTAATTAATAATAGTTAATTAACTTACTTTACATTTTGATGTAATTAATTAATTTAAATTAAAATTTTTAGTTGATAAAAAATCACAAATTTAACCAACCACCCATTAACCCATAACAATTTACTCTTATCAAACATTCAACTCATAAATTTAACAAGCAACCTACACTATATTGACAACAAACATCTCTAATCTTTATTCAATAACCTGAAAGCCTCATCTTTTAACAAGCATTTTAAAAGAGGCGCTTTCTGCATCTTTGAATATCACCATCGTCAACCTTTACTTTGAGATGGTTCATAAGACACAAAGTGAGATGGTTCATAGGAGAAGAAGCAGTTATGAACAAAGAAGCTATGAGGGAAGCAAGATGGACTAAAACACAGTGACGATAGCACAAATCAGCAATAACAATGGAGCAGAAACCCAGCACGTACAGTAAAGAAGTAGTAGCGATGGAGAAGCAGTAGGACAAACGATAGAGAGCCACTTTTAGAAAAGTAACGATGGAGAAGCAGTAGGACAGACGGTAGAGAAGCAGTAGCGATGAAGAAAGCATGGGAAAATTTGGGATAAAGGTTTGGGGTAATCAGCTGATTACCCCAAACACTGCTTGTTAGTAGCTTGTTGATTTTAGTTGGTTGGGTTGAATCAACCAACAACCAAACACATATAATAGTTGATATATGAAGTCAAGCATCTAATTTTTGGTTGACCAACTAATTTTTAGCTGATCAGTTACTATCCAAACAAGGCCTTAGTGATCTGTAGTGCATATTTTGATTAGAGATCATCCATCATTTCAGTAATAGGTCAATTCGAGTTCCTCCTAAACTTGTGTAAGATTTCATTTAGTATCCATTTCCTGTTAGCTTCCTTGTTCCTTTGCACTTTACTGATGTTATGATTATTTTCCACTCTCGTCATAACAAATGTTTTCTCATTTCCAATCCAGCATATACTTGAAAAAGACATTATGACTCACAAACTACTTCCATTATCATAATGGATCTCGCCATTGAAACATTATATCCATTTGTAATTGCAAACTTTCTTATTACTTCCCTCAACTACATCTCGTCCTTAAATTTCATTCCAATTTCAAACTTAAAATCTGTCATATCAACTTTTGGAATAGAAACAATTTATTTCTTCTTTCGAATAGATGCTTTATCCTCATTACAAACTGGTGATTGAATTTCAACATCACCATCCTAATATTCAATATTTGCATAATGTGAACTTCCTTCTTCTCTTTATGTATCTTTGGAATGATCACCTTCTTCATTGGAATTCTTTCCACTACCTCCAACCCCGTCGTCAACATTGTCACATTTAAACCCACTATGCATAGTCTTCAGACATCTCTTCTCATTTGTTCTCGCAGAAACATATTATTCATCATTAGTTGCAAACAACTCCTCATCAACTAAATCATCTCCATAATCACTATCCTGCATAACAATGAAGTCATCATCTTGCTCCAATTGAACTTGGAACAACCCCTCCTCATTATCATCAAATTCATTGCAAATATCATAGTCTGATTCTTCACCATCTGTTGCAGGATGCTTATAACTATGATCGCAGTAGATTTTAACATTCTGATAATTCAAATCTTCCAATTGTTGGAGCATAGCCAACATGTCCTTGTTATAGTGTAAGCTTAACTCCATCAAGCATCTCATCGACTTATGTGTAAATTTGTAAAACATAAATATTACTCTGTCTTTTATCTTCAGAAAATCCTTTTAAAACTAGCATGCTAAGTTCATCGACACAAATATCCTTTTTCCTTTTAATCTTGGCCCCGACATATTTATTATTGTGCCTTTCCAAAATTCCACCATAACGAAATTCAAAATTTACCAAAATTTGTAGCTTATTGAGCACTTTTAACAATAACATATAAACACAACATGTAAGAAGATGGTTATAAATGGATATATGTACAAAAGTTTAGGCCTAATAAAAATGAGCAAAGGGAAAGTGTGACTAAGTACAAAATGATATATATTCAAAGAAGATAAAAGAAGCATCAACTAAGAAATCTCAAATTAGAAATTAGAAACACTAAAGAGAAATAAATCATACTTAACATCACCATTAGCAACCTATCTTCTAATCTCAAAGTGCTTCAATTCTATATACTTTGCATTTTCTATGTTCTTTGTGTTCTTAAAAAAGAAAATTACATATGAGTCATCACAATATATTTTTATTGACTTCAGAATATAGTTAACAATCTTAACCAGTGTAATGAGATTTTTTCAACCATTTAGATTTAGTTCCAATTTCAAAATAAGTTAAAATTTATGCTTTTAATGTAAGAGTTACAACATGCTTTCTATAACTTTTCCAAAGAAAGACATTTCCTATAAACATGAAAATATAGCCTATAGGTGACTTTCTATCATCTAAGCTCGCATAAGTAATATAGCCTACAGGTTACTTTCTATGAATCTTCTCTCTAGGACAATTCTTGAGACGCTAGATACGTAACAATATCTAAAACCATAAGTAAAGCCCCCATTCACAAAGAAACGAGATTTCATTATTTAGTTTGAAAAACCCATCTTGATATTACGAAACAATGGAAAGCACCATCTACCTTAATTATCAACATCTTCTTCTGAAATTTTAAATAAGAACTTTGGAAAACAAACCTACGACGAACTGTAATAAAGAAACCTAACCTTGACGTGGTTAACTATGATGCGAGAGCAAAATAAGTTCCTGTGATGCGAGAAGGGTTGAGGGTGTTGAGAGAATAAACTAAAAATGAAAGATGAGGACGTCGAGATAACAAATTGAAAACGAAGGGAACAAGCTGAAAACGAAGAGTGAGGACAACAAAGTTGCATAAACTGATTTAGGAATTAAAATGTATCATTTTGTTTGAAACGATATTATTTTAATTATGTGATTAAACGACTTTATTTCATTAATATTCATTACTTGTGTTAATTTTGACTTATATGTCTTAATAATTAAGGTTTCTAAAATACGTAACAAATCACATCAGCGAAGTTAACGAAAACACAAACATCAAGTTATAATTAGAAAATAATTTGTGCATTTAATTATCACGTTTTAAAATTCAGGCTATAATTATAAAATTGAGCAAAATTTGAGATTTTTTTTATAATTAACGATATTTTATTGCCTAAAAGGCAGGTCAAATATCATTTTCTTTTCCTTTCAGCTATAAGTTCACTACGCAAGAACAGGTATTTCCTTCAAAAAAAATAATAATATGAATTAAATAGGGGTTACAGTAACGGGAATCATATTAGTAAGGGGCCTTGTTTTTAATATGATGTAATCATCAAATATAGACAACAAAACAGAGGAATGAGTGATAAAATATGATGCAACGTTGATTATATTGTAGCTACAAGCATATTACCAGACGTCATCTAATGGTATTTAAATCAAAATACAGACCTAGTTGCAGTATCCCGTATAATTCATAGGCTAGTTTATGCATTTAGGCTTATATGAATCCAGATCTCCCATTGAATCTCCTTACAGGAATACGTAAATCGGCACTCGAAACCATCATATTATAGACAGGGCAAACACAGAGCATCAGAACAACTGGAGAATTATCGAGTCAAATGGACACTTTTTACAGAATAATTCTTGAAATTTGCAACATCATGAATTCATTCCTGACTAGCACATAATGATAAAAGGATCCATAACAGCAGGAAGGGAAAATCACGATTGTGAAGAAAAAATGTCAAAAAGTTGAAGCGGAAGCTTATCCCATGCGAATCTTGGATCACTAACCATGAGAGGATCAAAACTAAATTATTGGATTAAATGTAAAGGTCCTTGTTGGAATACTTATCCAAAACCACATTTGTACTGAAATCGAAGGTCTTTTTCAGCCGATAAACTCTCTCCATAACTCGACAAAATCCTAAAATATCATCATTTAAGAACAGTAAAAGGTTCACCATATAAATAGAACAACTGAATCAGAAGGCCATTGCATTACCCAGCAGATGGTATTGTCAAATTGAAACGACGGTAACCATTACTTTTCCCAAGCTGTACAAGCTCCTCTGCCTCTTTAACCTTTGACTCCTTACCCAATTCATCCACCACTCGCTGCAAGACTGCCTCATCAACAAGACGCTTCCTCCTAAATGCATCCTTAGAAAGCTCAAAGGCAAAGCTGAAATCGCCCTTATCGCATACAAATGGAATTAACGTAACAAAAGTTGACTTCCCTGGTTTACAGTCGTTGTTCCACATCTCTCGATACCAATGCTTAGCTTCATCTAACTTGTCCTCGCTAACAAACCCTCTTATCAAAGAGCCAAAACTATAGACGTCGGGTTTAATACCGTTCATCTTCAGTTGCTCTAGTAATTCAACAGCGTCTTTTGTTCTCTTCTCCAATGCCAATCCATTCAATTTCGCATTATAACTCCTTACATCAGGAACAACATTCTTTTCCAGCATCAGGGCCCAAATCCTCTCTCCATTCTCAAACTGACCATTTCCATAAGATCCTTTCAAGAGTAAATTAAAAGTAAACAAATCAGGCTCCACACCTTTCTTCTCCATTTCATCAAGTAACGAAAGTCCCGAATCCAACGAACCCATATCGCAAAATGCCTTAATAACAGTATTATAAGAAATCAAATCGGGTTCAATATTCAACTTCTCCGGCAACTCCCTGAACACCTGATCAACCTTATCAAACTTCATGGAATTACCATATGCAGACAAAAGAGAATTGAAAGACAAAACAGTCCTCTTGCAGTTTCTGTCGGGCATTTCGTCGAACACTTTCTGGGCATTATCAGCCATTCCATATCTACCGTAAAGACTTATCAAACGAGCATTAAAACCTTCTTTCGAGATGTCCCTGTACTTCTTTTGTTCCTCCAGAATGTCTTCAATCCATCGAAAGCGTTGGGCAATAGCGAGGCGGCGGACGGTGGACTCATAAATGCCAGTTTTTGTGCGGAAGCGTTCATTTTCGGACGCACGTTTGAACAGCTCAACAACACGCTTCAGCTTCCGCTCTTTGTTGAGAATACTACAAAGCGATTTGGCACAAGCATCCTTGCCGATTTCAACGGCGGCAGAAGAGGCCGGGGGAATGGCAGCAGGTTGAGCAGATGTGGAATACGCGCGACGGAATAAGCGAGAAAGCGAAGCCATTGCCATGGATTGATGAGTTTCGAGGTTTTGGCTACCTGATATAATGGCTATAAGAAATGATTCCGAGTCTGACTGAGAAATGAGAGTTAATGACACTTAGGGTTTAGGGTTTAGCAGAAGCCACATACAGTTCTGTAATTTTGGTAACTATGTTTTCAAGTTTCAGTATTTGGGGTTGGAGCACCGGTTCACTTGGGTGTTCCATCCCTGTTCTGCTGCGCGTAAATGAATGTACCTAATTAAATAAAACAGGTTAAAACGGATTAATTGGAACAGAATATCTTATCTTCAGTAGGTAATGATATGACCTAATTTTGGGAACTATGTTTGCAAGTTTCAGTATTTGATGATATGACCCAAATAATGCCCAAATCTTCCTGCAAACAAAATTCTCCCCAATTTGAAAGTCGAGTTCCTCTTTTCCATCTTTCTATTTTCCATCAAGCCAATCATACAAGAAAGGGGTTCACAACAAGAAGATTAAGTACCATTTACAACTTCATCTCGTGTTAGCTTGAAAGACAATTTTATCAATATTTATTTCCTAAACTATTCATTAACTAAAACCTTATCATTAAATATTCATTAAGTATTTAATATATTAATTATTATAAGAATTATAAATTAATTCTTATACTTAATTAATTATAATTATGAATTATTTTATTTTTATTTATTTTTGTAATGAAATTAAATAAATTTAATTTAATAATTATTAATAAATATCGTTAAATTTAAAATATCTACAAAATTTTGAAATAAATTTTTGATTTAATAATTAAAATTAATAAATTTTGTTCTGACATTTAAAATAAATTTTAATTTTAAAGCATTTATTTAAATAAAAGATTAAAATAAATGTAATTAATTATAAATAATTTCTCTTTAAGTTTTATCTAAAATGTTATTATCAGTAATAAAAATATAACGATACTAATATTAACAACCAAATATATTTTTACTTTTATTCGAAAGAAAACACAAACTAAAACTAAAAATTACAATAAAAAAATAGAAGTAAAACTAAACTTTTTAAGATAAATTTAATCCTAAAAGCAAGCAAGCTTGTCTAAGGTATGTGAATTTTAAGTAGGGATAGCAATAGATGAGGTTGGGCTTGGTCCTACGGGCTGGCCAGCCTAGAGCTCAGTCCAACCACGGCTGACAAGCCCGTGGCCCGACCCCCAACCCATGAGCCACGGGCAAGTCTGGTTGGCCTAGCCCCATTTTATGATTTTTTTAAATAAAAAAAAAACGATATCATTTTATACTTTTCTGTTGAGCCACAAGCCGAGATGGTCCCAACTCGTGGCTTGTTAACCCAGGCAGGGTTCCACAAGCCAGACTACATTTGTTATCTTTAATCTGAAGCCCACTAAAATTATTTCTCAAATGGACTTGTCCAAACTTCACTGTCAGATTTTGAGTCAATTACTTTTGGTTACTCTTTAGAGCTGCCGTCAGAGATCTATTGGTACTTTTGTGCAAATAAAGTATCTTTGATCAAGTTTATGGTCCGTATGAAAAGTTTAGGAGTAGTTTTTTGTGTTTCAAGATTTTGTTGTTTCTATCATGCCATAGGCAATAGATGCAGCAACTTAAGCTAAGCTTGAAAAGAGTCGAGTATGCTACATTTAATTTCAATGTAGAGGTTACCCATTGCACTGTTGATCGTCTAGTGGTCCAGTTCTAGCTAATGTTGCCAGGGGCCATTAACTAAGGGAAGTAGCCATATTTAGAGAAAAGACGAATGTGGCCCTCCAAAACATTGTTACAAAGGCAGACATTATTTGGATGGCATATTATTAAAGTGAAGTTTCTCTCAGTTCTTGCGTTTGGTTTTAATAGCGAACCAGATCTAAAAGCTAGTTTTGGAGATGTATTTTCCATTATTTTTGTGTAATCTCCCTGCACAAATCCTCTATCTGTAGATTTCTAGGTTTTTTTCTCTTTCTTTGTTTTTGACCTCCAATGGTACGAGACTAACATTAAAGATAAAATGAACTTGAAATTGTTAATTGTTGTGAAGGATGACATCGTGTAGTAAAATAGACATAAAATATTTTGGTTTAATTTTCTAAAAGTTAAAGATTATTTAAATTTTATAACATGATTAATGTTTAAAATATAATAAATTATCAATCATAATTCATATTTTATTGTGAAACTTAATTATTTTCTTGTCTTTTCTTTCTAATCGATCATGAAATTAGCTTATCACAACCATTATAATTGTACATCTGAGTAGTCTCTGACTTTATCCACATAACATGTTGAGAGAACTTTACAAGTGGTGCAAAGAGGGTTAGGCAAAAAGTACTAGTTTCTTTAAAGCTCAAGTCTATTTATAATAAAGTTTGACCCTTTAGTAAATTAATAAAAATAAAAATTTTAAATTCAATTAAACTTTAACTAGAATTATAATTAATTTTCATTAAATATCAATTAGGTCCAACTGAGATCGATAGCCTTTCAACTATACATCAAATATATTAGCAAACGCATTAGTTCTAATTAAATATATTGTTATGAGAGTTTAACCACTTTAAACTTCATCTTACTCTCACTATTTATCTTAAGAACCATTCTCCTATAAGTGTTTATTGAAATAAATTTTTTGTTCAACCGGTTTATAAGATTATATCCAATGTTTTAGGTATTTCATAATCTTTTGTTGTCCAATTTAGTTACAACGTATTCGAGAATATATGTTTCAATTAAACACTACGTCACAAAATCATTAACTTTTGCGCTTCCAGAGTCTTACCATTCTATATCTAATATGAAATCATGTTGATTGACTTAATTGGAACTATTAAATGAATTAAGCTTAGCTATAAAAAAATAAATATTGCATTATACACTGTCTTATATTGTATTTTTCACCTTAAATAAATCCCTAATATTATGGAATTTAGTTGATGAGAAATTCATTATAGATAACCAAAAAACTTAAATCTCACTGTATCTATCTTATGGAGATGTGTTAGTATTATCAATTCCTAACTTATACTTATATTTAAATAATTTGAATTTTAAAATTTTAAATCAATATTTATTTAATATATATGATTATATCATATAATGTCATTAGTAATTATAATAAAATATAATTATTATCTTTTTTTGAATTGTTATTACATCCACCTTATCACATTTATAACCCAATAATTAACTAACAATATCATCTTCTCGCTAAGGTTGAATTGGTTATTCTTTAACCCAATAATTTTCACAAATTTCAAATGATTCATAATAAAAAAAGGTACATATATTCTTGCATATAACTTTATTATTCTTATTATGTTAATTAACTAATATGGCATAAATGATATTGTTAGTTATGTTATCTAACTTTATATTCATAAATTTCATATGATTCACAATAAAAAAAGATACATATATCCTTGTATGTAACTTTATTATTATTACTAATTTAATTTAACTAACATGGCATAAAAGATAATGTTGGTTACTAACTTTATATTCTTGCCATATTGTTAAAAATAAGTCACTCTTGATCTAACATATACAAACTACTTGCATTAACTTAGATCAACTACTTTTAATAAAAAATCTATTTCTCATCATGCCTTGAACATTGTAATAATTGTAATAATTGTTGAACTAAGGAAGGTTCAAATTGATGTTTTGATGATTAAAAAGAATAATTACTACTAATGAGTTTATTATTTTGATGAATCAATATAACAATAAAATGAAGCCATAAAATTAAGAAGATAGGTTGTGAAGTTGATAAAGGGAAGTTAAAGTTTTAAACTAACAAATAATGATCAAACTAAGAACAAAAGAAAATCAAGACTCATCAAGGTCATTTTATATTTTGTCTTATTATTTGTGATCTTACTTTTTTTAATTTGATGCTCTAAAAGGCTCAGTACAACATTTTATTTCACTTCATCGCATAAGTCTTTACATTCATTAAGTGACATTAAAGTTTTAGTTTTAAAAGAACAATTTCTTCATCTTTCAATCAAAATTTAGAGAACATTTGATAAGTGTTTAAATCATAATAGCATTAACTAAATTGGTTATGAGCATTTGAAGTAGTTAAAACCATATTTTTAAGGTGATTGGCCAACCGATGTAAGTTAGAGTTGTTAAATTTAAAGTATCGAGAGTTTATTGCAACATTAATTGTTATATTGGTCAACCAATGTGCCATATTGGTTGACCAATATAACTATTGGTCGACTAGTGTCTTAACGACTAATGAATCTATGCATTTAATACACATTAGTTGACCAATATGCTATATTGGTTGACTAATGCCTTTCAAATAACCATTGTAACGACTAGTTTTTGGCTCCAATGACTTGGAGGGATCCTAAAATACTATAAATAGGTGTTTTTTCCCATTGGTTTTAGCATCAAGAAGCATTTAGGTGTATTTTACACACATTTCTAAGTGCTTTAAACATTTGAGCATCATTCTCTCATATTTTTGTAAGTAAGCCTCTTTGGAGTTATTAAGTGATAAAATGAGATAATTTACATTATAATATCTGATTGGGCATCATATTATTGTACTTTGGATCATCCAAGTGAAATTGAGGTTCTTCTTCACCTTAGAAGAAGGTTGTAAAATGGTTCCTCTCTGCCAATAAAGATTGTATAAAGATTATTCTTCACCTTGTAAGAAGAATTATAGTGGAATTCTATGAAGAGTCTTAGGAATGGATATAGATAAAAGTTTTTTGTTGAACTACTATAAATCGATTTACATTCTTCCTTCCTTCATCCTCCATAAATTACTATTCAATTATTTGATTAATTTATATTAAACAATTTCATCATCCTTATTTATATGTATTGTTATTAGTTAAGAACATTGGTTATAAAAGTTTTTTAAATTTTATAAAAATCAAATTTAGCCCTTCTTAGGTTCCATTAGGGACTAACAAATGGTATCATAGTCGATCTATAAGGCTAGCATTTCTAACTAAATTATGAGGCAAAGATCATGATGGCATATGTAGAAGCATCATCATCATCATTTAACTAAAAAGGATAAAGCAATGTCTAACTTTTTTGCACCATGAATAACTTTTTGAGCTCAGCCTTCAATCTATTGTGCTTTAAAATCTAAAAAAGTGGCTCACAATGTAGACATTGGAATGGTTAGATAGTGGTATGATTAAGGCATAACATTCAATGTTGTCCAGTCTTTATTATTATCAGCCTATTATGGATTCTATTGTATCTTACGGTTGGATATAAAGCTCCTTCAATTAATGACTACAGAGGTAAACTTTAGAGTAGCTAAAATAAATAGTTATTTGGATGAAAGAAGAATGACTTGAGCTACTTATGGGTGCTCAATCATGTGTGATGATTTGACAAATAGAAGACAAGAGCCTATTATCAATTTTTTGGTTAGATAAGAGCTTATTATTAATTTTTTTGTTTATTCTGCCAAGAGGACAATGTTTTAAAGTCTATTGATGCATTTAGCCTTGTTATAAATGCTTATACTCTATTCTAGATATTTGATGAAGTTGTAAATGAAGTTAGGCCAAAAGCTATTTTTCAGTTCATTACTAAATATGATTCTGCTTATAAAGCAGTTGGAAGAAGTTTACAAAGCAGGTATAATTTTTTTTATTGAACTCCTTATACTACACATTGCATTGACATAATGTTGGAAAATATAAGAGATGTTAGATACTTTTCTATTATTGATGAGACTATGCAGAAAGCAAAAAAAAAAAATCAAGTTCATCTATAATCATGCATGGGTCCTAAATTTAATGAGAACGTGTTTCACCAATGATAGGAATTTGTGTCCTCATGCAATTACAAGATCTGAGACTAATTTCTTATCACTTTAGTGTTTTGCTCTAATAAAGAAGGAGTTGAGGAAAATATTTAGAAGTGATAAATAAGTTGCATCTCATTATGCTAAATCTAATAATGGATTGGAGGTTTTTAAATTATACTTGAAGATCATGAATTTTGATCCCAAGTTCAATTTGTCATCTGGCTGTGAGCCTTTGGTAAGAGTACTTCATTTGGCTGATAGTGATGAGAAAGCAACAATGTATTTTTTTAGGATGCCATTAAAGGGGCAAGTGAAACAATCAAGGCTAATATGAAAAATAGGCATTCTTTGTACACATCTTATCTTACACTCATTTATGAGATAAGAGAAAGATAATTTTACTCTCTGTTGTTTGCAGTTAGGGTATTTTGAAACACTAGTATTTGTTTTAGACCAAGTAAAGCTGATGTTAATAAGCAAATGCTATTAACTATTACAATAGTTGTTACCCATGAGATGATACAAGATCTCTTAAACTCACAAAGGAAGGTTTAAAATGACACTCCAGTTAATTTTGTGATGCCCATTACTATTCATCAAAGAGACAAACTTAATTCAGGTACATATTTTTCACTTTTGTTACTATTGGAAATTAACCACTATTTTTTTTATAATGTTACTTTTGTTATCTTACAATTGCTTGGTGAGACTAATTTGAAAGTTGTGTTTTGGAATTGCGATGGTTTACAATTTAAATTTTGAGTCAATGTATAAGTACAACAAGGTATAAAAGAAATTGAAAAATATTTGAATTCAACCATTATAAGAAAATGAATAGATTGGGACACATAATATTGAATAACTTGGTCTTTGTTCGACAAAATGTAAAGCTCCAAAAAATGTATGTTATTATCATTTATCATTATTAAATTAAGTATAATTTATTGATAATTTTATTTTATTTGTTTACCGGGATTCTTAATAAAATAAATAGTTTTATAGATCCAACTTGTCTTGATTATATTGACCTTATAATGGATTTAGTTTGTGAGAAACCAAATTTGATAAATAAGAGTAACTTAGAAGATAATCCTAAATGAGAAATAATGACATGTCATTTTGGTGCAATGAATTTGAATGATGGTGATGATGAGACTCTTTTCAATTCAATGATGAAAATTCTGTACCAAATAAGAATTGAGGTCAATACGATTTAAGTAGATATGTGATTGAATAATGTTCCAAGTATCATTTCTTCTCTTTTTATAATTTTACTTATATTTGATGCATATATTAAATTCTATATATGCAATATAAATATAAAACTATTAACTGGAAATGTTTTGTTCTAGGGTTTCGTCTCTGGTTAGTTGTGTTCCTTGACACAAACTCTTGTTGCAATACTTATAAAATCATGGAACTTTATTATTCTTATTCCTATTTGATGTAATTATTTTTTATTATATATATAATAAAATTGTAACATTTTAATTACTTGGTATTATTCTTAATTTTACATTTGTATGATGATTAAACGATTTTTATATTAGTTTTTGTTTTTTATATGTGAAATATGTGAACAATAATATTAATAGGAATAAATATTGTTGTTATTTCTGTTATTATGATTTTTGAAGATATGATTGATGTAAAATAAAAATTATATAGCACAATATATTGAGAGATTATTTTTTAATTTATAAAAATTCAAGAATTATTTTATAATTTTAAAAAATTAACTAAAATGGTGCTTAATATTAAACGATACTGTTACGATAAGATACTATAATCAAATCTGATATCGATAAAGATACGATGTTAATAAGATTGGCTGAAACCTCTTTATTATATTTCAGAAGATTCTCAACTTGGCCATGTTTCTGTCTAGAAGGAATCGGACAACTTCTGCTTCTTCAAATGGTACGCAGGACATGAAATTTACAGAATAGGAAACAGAATAGTTATTATATTCCATCTCAAATGGTACGCAGGACATGAAATTTACAGAATAGGAAACAGAATAGTTATTATATTCCATCCCTAAATTCTTAAATTACCCCATCTTTACCTCATTAGATGTAAAATTTTGTGTCAAACCGAGAAAGAAACGATCGTCTTCCCGTTGAAGGCTACTGTTAGTGAAACTAATTAGACTGAAACTGAATGTGTTCCCACTTGACCGAAAGTCCTGTTTCTCTTTCTTCTGGGTACACCACATGACACATCGTACACAACATTAGCGTGGCTTTACATGCTTTTGAAGAATAATATTGTAATTCTTGCTATAGCTCACACATTTTGTACTTGTAAAACAACATCGATAGCCGATCAATGCATTGAAGTGAAAATGGGAACTATATTCTGAATCTCTCGTTTAATATTGTAATTCTCGTTCATCCTTGGGTCGTAAGATGAACTCCAAGGATTCAATGGCTAGTATCTCCTATGATTAACCTCTATGATGCTGTTATATTCGTAAATCATAACCCTTTTATTTTTAGAATGACGAGAGATGATAAATTTGCAAAGGGTAGCAGCAATTCATAGAGATTGGAATAAATAAAATATAAAATTTACTTGGTAGGAACGATAAGAGAGATTTTCAATACGTATAGCATTGAAACAACAGAAAATGATAACTAAGCTTCAGCATGAAAATGAAAACTGTGCTTCCAAGGGAATTGTACGAACCATTACAATCACAAAGATTCTTTCTGTTGTGCGACTAAAGACTTTATAACCCACAAAATCAAAAAGAGTACAAGGAAACAATGTCTGTATCTCTCCAATCCTTTTAATTGGGTTCAACAAGTGCAATCTTATCATGGAATTTGCAGGCTGTGGAAGGGATGAATTATACACGAAAGAGGAAAGTAGCAG
This sequence comes from Erythroxylum subrotundum, assembly GCA_027563845.1. Classification (NCBI taxonomy): domain Eukaryota; kingdom Viridiplantae; phylum Streptophyta; class Magnoliopsida; order Malpighiales; family Erythroxylaceae; genus Erythroxylum; species Erythroxylum subrotundum. The sequence goes on from JAOQMQ010000002.1 coordinate 25,886,776, forward strand.
AAGGGCGAAAATAGGGCGTAGAAGGGTAGAAAATGACAATAAGGAATACAAATCAAAGAACTTGGTTGCGGAGAGGAACAGAAGACAAAAGCTCAGTGACAGTCTTTTAAGCCTACGTTCAACAGTCCCGATAATCACCAATGCAATTACTATTAACCCATAAGCTTACCTCCGTTGCTTTTTATTTCAATACTTTGCTTAATTTCAATTCTTTCTAATTGGACGCTTTTCCATTTCCTCACTATGAAATTTTCTCTTGGTTTAGATGACAAGGGCAAGCATTGTTGAGGATGCAATCACTTACATCCGTCAGTTGGAGATGAACGCAAAAGGTCTTAAAGATGAGCTTCTTGGAATGGAAACATTACCTGAAAAGGAAACAATGATAAGTAGTGGTAGCTCTGATGTTGTGAAGGAAAAGAATCTAGAAATACAGGTTTTAGATCAAAGCAACCTCAAGCATTTCTTTTATACTTCATTTGAAATCGATAGCATATGTGTTATGATACAATGTCGTCTCGTTTCGACTTCCAGGACGAGGTTCGGGTGTGTCAACTTGATGGAAATGCGGTGTGGATGAAGATGATCTTGGAAAAGAGAAGAGGGAGGTTCACCAGATTGATAGAAGCCATGTCTCGCCTTGGCTTTGAACTTACCGACACCAATGTTATCACCGCTGGAGAAACAATTATTGTTTCTTCTCGTGTTCAGGTAAATGAGTGGAATTTTGTGGTGCGTACTTCCTTCTAGTGACTTATGCAGAAAAGATTGCCAAGGGAAGCAAACCCCATTATCAAGCTTCATATTGAACAACTGAAGCTTTTTTTTTTCTCTTTCTTTTCATATTTAATCAAAGGTGCAGTGTGTTATCATGGATTCTCTTTCTGGACTGGAACTGATATAACATTTTGTGTGTCTCAGCCGCTGCAAGCTTTCATTTGCTTTCATCATATAATATGTTTGATATGTTTTAGTCTCCACGATTTCAGGCTATTATCGGTGACACGATGAATGTCGAGCAGAAAAAGGAAGTTCTGCAAGAAATCATCCAAAACATATAGAACAGGACGAACATTGTAGCAGTTCTGATCAAAGGGAAAGAAGATCAGATTGCTTGCCTTTACTGTGCTTTTGGATTTTTGAAATAATGAACTTCTCAAAATCTTGGCATGTTTAGTAAAAAAAAGTTTAAGATCTATTCAGATATTCAATCCCATCATGAAATAGTTTTATAGTAATTTCTTAAGTATGTCTTATCTGTGGACCATCTGAACTAATGAACTATTCATTCAAGTAGTAAACAGTGTATTTTAGCAGACAAAGCTAAGTAATTAACTTGTAACGAGCTTGAAACAGGACGGAACGATTTATCGAAGGTATATCAGCCTAATTGAATAATAACTAAAGATATCCGAAGATTGTGGGTGCCCTAATTTCAATAGGTAAAATGCACATTTTGACTACCAATAGTTCTTTTAAACTTTTAAGTCTGATTAATATCCAAAAAAGACACAGCTTACCAAGTCTATTTCTACTGTTAGATGGCATAGAGCAACTCTTTTAACCATCCCCTTGTTCACATTAGTACGTAGGTCACTTCCACGGGCAATTCTTTAAACAATGCATTTATAGAATTCGGGATCCCATATTGAGCACTCATGAAAAGCATATACATTGGATTCTTAAGTAAGCTAGTGGTGAATCAAGCCATTTATATGATTTTCAAAACATCCGTCATAATTGTTTGAAGTGCTGAAACTATTGAGAAGAGATTTCCATGCATCATTATTTTTTGTTATTTTAATCACCCTCGATAAATTATCATCCCACAAGTCTTTAGAGAAGTAAAAAATGTAATGTTTCTTGTCATCATTGACATTAAAATTAAATGTCCAAAGCTTTTATCCCCCATTTTGGCAGGATCATTTTCAAGGCCAAAGATAAAATAACTATTTTACCTACTAAGATTAGACCAGGGTTTTCAAACTCGGATCGGACCGGATCAGCCGACCGGCTGGTCCGATTTAAGCTATAAAACCGGACTCCAATTGGACCAGTCTGAATCGGTTAATTGACCGGTCGGACCGGTCCGTCCACTGGTCCATCAATTTTTTTTTATTTTTTATTTTTTTATTTTTTTTAATATTATTAATATTATATATAATTAAATATAATTATTGCATAATTATGACGTCACACCGGTTCGA
>JAOQMQ010000002.1:25957579-25974669 GCA_027563845.1 Erythroxylum subrotundum
CTTATAGCTCCCCTTTGCAGATGACATGATATTGTTGCGCGGTGCCACTCCTACCTCAATTGAGCCGCTCATCAAATCCCTAGAGGAATTTGATAAGCCTATCACCCTAGCAATAGCTCCGTCTTCAGTATGCTCCAATCTAAGTGTTGGTTTAATACCTAGTTTTATAGGATTGAATCAACAACAACCTCCCTTCAAGTGAATGGGAGTTCTCTTTACTACCAAAAAACTTACTAAATGGGATTTTATCCTCTTCTAAATTCCATAAAGAAGAGGACCAATAATTAGTGTAATAAATGTTTGTCCTTTAGAGGAAGATCGTAGCTAGTTTTAACTATTTTGAGCAACTTATATATCTACTGGTGCTCACATCTTACACTACCAAAAGGAGCTATAGAGGATATAAACAAGATTCTTCCTCCAATGTTTTTCAACCAACAAGCCTAAGGTACTCAAAGTTAAATGGGAAATGGTGTGTCAAGCTAAAAAACATAGAGGACTTAGACTCACCTCAACCTGTACAATTTGTAAAATCATCTTATTAAGAGACTTTGGAGAGATGGAGATGACTTGTAGAGATTTACCTCTACTTCTTGAAAGGAACAATAATCTAGCACATAAAAGAAAATTTTGGAATCTTATGGACACTTAGTCAGATTTTAAAGATAAGAGATTGGTTCAATTAGACATAAGATTAGAGATGGCTACAACACCACCTTCTGGTATGATCATTGGCACAATATGGTCATATTTATATCATATGTAAATGTCAAACCTTGAATTCAATCATCCCCATTGGTACAAAAGTCCAAGCCCTCATCAAAAACAACTTTTGGAATTTGCCTTTTCGCTCTTTAGGGGTGTGATTGAAATCTTGAATAGCATGCCTCCTTACACTCCTAACTCCTCTTTACAGGATAAATTGGACTGTACATTGGAAAGCTCCTCATCTTTCATAACAAAATCGTCTAGAAAGCTCATGTTGGGTACTCAAAATTTAAAGCTTGGCATAAACTTATTTGGGAATCAACAATATGCCCTTCACATTCCTTCATACTCTGGCTTACAACCTGTCGAAACCTTGAAACTAAGGACTCCATCAAATTCTTCATTCCTAATAACCTTTCTTGTGTTTTATTTAATGAAGCACCTGAGACATTAGATCACATTATTTTCAGTTATAGGCAGGGATGGAGACACACCACTGGCCCCCCCAAAGTTTTAAAAAATAAAATATTATTTTTATTTTTAATTAATATATAACTTACCATAATAGAAGTCTTCATTGTCGTCCTACGACTCCTAGTCTCCTACCCACCATCTACATTCACATTCCAAATAGGATTCTAATGTCTACACAGATTAGACATATATCTCCGTCCTTGTCCTTGAGCCACCCATGTTACAAGGAGAGACGAGAGACGAGCTGACAAACGACCGCAGGAAAGAGTAAAAAACAGAAACCGAGGCTTTTATTCTCGAGAGAAAACGTAAGAAAATTGTAAGAGAGAAGCAGAAAAGTTGGATTTCGACTTGAATACGATTACAAATATACTCCCTAAAAAGGCAGGTTAGTGTGTACAGACTGCGCAGCCAAAAGCAGAAAAGTTAGGGACTTGATCTTCTGGTCCACTAACTCTGGACCAACCATGTGTCAACTCATCTCAGCTATCTATTAGTAAATATTGGTTCTAACTATTTTTTTTTATTTTGTAGTTATGGAAAAATACTTTAAAAAATCGAGACCGACTATTCAGTCATCATCGTGTGATTTAAATCAAAATGTTAATAAAGCACCTCCAGCATCGAAGGGGTTGTTATTGAAGAATTTGCGTGCTCTCCTATCTTAAATTTCTGACTCCGTAACTGGTTATAGGTACTTCGATCTCTTGTTGAATAATATACTCAATCTCTTCAAGTTACGATGTAGTAGCCTACAATGGACAAACATTATAGCATAGGCTCCTTATATTTCCTTCCAGTCCAAAGGTGATCTAAAGTTCTTTCGATCTACTTTTGATTCATTGGCTTATCATATATTGCGTGAGAACAATCGAATCTTTAGTAAGGGATCAGTGGATGTTGAAAGTAACTTGTAACTTAAAGTTAAGAATTAGAATCACCATATAGCTTGTAACCTTCAACTTCAGATGTCTCCTCTTCCATTTGTAATAGCTGAAACTTATAAATAATGTCCTTAATAGTTTAATATTCCACTACTAGCTAAGGACTTGTGTATGTAATAGTGGTATCTTTTGTAACTATTTCTTTCAATTCATGAATACGCTTAAACTTATATAAATGTTGAGTTGGAGCAAAATGTTTGATAATTATTTCTAATTCGCTACAAATCAAGACATCAAAGGTTATGTGTTTTCTTTTAATTTTTAAAAAATTTTATGAATTATAAGTTCAATTGGTTGTCCACAAATATGACTGCATTTGTACGTACCTAGCTAGTCAAGCTCGGTTTACTCCGTACTCAATCTGTAACAACTAGATATAACATTAATTTAAGATACGTTTTTAATATTCTTAGCTCTTCCTTCTCGGACTAGCAACAAACAATGAAACAGTTATGAGGGCATAAAATGAGAATAATGAGACCCAAGAAGACTAAACAAATGTCTCAACACGGGTCAATTGTCTATGTCAACCCCACTAAGAGAAAGGAAGAGGCTGAAGTCCTTACCCGGTGAGTCAATCATTAAGTTACTTGACTTTATGTATGGAAATTGAGTGTTCAGTCCTTTGGTGGAAAATTAAATTTATAAACCCAACAAGTCAATCTAATATAATCACAATTATCATTATAAAGGAGTGCGTTCGTGTCCGTGTGCTAGTTGAAAGGTATTAGGTAAAGACCATCAGAAATTGAAACAGAACCTTATTGGTACAAAACATAGACACTATAATTATGACGACTCAAAATAATAGATTAAGCAATAGAACGGCAAGAAGCATGTTTGAAGCCCTTAATCATCTTTTCCATGCCCCGTCCACTCAATTCGGTCCACCAACCAACTGCCTAATTGTTACTTTTTCTTAAAAACCAAAACACTTAAACCTATCAATAGTTGTTTCATACTCTTTTCCTTTGCAATAAACATTGACGATGGTCTAAAGTGGGCGGCTCTTATTGAGAAGCGTGTGTGAATCCGTTGAGCTGACTAATACATTAATTCTCGTTGGGTTTGAACTTAAAGAAAAAAAAAAACGGTCAATCCTTCTTCTATTATTTATCACGCCACTACTTGTCAAGAGTTTATTAGTACAACTATAATTATCTTGTGTCCACGTGACCCCTTTGTACGTTTAAACCGTGGCCACAATCATGAGTGTCCAAAAGATTTTGACTTGTTTTTGTCACCTTCAACAACCTCAATATGACGTCACAGTGACATCACTTGGGAAGTTTATGCACTCTATGCATACATAATAAATTGATTAGCTGCACTTGGATCTGCTGCAATACCGTTGTATTTTAAACCATTCGAGTCTGAGCAATTTGGTTAGGATATTCTTGTGAGTAAGAGGTGCTAGGAATTTGCAACTATCAACACTTTGTTATTGTAGCACTAACCTCTCCGCCTAATCGAGATTACCGTCCCAAAGTTATCATTTCGATGTAAAGTTGTGTAGAAGCTAACATTATGATGCATGCAACTGTGATGAACTTTTTTACATACAACATGCCCTTGATTTTGTGAAACATTAATTTCTTGGCTAAAAGTACGCATTTAATATTTATAACATGATACAGATTAAATTATAATATTTTGAAACATCCAAATTTAACTCTAATATTTATAAAATATTTAGAACAAATTTTAAATAAATAGAAATTTTAATAGAATTAATTAGTTTTTTTATTACATCAGTTAAATATAGAGCCCATTGTTTATATATTTAAGATAATAAAACCCTTTCTTTTTTATAAAAATAGAGATGTAATATTTAACTGATCAAGAAATAACTCTATAAAAATTTTCAACCAATTAGAATTTGAAAATATAGCTTCATAAGCCGTGACACGAGCAAACAACAAGAAGCTACAAAATGGTCATCTCCTAACGACGAAAGAACATTCCACGAGGCACAAGAAGACAAGAAGAAAATCCAAAGCGTTGATGGGGAGTTACCTAATAACACTAACAGTCACTTACAAATACAGAAAGTGACTCTGCCCATTCTTTAAGAATGTAAGATATATCGATAACTTTCGGTTTGCGAGAGTCAAGAGCTAGCTCATACTGTTTTCTACAACAACATTGTTTCTTCCCACGCGCCACCTTACAATCACTAAGTTTGCAAGCACCCCACCCCATGTTTGGACTTTGGAAATGGCAAAGAAACTGCAAGCAGTCAGCCCCTAAATCTTAATAGTCATACGTAGTTGACTTATTTGCTTGGAAAACATTCAAATGTCAAGCCTTTGATATGTTCCTCTTAACATTTTAGATTTGAATGATATTATCTTATAATATTATGTTATATTGTGTAAAAGGAATTCCATATTTTCCTTATCAATCTGAATAAACTACTTCCTTGATAAACCATGTGGTCAATAGTTTATTCACCTCCTCTTGCACTACTTGTCATCATTATTTTACAAAGGATATTTGCTTTCATTTGGCATGTTTGATGCCAGGTCTCACATTCAACTTGTGTGGTATTATGTGTGACTTTATTCCCTTCGTATTTAAGGAAGACCACATAAAGATATCTTGTTACACTTTTAAGCATTGTACAATCTTAGTACGTTTCCCTTCATCCATGTTATTAGTTTAGATTCATAACACTCAACTACATTTTGCATCCACAATTTGAATTTCTCAAATTTCTTCAATAGTCTCAGCCCTATTATTATTATATATAAGCTTAGAGTCTATTTCTTTAATGATCATTTGATAGGATGATTTTTTTTTCAACAAAGCTAAATAATAATATTTTAAGGTTTGGTGACCACCCAAAAATTCTAACGCGCCTCTTTCTGTTGTGAACTTTATGAGCATATAGTATGTGACATGATTGTCTTATTGAGTAAAGAAAAGCTCAATCAAAGATGATGTTATACATAATTGGCCTATGTATGTCGTGAAACTTGATTATTTTTGTGATTATTTTTAATATGTTCACTTTTGTGACTAAAGTTCCATTACCTTGAAGGTTTCATAAAAAAATGCCAATAAAGCTACGATAATCCATCATGAATCATTCTACCTTGAAATTTATGATATTCATTTTGGTGACCATTATGGGTTTACGAGGGTTATATTAGTTTGAAACTTACCCTTTCTCAAATGAAGCTCATTTTCCTATTTGACATCTTTTGATTTGAATCACTATGAAATTGATATTGCTTTCCTAGTAGATCTTTTCAGTTGAGACGTACTATAAATTTCCACCTCTAACTATCATATTAATGACTACAGTGGGCCCTTCATTTCCTCTCCTTTGTTTTGACATCCTAGACCTATACCATGATTCCACTTGGTTTTGGGAGATGCCTCTATAGGTGGTTTCCTTATTTCTTCTAAGAAATTGACCCAATTGTCCTTAATGTAGGTGCTCATTGATGGTTCTTATAAAGTTATTGCAATTTTCTATGTCATAATAATAGCTTGATAGAATTTATAATGATTTTCATTTTGTTAGGGGGCCATGGATTTATGCATCACATACGTGGCAAGGCAGCGGAAGTGTTGGAATCAAAATTCCAACCCCACGACTTTCCCAGAAAATCCAGAATCTATGTGCATGTATAAACAGATTATAAGAACATGAAATTACAGCATATGTACCTTGCAAATACTCCTCCTTTCTTGAATCTTCTCCTTGTTTGGGTTGTAGCAAACACTAGACACCTTCCTTGGCTCCTAGAGAGCACGCAAAGATGAAGAAAAATCAGTGTGTAAAGGTGGCTAGAGCCCCAAACAAGATGAGTTCAAGTAGATGCTCTAGTGAGAGTTAGATCAAGACCAAGTTTCATGCAATTAATCTCACGTAACAATTGCTTAAGATTGCGTGAATAAATCTCAAGATCACTCCTCTCAACTTCCAGAACTCTTCTAGACCCTTAGTCTCTCTATTGAGTGTGTTTTATGGCTAAAAATTTCGTGTGTACATAAGTGAAGAACTCACTTATATACCGCCTGTCATTAAGTCGGTCACGATCGTAGCTTGCTTAATTCACAACCATGGACACTTTCCTTTTCCATCCAATCTTGTATACGTGTGACCCTTAATTAGGTTTCCAGTAATTTTGGCCACTTGAATTAACTCTTAATCCGAGCAAATCATTCCATGATGCCAATTTACCGAAATGTAAGTATATTAACACTCAAACTCTTTTATAGTTAATTATCCGACATATGAACCTTTCCATAGTCAATTACCATGCAATTTGTCCCTTCACTAGCCTATGCCCCACTTGGTTCAGAGTATGGGCTATGTGTCAACTCCCACTAGACTACCTATATCAGATCTAGTCCAAGTGATATTAGTTATTGTCTTGGGGATCTCATTACTCTATATGTCATTGAAGACTCTCTTCATGATACATAATTACTATAGCCATAGACTCCCGAATAATAACCCCAACAAGAGGTCGTGGGTATCATCTCCTTCTATCAGGAGTGGTGAACCTTTATTAGCTACCCAATTACCTTCGAATACCAATAGCTGTACCCAATCACCACCATATGAGCGACCTCATCTTGAGGCAACAAGGAATGATGTCAAAGCACATGATCAATATCCAAGATATCCTTGAGTACCTCAAGTCTAAGGATATGTCCACCATTGCCATGTTGAGATTAATCGCTGACATTTGATAGATCATCCATATGATAATCTCATAGGGGGTCATCTGATGTATTTACTACTCTTAGTAAGCATCCACATGTTAACTCTAAACATCTCATGTTTAAAGTTTATGAGATCCATTGCTTGATCAAATCAAGGAGTATAACATGTGCTAGTCTATCCAGATTAACAATGTCCTGTCTTATTAATCCTATGACTAGGGATAATTTAGATACTAACATAATTGTATATGATAGGAATCTTATTATCATGATCTCATCATGATTTCCTTCATGCTATGTTTTGTATCATAGACTTCATTAATTCGATTTAAGAACGACATCAATCATAAACAAATGAACATCAAATTAATGAAAAATGTCTTTCACTTTATTAATGAAAATAAAGTTTGTACAAAAAGTGCTAAAGGTGATTGCCTTTAGAGCACTACTCTAACAATCTCCCACGTGCACTAAAGTCAATCGCCTTTGTATCTAATACCATAAGCGAGTACACTAGAATCAAATCTCATTTGAGGAAATGGCTTAGTTAAAGGATCAATAAGTTTCTGATCTGTGGGCACTCTCTGTATCTTCACATCACCTCCATCAATGATCTCCCTGATTAAGTGATATCTCCTGAGCACGTGCTTGGAACTCTGATGAGACCTTGGTTTCTTGGCTTGAGCAATAGCCTCATTGTTGTCACACTATAACAATATCGGGTCTATAATGATCGGAATCACTGCAAGTTTCATGATGAACTTCTTGATCCAAATAACTTCTTTTGCCGCTTCCGCAGCCGCAATTTACTCTGACTCGGTTGTTGAATCTGCAGTCGTCTCTTATTTGGAACTCTTCCAATTGACTGTGCCACCATTCAGTGTGAAAAAATAACATAACTGGGATTTGGAGTCATCCTGGTCAGATTCAAAATTGGCATTTGTATGTCTACTCACTACGAGATCTCCATCTCCATATACCAAAAATACATCCTTCGTCTTTCTCAAGTACTTTAGGATATTCTTGACAGACACCCAGTGACACTCACCAGGATTTGATTGATATTTGCTCGTAACACTTAAAGCATATGATATATTAGGTCTTGTACATAACATACCATATATAATTGATCCTATTGCTGAAGCATACGGGATTAAACTTACGTGAGTCCTCTCATCTTGCATCTTGGGACACATAAATTTCGAGAGTTTTTTCCCATAAGTCATAGGAAGAAACCCTCTCTTGGACTGCTCCATACTAAACCTCTTTAGCACTTTATCTATATATGTAGATTATGAAAGACCTAGAAGCTTCCTTGATCTATCTCTATAGATCTTTATTCCCAATAGATAAGTTGTTTCTCCCATGTCTTTCATAAAGAAGTTCTGGGACAACCAAATTTTGACAGATTGCAAACTAGAGACATCATTTCCTATTAGTAATATGTCATCCATATATAACACAAGGAATATGATAGCAATCCCACTAACCTTCTTGTACACACCAGATTCATTCGAAATTTGTGAGAAACCAAACTCTTTGATTGTCACATCAAATCAGATGTTTCAACTCCTAGATGCTTGCTTCAATCCATAAATAGATTTTTGAAGCTTGCATACCTTTTTGCCGTCTTTGGATATGAAGCCCTCAGGTTGTATCATATACACATCCTCAGCTAGGTTTCCATTCAGGAAATTTATCTTCACATCCATTTTTCATATCTCATAATCATAATGAGCAGCGATGGCTAGGAGTATTCTAATGGATTTAAGCATGGCTAGGGGGCTAACTGTATCGTCGTATTCAACTCCTTGTCTTTGACGATAACTTTTAGCAATTAGCCTCGCTTTATAGGTAATCACATTACCATCCATGTTGATTTTCTTCTTAAAAATTCATTTGTACCCTGTGGATTTTAGCCCTTTAAATGGGTCAACCAAAGTCCAAACTTGGTTTTCAAACATGGAATCCATTTTGGACTTCATGGTTTGAAGCTATTTTTCAGATTTTGAACTCTTCAGAGCCTCTTCATAGGTTATAGGCTCATCGTCCTCTATGAGCAATACGTCATTATGTTCACTTATGAGATATCCATATCTCTCGGGGACAATACATATCCTACTTAACCTATGAACATTTTGTAAGCCAGAAGGTTCAACTGTTATCTCATATCCATGAATAACAACTTCAGGTTCAGGCAGTTGATCTGCGTCTGTTTGAGCATCTTGAACTTCATCAAGTTCAATTTTGGTCCCACTGTCTTCTCTTAGAAGAAACTCTTTCTCGGCAGCATGCTTTGAGACAAACACCTTTTGCTCTAAAGCATTATAAAATTGATATCCAATTGTTTCTTTGGGATATCTTATAAACAGACATTTATTAGATTTCACTTCAAGCTTGTCTGATTGAATCCGTTTTACGTAAGCTGAACAACCCTAAACTTTCATATAAGAAAAATATGATTTTTTATTAGTCCATATCTCATATGGAGTAACATCAACTTCTTTTGAAGGGACTCTGTTTATCACATAAACAGCAGTCTCGAGTGTATGACCCCAAAAGGATTTCAGTAGATCTGTTAAGCCCATCATTGACCTTACCATGTCCAAGAAGGTTCAGTTTCTCCTTTCAGCCACACCATTATGTTGTGATATGTAAGGTGGAGTCCATTGGGATACAATCCCGTTATCCCTAAGATAACTTAGAAACTCCTCGTTCAAGTATTCAACACCTCGATTTGATCAAAGTGTCTTGACACTTTTACCGAGATTTTTCTCTACTTCATGTCTAAATTGTTTGAACATTTCAAATGCTTCAGACTTGTATCTCATTAGATACACATACCCATATCGTGAATAATCATTGATAAAGGTAATGAAGTACATAAAACCACCTCTAGCATGAATGGACATCGAGCCACATACATCAGAATGTATTAGGTCTAATAACTCATTCGCACGTTCACCTTTTCCTTTAAAAGTTAATTTAGTCATCTTGCCTAATAAGCAAGATTCATATGTGTTATATGATTCATAATCAAATGACCCTAAGTTACCACTCCTGTGTAGCTTAGCCATGCGTCTCTTAATTATATGGCTAAGTCGATAATGCGATAAGTAAGATGATTTTAAGTTATCCCATTTTTTTCTTTTATTGTCATTGATATTTAAAATTGGATTGCACATATATAATATGTAAATACCATTGCACAATGTAACAGTACCATACAACATTTCATTCAACTTAATTGAACAACCATTGCTTGAAAAAGTTAAATGAAATCCCGTTTTATTAAGACATGAAATAGATACAATGTTTTTTTTTCATAATGGGTACATAATATCAATTATCCAAAATTAACTCTAGCCCATTAGGAAGATACAAAACATAGGTTCCTACAGCTAATGTAGCAACTATGGCTCCATTTCCCATACGTAGATCCATCTCTCCCTTCTTGAGTGGTTTGCTATCCCTGAGACCCTACATACCAATACATATGTGTGAGCCACATCCGGTATCTAATACCCAAATGTTATGATAAGAAATAGTATTAACCTTAATGACAAATAACATACCTGAAGTAGACGGTAGAGCATCTGATGCCTTCTTCTGCTTCAACGACTCTAAATAGGCTTTACAGTTCCTCTTCTAATACCCTTCCTTGTTGCAATGAAAGCATATTCCCTTTGGTGCATTGTCCTTTATCTTCTTCTTGGCTACACCTCCCACTGGCTTTTTAGACTTCTTCTTCTTCTTCTTTTGGTTCCTCTTGCAAGAACTAGAAGCAGAGTCCATCAGTATCATAGCTTTACTGTCCTTCTTGATAGTTTGCTTAGTTGTATTGAGTAGATTAATCAGCTCAGGTATCGAAGTGGAAATTTGGTTCATCCAATAGGTAAGCACAAATTGTGAATAAATATCGGTCAAACCAGTCAGAATTAAGTCTACAGTTAATTCATGATCCATTATGAAACCCAAATTGGCTAACCCCTCAATGTATCCATTCATTTTCAGCGCGTACTGCACTGGAGACGATCCCGTAGCCATCTTAGAGCAAAAAAACAATCTCGAGGACTCGAACCTTTCAAATCGAGCTTGCTCATCATAAAGTTCCCTTAAATGGTAGACTATGGTATAAGCATCTATAGCCTCATGCTGCTTTTGTAGTTTTGGTGACATAGAGGCTAGCATAATATAACTAGCTAGCACACTATCATCCAGTAGCTTCTCGTAAGCTTTCTGATCCTCATCAGAAGCATCAGTAGCAGAGGGATCGAGAAGTGGCTCATCTAAGCCATATCCTAGTTTCTTAGATTTGAGAACAATTCTCAAATTACATAGCCAATCTAAGAAGTTTGGTCTCGTGAGTTTGTTGGATTCAAGTAGAGAGTGTAAGTTCACACAGGACAAAGACTTTGCGAAGATTCAATAACCTAGAAGAATGAGAGAAAGCGTTAGAATGTACATAAATGCTTATTGATAAGGAATTTAATCACATGCATTATGGGTCCCACTATTTTATCCAAATCCATAGCCCTCACTAAGAATCAACGAAAAATTGTAATTTTCCTGATGTGTTGATATCCAATATCACTAAGAATGACCTTGGGTTTGTCCAACAAACCACTTTAGGGCAATCGGTAGGTATTATTCATACCAATTGCATTCAGTTATGCAACTATCAACTTGTGCCATCAACTGTTGATTTAGCACACTCATTGGGTTGTCAACTCTTGATGCGTATACATCCCATGTATACTACCTAACTTCGCCTCTATCCACGTTGACCTTGGGTTTGCCCAACAAATCAACGCTTCCAGTTGGGACCAACCTATTAAACCACAAATCTAATTTCCATGGTTTGAACATATTCGCATAGAGCGAGCTTGGGTTTGCCCAACAACCCAACACTAAAAGAATTCTGGTTCTTGTCATATCAATGGAAGGCGTAAGTCAAAATTTTTTGGTTGAGGGATTTATTCTCAGGTCTCATCAATACTTGGATGGTATTATATATATAAATATATATATCACATATATATTCAGATTATGGACAACTCAATTAAATTGAGCCTATGTCCATAACCACCCTTAAAATGCACCTAATGCATATATCACACAAAGGAGGTTTAATTTAGGTTGTGACTTGATGATGCATCTAATGTTCGCGATTCGATTCAATTCTTGAACTAAATCAGGTATTAGTGTTAGTCTCGGCTAATTCGAATTATGAATATGATTCGATTAGGAACCCTAAAATTCAATTATTTTGATCTCCAAATTAAACACTTTAATTCTAGTAAACATGCATTTTTCTAGTCTCACTAAAAACGATTTGCTCTACTTGGATTAATTCTAAATTAATCCCTAGGGTTTCCAAAATTTCTGGACATCAATTAGTCATATAAAACATCCCTAGGTCATCTTAAATTTATCAAGACAATTTCAGCGTAAGCCAAAAAATATCTTGACGGCCAAAATTATCAAGATAAATGAGTTAATCTACTGGACACTAAAGAGACCGATTTGATGTCTAGAAATTTTCCAGAACCCTAATTTCAAGCACATGCACTTAGCATGTTACTAGCATCAAAATAATACATTTCTTATCTCATAAGAATAATTTCAAGGTATTATAACCGAAACACATACACATAAGTCATAAAACAAGTCAGCCCCGTCAGCTTTCAAAAAGTCGTCCAGTGTTGACTTTGACTTGATCTATTAATTGAATCAAGTTAGATTAATGCTGGCAAAATTCTAGAGTTATATACAAATTCTAAATGTGCCTAAAAAAATTCCAAAATCTAATTCTTAGGAATTCTTTATAAACTAAGTGAAATTTGCCAGCACATCATATGTCCACTAACACTTGTCAAACGCCACCAGCATGCATGTAAACTCAAGAATAAATAATCAATCACTTCAAAAATAGGTCTCATGCATCTCATACACGTGGCAACATCATATGTGCACGTTCATGAAGAAAATCCATAAAAACAATGTTTTATAAAATTATTCTGGAATTTACATGCATGCATGTTCATCATATTTCCAAAATTTCCTAGAACTTCATACAAGCATCAGGCTGAAACTAAAATCGTAATAAAATAAAAAATGAAATTCAATTGCAGTTTCCTTTGACAAAAAGATAACATAAAACCTTATAAACATTTCTATGAAAGTAAATTAGAAAAAAAGTTTTTCTAGAATTATTACAAAAATTTCAAAATCTTCTAGAAATTCCTAGAAACCAACATATGAACAGACTGGAGATTAATTCACAATAAAATAGCAAATGAAATTCAATTGAAATTTCCTTTGATAGAAACATAATATAACATATTTTGTGAAAGAAAATTAAAAAAACATTTTTCTACAATTTATACAAATTTTTTGAAATCAAAATGTGTGTCAGTCATAACCAAGCAAACAGTTTGCACATGTTCAATAGATCGCCTTATACATGCATAACATGCTCTAATACCACTGTTAGGGAGCCATGGATTCATGCATCACTTACATGGCAAGGCATCGGAAGTGTCAGAATCAAAATTCCAACTCCATGACATTCCCAGAAAATCCAGATTCTATATGCATGAAAAAACAAATTATAAGAACATGAAATTACAGCATATGTACCTTGCAAAAACTCCTCCTTTCTTGATTCTTCTCCTTGTTTGGGTTGTAACAAACACCATACACCTTCCTTGGCCTCTAGAAAGCACGTAAAGATGAAGAAAAATCAGTGTGTAAGGGTGGTTAGAGCACCAAATAAGATGAGTTCAAGTAGATGCTCTAGTGACAGTTAGATCAAGATCAAGTTTCATGCAATTAATCTCATGTAATAATTACTTAAGATTGCATGAATAAATCTCAAGGTCACTCCTCTCAACTTCCAGAACTCTTCTAGACCTTTAGTCTCTCTATTGAGTGTGTTTTATGGCTAAAAAATTCGTGTGTACATAAGTGAAGAACTCACTCATGTACCACCTGTCATTAAGTCGGTCACGATCGTGGCTTGCTTAATTGACAGCCATAAACACTTTCCTTTTTCATCCAATAATTTATGCATGTGAACCTTAGATTCCTAGTAATTTTGGCCACTTGAATTAACCCTTAATCCGAGCAAATTATAAAGGAGTTTTATGATGCCAATTTATCAGAATGTAAGTGGATTAACACTCAAACTCTTTTATAGTTAATTATCCAACTTACGAACCTTTCCATAGTCAATTATTGTGCAATTCGTCCCTTCACAATCCTATACTCCACTTGGTTCAGATTATGGGTTATGTGTTAACTCCCACTAGAATGACTATGTCAAATCTAGTCCACATGATATTAGTTATTTTCCTAGAGATCTCATTACTCTATGTGTCATTAAAGACTTTCTTCATGAAACATAATTGTTCTGGCCAGAGACTCCCGAGTAATGACTCCAACAAGAGGTCATGGGCATCATCTCCTTCTATTATGAGTGGTGAATCATTTATTGGCTATTTTATTACCTTCGAATACTAATAGTTGTACCTAATCACTACCCTATGAGCGATCTCATCTTGAGGCAACAAGGAATGTTGTCAAAGCACATGATTAGTATCCAAGATATCCTTGAGTACCTCAAGTCTAAGGATATTTGCACCATTTCTATGATAAGATTAATCACTGACATTTGATAGATCATTCATATAATAATCTCATAGTGGGTCATCCGATGTACTTACTACTCTTAGTAAGCATCCACATGTTAACTCTAAACATCTTATGTTCATAGTTTATGAGATCCACTGCTTGATCAAATCAAGGAGCATAACATATGTTAGTGTATCCGGATTAACAATGTCCTGTCTCATTAATCATATGATTAGGGATAATTTAGATACTAACATAATTGTTCATGATAGGAATCTCATTATCATGATCTCATCATGATTTCCTGCATGTTATGTTTTTTATCTTAGACTTCATTAATTTGATTTAAGAACGATATCAATTCATAAATAAATGAACATCAAATTAATGAAAATTGTCTTTCGCTTTATTAATGAAAATAAAGTTTTTTCTAAAGGTGATTGCCTTTAGAGCACTACTTTAACTCATTTGATCGCTTCCTTAGCGTCATTGATTAAAGAGGGTTTGTTAGATCCCATTCCTTGATGAAATTTAGGATGTGATCCATATATGGGTTTAAAAGGACTGGTTTGAAATTTGCTCACCCTCTAAGGATGCTCTCAATTTTTAGATGATATATAGTCTTGGTTCCCCTAGTAGATCTATTATTATGTTTCCCTTTAGATTGCAATGCAAATTGCTCTCCACGCATTATGTGTTGTTTATGCTTCAAGGGCATATTTGCGTGATATAAAATAACTTATCTTCCTCCAAATTGATTTACCTTTTAGAATGATCTTATACTTTCTCGAATGTATATTACCTATCTATCTGAAGGGATCTCTATAAGGGATTATGCTTTCTAAAAGATGACGGCTACAATGGAGGTATTGAAAATTAGTATTTTCATAAATTCTATTTGAAATCATTTGGTATAATCTCAAAAAGTTTCTCCAAATTTTTGTGTTATTTTAAACAAAATCACTAAGTCATGAGGTTTGTTTTAGTTACTAAAAAAGTGAGTCTTGAATTAATTCTTTAATAACCTAAAGCTAACTATTGAACTTGTATGAAGTTCTTGACATTGGTCTCTTGTTAGGCTTGCCAAAGAAGATAAGAAATCTCAGACACGTTATTGCATCTAATGCTATGTATAGGTCCATTATTTGCCCAGACCATATGGCATAGTTGCATATATCTTTCACGTTATTGTAGGTTCTAATGGTGGGAGTTTAAATTTTAATGGTAATAGATTAAGTAGTATGCCTTTGATGAAAAGGATGTCAAAATCAATAAATAGGCTCTTAGTTTTGTTTTTGCAACATGTAGGATGAAGCAAGTCCACGATGATATGTTGTGGATTAGACTATAGCATTGTTCTGATTTACAAACCTTTTTCAACATGAGGTTCGTTATGGTATGCTTTGTCTTATATCGATTTTATTTGTTGTTATTATAGAGGATGTTTAGATCTAACCTTATAGAATTTCATAGGTGCGGGTCTATATTAAAGAGATGTGATTATAGCCAATAATTATTGTTAAATGTTCTTAATTATTGATGGGAGGCTTGCATAGTTGAATTGTTAAAGCATTTATAATGGGGAAGAAGGCAGGTTTGAAGGCCATTGTGAAGGAGAAATAGGAGGTGTTCTACTTATTATTAAGAGTGTGAAATATTTGTGATCTCTAATTGCACGCTTGTTAAGATCATAAACCATGGCCTATAATTAACACTTAATGATAAATATACATTTATTAAAGTATTTGGATTCTTTGGGGCTTGACAGTTTATTATCAGATTTAGCATGCTCTTCTGGTAGACTTGCAAAATCGAACATCAATACAATTTTATTATATAGTTTCTGATGATCAAATGAGTGAGAAATAAAGAAAAAGTAATAATTTAGTGAGATAGGAATATAGGTGAAAAAGTCACCTCATTCTTAGAATTATTAATTACTTTTATAGTAATTTATGAGTTTGTAAAATTGTGACGCTTATCTCAGTCTTGTATAATGTTTGGAGACTTTTGACCTAATGAACTTTGGATATATTTTCATAGATATGTATGTATATACTACTAGAATATCAATAATGAGTATAACAAGATCTAATTTCATATCTCAATTGATGAAATGTACTTCTTTTTCTCTTCACTTCTTGTTCTTTAAATAGCGTTTTATGTTTTGGGTAACCTTAGGGTTTTTTGGGTGTAGCACCCCACTCCCGCAAGACCCGAACCCTACATCGATGGTGATATCCGAGTTCGTGCCCCGCGAGGGTGGTGTGCTAAAACACTCAATCGATCAAAAATTGATATATATATATATATATATTGAATCGCAAACCACACTATACGGAAGACCATAATTAAATAGGGCATAAACCCTTTTTCAATCATACAGTGAAATTTACAGCATTCCCATATGATCAATTGGGCCCTTTTCATAATTACAAACACTTTAGACATTTCAAAAATATAATTTTATACAAAAGTTGCATGAATATAAATTATTCACTACAAACTTAAAGACATGAAATGCAGACGCGAACTGATCCCGACCCCTATCCTTCATTTGAATGCTGTTAGTATACTCCCGTTGGCTGAACGGGGTACTCTTCTGATCCTGAAAAATATTTGCAAATTTTGGGTGAGTTTTTGCGA
>JAOQMQ010000002.1:26017517-26029209 GCA_027563845.1 Erythroxylum subrotundum
TGATATGAAACTCATCATTCCCTTGAAGTAAACTCCTTTACTTACATGGAGATAAATCGCAACACTACAATCTAAACAATAATCAAGCGACCAACTTGATTATTCAACTGTGAATCAAATAATTTAGATTCTAACAATATACATGTTTCCCATACATCTCTATGTATATGTATATTACTTACAAAAGAATCTTGGTACCTTTTGACTACATATATAATGCTCACACAATTAAAACCAAACTCTTTTGTTTCATTAATAATAAATTTTTTCATTACAAAACTATAACTAAAAGAAAATTAAGTTACATGTAAATACACTTGCTTTCCAAGGCACTACATTTATATAACTCCAACACCCGTATCTTTGGAGGCACTACACAGATCAAGTTATCAGGAGGTATGTACCGAAAAATCAAACATCATCAATCCTAGCCTTCTGCCATTCGTACGCGTGCGGAGGACATTTTGGAGTGAAAAAGGACAACTCATAAAGTTTTGTAGAGTGACTTCTACTGGACAATATTGTTCAAAGATGCATATACCTTCTGCAAATCCTGTGATAGATGCCAACGGTCAGGTAACCTGTCCCATAAGGATCAATTGCCACAAATTCCTTTGCTTTTATGTGAAATTTTTGACGTTTGGGACATCGATTTTATGGGACCTTTCCCTCCATCTTTTGGTTTTACTTATATATTGCTTGCAGTTGATTATGTTTCTAAATGGGTGGAAGCCAAAGCCACCAGAACTAAGATGCAAGGGTTGTTGCAGATTTTGATAAGGCTAACATTCTTTCTAGGTTCGAGATACCAAAAGCCATCATTATCGACAGAGGAACCACTTCTGCAATAGGGTGATGGAACCGATGTTCAAATAATATCACATCAAGCACAAAGTTTCTACTACTTACCATCCCCAAACCAATGGGCAAGCTGAAATCTCAAACCAATAAATTAAATTAATTATGGAGAAAACCATACAGCCCAGTAAGAAAGATTGGAGCGTAAGACTGGAAGATGCATTATGAGCCTATAGGATGGCTTACAAAACACCAATTGGGATGTCACCGTATAGGCTAGTGTTTGGAAAGTCATGTCATCTTCTAGTGGATTTATAGCATAAAGCATATTGGGCTATTAGAAGATGCAACATGAATTTGGACAATGCGAGAATGCATAGGAAGTTGCAGCTTCAAGAGTTGGAGATGAGGAATGAGTCATATCAAAATGCAATGATATATAAGGAGAGGACAAAGGCTTTTTATGATAAGATGATTTCGAGGAAAAACTTCTCAATGGGCCAGAAAGTGTTATTATATCATTCCAAACTCAAATTTTTTCTAGGTAAGTTGCATTTCCATTGGGTTGGCCCGTTTATCACTCATGTCTTTCCTTTTGGTGTAGTAAAGATACGAAGTCTCAAAACTGACAAGACATTCAGAGTGAATGGTCATCAATTGAAGTCATATTATGAAGGCTTCTAAACGGAGGATTTAGAGGTGTTGATGTTAGAGGATATGAATGGTGTCACTTGATGCACGCAACTAGAGGTCGAACCAACGATGACAAACAAAAATGATACTAGGGAGGTAACCCAAGGAAAGTCAATTTTTGTTTCTTTACGTTTTCGTAATTGCTATTTTTGTTAAATGCTCCATTTTTTGCATTTGTTGTTACATTAAGGACAATGTAAGTTTTAAGTGTGGGGGTGGGGATCCTAGTTTTTATGCATGTATTTTAGCTTAATTGTTGCTTATGTGACTTAAGTGGTTTTAAAAATCAAACAAACAAAATAAAAAAATTATTGTTTTCTATTGCTTTTAAAACTATATAGTCATAATTAGAGTGTGAATTGATTAGAAAATCCATGGCAACCTTAGCATGTACTTTTGCTCTTGTGATTGGTTAATGTGTATTATTCTTAAAATAACAGTGACTAGTGATAGACAAAAACCAGTGAGGTTTTGAGCCATATCAGATTGACACATTCATATCAGTCTCACTATCTTTTGTTATGAGTGACCTTCATGAAATATACATCCTTACTTTGTATTGATTTTCTATTTAAGACCATATTTTTATCACATGCATTTTAATGAAAATAATTAGGCATTTTTTGTTGATTACGAGCTACATTAGCCAAATAGCCAATGCATTTATGTGAATTTTCCTTTGCTAACCCCCTTTGAGTTTATTAGCCTTTTCTTTTGTATAAAGCTAGTAGAGCATTTATTAATTCTTGATGACTGTGATTGTACAAAAGCCTAGGTGTGGGCATATGCATACAGATGGGTTGGTTTTATTTGTTAAAATGTCATGTTATGAATCCTATGTTGATGTAGCTTCTATCACCTTTATATTAAAAAAAGAAAAGAAAAAGAAAAAAAATGTTAGTTTAAATAAAAGTATCAAGGAGGAAATTCAATTGTTGTGAAAAGTTGTTAATTAATAGTTTATCCTCCTTAAGTTGTATTGATTGGGTGTTTGAATATATTGCATATGAGGAAGGAAGTTGTTTTGGATGGAGCACCTTTTTGTGTTATGTTCATGTGGCTTATGGAGTGAGAGCTAAATTGATTTATGAAACATAGTTGTTGGATTCTTCATGGCTGGCAGTACCCAGTTTTGAATGAACGTCAACTTGTACGTTTGATATCTCATTGAGTGTTACTTTGCTTCACTAGCTTGATAGCTTTTATGCTAAATCACTCAAAATACATCCCACCTTACCCTTACTAACATTGCAACCCTAGAAAAGTCCTTTAATTCATGCTTGTGTATGTGACCTTTAGTGGTCGATAAATGAAATGATATGCAAAGTTATGGACTATTGTGATTATGAATGATGTTTGAGTGTAGATATGGAATTATCTTATTTAAACACCTTCTGTTCCAAGTCTACCTCTAGATCTCTCAATTTCTAAGGGTGATGAATATTGATTGATCATGAGTAGAATCTTTGAATTTTGAGTTATTGTTTTAGGTTTTGAAAGTCATCCATCGTTACTTATGGTTATCTATTCTTAGGAAATATGGAAAATGAATAAAAGTTTTGGTTTGTGATTTTGAGTTTGACGATTTGCCTGAGGACAGTTAAATGCTAAGTGTAGGGGAGGTTGATATGTGTTTAAATGTTGATTCATTTGATATACTACACTTAGTGATTAATGCCTTAGAAATGCTTCGGATACTCACTTTAGCTCATATTTGATCTTAGGTACATTTTGGAAGTGAAGGAGCTAAAGTGACCCGAAAGCATGTCCATTGAAGCCATCTTCTCAATTTTCATATTCTATTAATTCATGGAGGATGATGAAGAAGAGTATTAAAAGCAATAGAAGACAATTAAATGCCAAGAAAGATGAGAAATATGTTGGAAATACAAAAAAAGAAAAAGATTAGAGCAACAAGAAGACAATAAAATGAAAAGAAATAAAGAATGGACCATTAACATATCTCATGACTATGCTGGAAAAGTTTCACAGTCGTGAGTGTGTATGTCATAGCTGTGCAACAAGATTCATAGACGTGAGTTATTCCTCATGCCCATGCAAGTTGTTGATTCCATAAACCCAAGACTGAAGATGATGCAAGGTGACAGCTGCTCTGACAATTCTTCTCATACCAACGTCCATGCATGCTTCTTGACAGCCCTCCCATGCATCTTCTCATGCTTCCAGCCAGTTGCCATGTTCTCGTATGATAGCTCCCATGCATGTTTCGGTGATGCCAGCTACCTTCTCCCATGCTTCTCATGTTGCTAGCCAGCTGCCTTTTTTTGTCACCTAACCATCATGCTTCTCACGATCGTGAGAAGCAAGTCACGGGTGTTACTTGTTAAGTCACACCTGTGAGGCCTTCTCACACCTATGGGAGGCCACTTTCAGGCGTGAGAAGGCCAGATGTTGTTTGCTTGTTTAAACGATCTATGAGAGGCCACTTACAAGTGTGAGAAGGCCAGATGTTGTTTGCTTGTTTAAACCTAAAAAAACTACTACATATGGAAAGGGGGTGACAGTAGAAAAGGGAATATTTGGGACATAACCTAGCTGACAGTTTTCTCTCATTTTCTCTTTAGTTTTTCTTCGTCCTTCAACACTGACAGTGGCGATGAAGAGCATGGTTGAAGGTGAGAGCTTGAATATAGAGATGGAAGGCTAACTTCTCAACACTGGTTCAACGGGGATATGAAAGCCAAGTCATGGTTAAGTTATTTCATTCTTTTAACGTTGTAATCTCTTTTCAGATTGTTGTGTTGTTTGTGTTGATTAAGATCGGTTTTGGATAGATGATCTTAATATGTTATTTTGATTGTTCTATTTCGAACCTATTGTTATAATGTTGAATGTAATTCGTAATTGTTACATTGATGTTTGTTAGCACCGTCTAATGATCATAAATCGTTAGGAACAACATAACTTAGGTTAGATAACCTGAATGTGGGAGGTTACTGCCTATATTAGTCGTTTTCCACTTCGTAATGTTGCTGTCAAATTGAATTTAAAGACCGTATCCTAGGTTATTAGTTAGTTAGTTAGGTTTAATTAACAATCGTTTCTTAATTAAGCACAATCTAAGGGAAAACTGAGATTAATTTAATGTTCTATTAGTCTTAGATCAATAGTCTGAAGAGAGGTGTAAAGACGTTAGGATGATGGAATATGCTTGATCGTGTTTAGGTCGAGATTGACCTTAGAACTAGACCTTACTCATACTTAACACTTTAATCATTTTCGATTGCTTGTTTTAATTTGTCTTCGATAGTTTACTTTTATTTTATTTTCTAAATTGCTAAAAATCTAAAAAAAACCTTTTATATTATCCTTGCATCAATTAATTCCATTACAGAAACTAACTGAACATTCCCTGTGGATTCGATCCCAACTTACCATAACTACAAATTTTAGTGTGCAAAGTCAGGTAAATTTTGTAGTGCCCTAGACACGCACTGTCACCCATGTTTGATGTTTGGTTAACTAATATATGCTTTTAGTAACTTCTTATAAATTGTTTATAATTTTCTTTTATTTTATAAGCTCTTAAATCAATTTTATCTAATATGTTTGTAAAAAAGAAAGAGGTTATTGATTGAAATATAAAACAGTATTAAGTTATGACATTAGAATGAACTAATATGATTCTTTATAAAATTCTCCTATTTAAATTCAATTTAATCGCCACTTACACCACTATAATAGTTTCACAAACTTAACACTCCAATCAAGTATTTCAACAAAACATTTCAAGATTAAGTTCAACCATAAGCATTAAACCAACACTAACATCCACAATCCATAAAAAATCACAAATTTACAAAAGAATATAGCATTAGTTATAAAATCTCACAAATGATAACAAGAAGTTTCCTATATCTCACATTGAATCTTCTTTTTACTCTACTATTGAAAGTCCTTCTTATAGTGCTTCTCAATTAAATATTATTTTCTAATATCTTTCCCTTCTCTTTTTGGCAAAAATGTGAATATTTAGAAGTCATTCTCATGATATTATTCCATTTGGTTAACTGTATGGGCTAAAACCCAACAAAAACATGTGTTGTTTGATTCAAGCCTCATGTGATTGATTGCATAGTGTGATCAATAGACTAATATGTTAATATTCTAAGGTTCTTCTCTAGCTAATAATAATCATTTATCGCTCTAATGCCTTAATACTCTCCCAACCTTCCCTAAATGACTCAAACAATACTTAAATAGTTATAAGTAACTCTTCCAAGGCTTGAATCATCATTTGAGAATCCTTAATCATAAAAATTTCACCTTGAACCATTATTTTTAATTCATGTTCATTCATATAAATCATCAAGCATCAATCCTAAATCTTTGATCATCAATTTAAAGTTTTCAAGAACCAACCATAAATTTTCATAAAGTTTTGTCAACCTTGCTCTCTAATATTATCTATAAAAATTTAAATAATTTTATTATAAATAAAATATTTTATTATTAATAAAATTATGAATATAAACCCTTATTGCTCAATATATGTGAAATATGATTGATTTTGCTTATGTTTTCGCTTGGAAGTATCTGTCATTTATTCAATATAGACAAATAAATCTAATGAGCATCCTTTTATGCACATTATCCTTACACTTTTAGGTTTATTTGTTTTTAATCTTACATTAAAGCAAGTTGTAAGTCAGTAGTCTACTACAACCTTAAATTGTTTTGAGCTTTCAAATGCTATTTACATCCTCCTTTTTATAGTCCATTTTATGATACTTATAACAATTATATTTTTTCTTCTTAAAGTTCTATTAGAATCATATCCAGTTAAATTTCATTCTTTCACTAGGCAATTCTCAGTGTGTTGTTAACACAATAAATTATTGACTTAATAACGTGACATATGTCCAAAGCTTAACAAAATCAATGTAAGGAATTAAATTAGGAAATTATAATGAATCTAATATGTACTTAAGATAAGAAAATATTTATTAAAATTTAGAGGGAAAAGAATAAAAATTATCTTTATTACAAATATAATCACATATTTTGTTATCAGCTAATGATGCTAATAAAATTTTGATTTATCTCATTATAAAAACAAGACTTGGACTTGTGCTTAGGTGGTTAAAGTTACTTAAATGTACAGGAAAACTAATAAATTTACATCTCAATTAACTAAATAAGTTTATATAGTTTGGGATGATTAGATTAGAAACTCTATCAAATGAGCTACTTAAGTTATTGTGTGAAGATATAGCAAGGAGTTTATATATGTGCTCTTAGTGAAGATGATGATATTTTTAAAAGTTAAAATAAATTGCATTAACTTGAAAATAGGAATTAGTACAAAAGGAATCCAAAGAAAGGAATTAGCTTGTTTCTTCAAATGGATTAAAGCCAAAACAAAAGATACAACTAAGACTGCATTCCAAAGTCAAACAAAATTATAAGCATAAAAAGTAGTCAATTTAAGTTTCATCTTCACAAGATAGTTTCATTTGGAAAGTGAAACCTTTTAACCTCTTAACTAGCAAGTTTGCATGGAATTGATTAGAAGTAGAAACCTTATAGTAGCTTGGCACAAAATTGTTTGGAGTAAGTGTTTACTGCTTGAAAACTCTTTCTTATTGTGGCTTAAAATTAAAAACAAATTAAGTACAACATACAGATTAAACTACCAATCTCTAAGTAGAACCTATTGTTTATGTCTAAAAAAATGAGGAAACTTCAGGCCATTTGTTCTTTGAATGTAACTATGCAACTAGTGTTTGGAATGTGGTGAAAAGGCTAAGCTTATGGACCTACACCAGAAAGTTATTCTTTAAAACAATTAAATGGCTATTAAACCATTCTAATTTACTGAGAGCTACTTTTGAAGTATATTTAATTTCTATTGGAACTTGTGTGTAAGCAATATAGAAGGAAAGGAACCTCAGAAGATTTAAAAGCAAAGCCAATGGTTTGGATGGGAAAATACATGAGGTGGTTCATAGCACTGGGGAGTTGATTTTATTAAGAGACATAGCTAAAACTTGCAATCCTAACCTAGCTTCTTCTTAGAGAGTCTAATCTCCAAGATTTCTACTCATTTTTTATTGTTTTGTAAAAGGGATTTTGCGAATTTTGTAAGGTATCCCCCTGAGGTTTCTTTTTTACACTTACAATTTTTCATTTTCTTTATTAAATTTTTCAAAAAGAGATTTAAGTTGCATCTCAATCTTAAAGAGCTAATGCCAAGGAGCCTCCATTCCATTCTCGTCAAAATTAGGGAAAAGATGTATCAATTTCCCCTTTCCAATTATTAATTACTAGAGACATTTAGCTTAGTAAAACCAAGCTACAAGGTCAAAAAATTCAAGCACTTGATGTCAACCTAATTGGAAGATTACAATCAAGAATGAATGTAGGTTCAAGAGATTATATAATTTCTCTACAAGATCCTTATACTAGCTAATATATTAAGTATAAAATGAAAAGATTTAAGTAGCAAGTTTTGTCAGAAAAGATAATCAAATAAGGAATCTTTAGTTTTTAAATTATGCATTGGCTCCATCTATATTAGGGTTGGTGGATGATTAGTTGGTCTTTGATAGATTTGGTGAGCACTAAAAGTAGGATATGAATCTTTATTGAATTATGCTAGTAAATTCTTAGGTTCATTTTCCTTCATAATCTATAAATTGTATAGCTCAAGGATATTTTCTAGACTATGAAACCTCCATTTCAATTCCTTTACCTTTCACTTAACCACTACAACTGTTTTTTCCAATCTTTGATGGTTAAAGAGAAAATATATAAGTTTTGATTTCCAATCCATATAAAAGCTAAAAATGGAAAATTAAAGAAGAGATGATACATTGATTCTTGATATTGGTTACAAAGTACACATTTATTTGTTATGTTTAGAAATATAGTCAGTCTATCTTGAGCACTTGTCTTTCTTTTTGTTTCTAACCAAATAATGAAGAGACTTTTAGCCAAGCTTGTTTAAATTATACCAACTTGTACCAAACAAACTTTAGAACCTTATCCCTTATAAGCTCTTTGTAGAAGTTATTAAAGAATCAACCTAATGAGCGTCTACATGATATTATATAATCCTCTCTATTCTAGTTCAATGTGATGCTCAATATAACATTGATGAAGTATTTGGTAAAAATTTAAGAATGTTTATATCTCTAAAAAATAGCTTTTTTGACTATTATAATATCTAAGATTATTCCTCTCAGTGGATTTAAATCTACAATGGAAATTAAAGGCCTATAAGTATTTCGGTTATCATACCAAAAATAGGTGTAATCTCCATTCCCAATTTTATATTAAAATTCTAGTCTCACTATATCTCTGAGCTTGAGTAGCTAAGTTATAGTCCAAGAAGAATCATATATTGGTTTAATGGACCAAAAATTGGCTTTTCTCAAGTAACGAGCATAAATCCACCTAACCAAAATAGTCTGCTTATCTTTTAGAATTTTCTAAATCCTCTTGATCATAAGGATTTTGTTAGTGATTTTAATGGACAAAACTTCTAAGCAACCCTCATCTCTTGGTCGACATAACTCCTTCCACTTGATTTTTGCTAATGAACTTCTAAATAAATTCCCTAACTATAAAGTCTTCTCATAAAATTTTCGATTGATTTGATGTTATTATAAGGAAGGATTATATAAGAAGAACAATATATATAAAGGATGATCAACATTAAATTAATCAATTGAATTCTACCTACTAGGGTGAGGTTTTTCTTACACTAACTTGAGATTATCCTTTGAATTTTATCGATTAAGGCATTGGAATATAAGGATGATGACATTTTTTGTGGAGATTTGAACGCCTACATAGGTGAGATGAGGCTTCATTACTTTTAATCCTATCATATTCAGAGCTAAGAAGAAGAATTTTATACACTCTTAGATACAAATAAATGACTTTTATCCTTATTGATGGAGAGGCCAAATAACAATTTGAATGAGTTTATAGTATTCATTAGGGAAAAAAGAATTAGAATCATTATTGGAGAACAAGAAAAAGGTTATTTGCAAAAGTTAGGATGTTTATTCTTAGTCTCTTATATTTTAAATGAAACTTGAAGCTTTATTCTAGTTTAATCACAAACTTGGTTAATCGTATAAGAACCTACATATTTAAGGTGAAGAGATAAGGGGACAGTAGATCTCCTTTTCTCAATCCCCTAGCACCACCCTTGAAGATCATTGTAGGCTCTTTATTAACCATAATACTATAAGAAATAATAGTTCTACACTACTCTATCCTTTCTATAAAAATATTTGACAAGACAAAGGCTTTAAAGGTATTTAAGATGAAGTTCCAATCAAGTGAATTAAAATCCATTCAAAAGTATATTTTAATGGCACAATTCTTACAATATTTCCTAATGTATTTCCTAAAAAATTTTTGGAAAAGTAAGATATTGTCTCCAAGGTGTCTACCTTTGATGAAAGCTCCTTCACTTAAGTCTCTATGGTAATTAAGTATAGCTTTAAGCATGTCAACAAATAACTTGGAGATGATTTTATAGATAGAGTTAGAACAATATATGGGCTTGAATTCCTTGAGAGTGCTAAGGGAGTATACCAGGCAAATATAAGTTTTATTGAGCTTCTTAAGCATTCTTCTATATCGAAAGAATTTAAGGACTACTTCAGTGATTAATGATGTTTAATATAGTTCTAGGTTTTATAGAAGAAGAGAGCATTCATTTTATCTAGACTAAGAGACTTATTAGGATGGAGAGGAAAAGAGAGCAAATTTATCATCATTCTTTTTGAAGTCTTAATAAAAAATCATATTGTTATGTAATAATCTTGTTGTTTATAATAGTCCTTATGGTCTCAACAAAAAAGGATCAATTTATAGAAGTGCCAAAGGAATTACTGAAAAATTTTATAGCTTCCTATTTTAACGTATCTTAAGAGTGAATCAAAAAGCCATCCTCCTTCACCAGAGACGTAATTATATTGTAGTTCCTCAATAGAAGTACAATTTTATAAAAGAAAGTGGTGTTTCTATCACCATCCTTTATCCATTGTTTCATTGACTTCTACTTTAGAATAGAAAGATTGACTTTCATTACATGATTTTATCTTATTAAAGAAATCTTTTATAGATCTTAGATTCTCATTATATGGAGAGCGATAGAGAGAAATTTGAATCAGATTCAACTTCCCCTCAACTTTAGAGATAGCCTTAGCATTAGTACTATATTTTTCTTTATTAAGGATTTTGAGCTTTTGTTTGATACACTGAATCTTCCTCACACAGATAAACTTCTTATGTCTCTAAACTTTAGTGCTTAGACCTTCATGAATAGCTTCTTCAAAATCATCCACCTCTCTAAGGAAATATTAAATCTAAAAGGAGAAATTCTACTGAATGAGATGATTAAGTTTTGTATTAAGATAGGGGTATGATTTAAGGTTAGTAGATTGTTGAACATGGCCTTGCTTTCAAGAAAAGTAGAGATCCATTGAGCACTAACAAATTCTCTATCTATTTACTTTATCAAAAATCATCTTAATTTTTACTTATTGTTCCATGTGAAGAAATGCTCCCCCATTTTCAATTTGTATCTTGAATTTGGCTAACACAATTTATGAAGTCTTTAACATAGCTCTTGAGTCTAGTATTGCCTTACACCTTTGTAGGATAAAGTTTCTTATTAATTCACTTAGAATAATCTAAGGAGAGCTCACAAAGGTGCCATAACTCTTTAAAAAACATGACTGAGAGCATATAAAAATGTAACTTGAATTGTTATCCAAGAGAATCATATGGTAATTGATATGAAAAAGTTAGCAACATACTTAGCGAAATATAGATATGCTTTATACTAATCACTAAAATTGAGCTTTTAAGTATGGATATAAATTCTATCACTGGTTCTTCTAAACTCAATTCATCCTTATATTATTGCTGTTAATAGTATTTGGGTGGTGGTGGCTTTTAAGTTTCATAATATTTTCATAAGAAATGTTAATGCTTTCCCAATTCTAGATTATATATATTTGTTGGCCACCATCTCCGAAACCCAACTCTTGAACCATAAACGTGAATCATGATCACCTTACCCTGAAGGGTTATTCCATTAAACCCTAATTATCCGTAAAAAAAAATTTCATTGGACTCTAATTAGACATTATTCATACATCTTCAAACTTATAACGTCTCAAAATTCACTTACAATTGTTCAATAGCGTGCCCA
>JAOQMQ010000002.1:26029309-26039417 GCA_027563845.1 Erythroxylum subrotundum
TTTGCTCTTCTTCTCTATTCTCTTTATCTAATTTTGTTTAAATTGGTTTTGTGTGTACTAACTTCTGATTTATTGTAGAGCTTTACGAAAAAGGTTAAAGATCTATTCAACCCCCCCCCCCTTCTAGATCATTTACAATATAATCATACCAAATGCAATTACAAATAGTTTGTAGTCTTTGTATAGGCAAGTGAGGTTGAGCAAGAGTAAGAAGTTGTGCCAAAATGAATGAGAGAAGGAGCATTTGAAACAAATATGTTCATGAGGCTTTATCTCCCTATTACAAAATGCACAAAGAGGACTATTTAAAGGGAACTTGACCTTTTTCCCTTGTACCAAACCTGGAAAGGCTAGCTAACCAAAGAATAAAAGAATGTGAGGTGCAATTGAAGCATTCCAAATCAATTTATAAGTTTGCATCTTAGGTTGAGGCCCCATTATGAGTTTCCTGTATCAGAAATTTATGAATTACTTTATCTATCAAAGGACCCTTGTGCTCTATTAAGTTTAGACAGATCTCGTGTGCTAGTAAGCATGTTGATGACATCTTGGAACCCCCTAATTGAATGGAATGGCCAATGTCAAGAATTATTCTAAATTAAGTCACTTTGTTAGTGTTAACTGGGATAGTCGCCTTATGCATATTGAAATCTCTAAGTTTGTATAATGGGCCAAGATTGTGCAATTATCAAACAAAAAATCAATGTCTTTTCCTTCTCTAACTATCTTCTTAACATGGTTTTGCATTAATCTTCTGGTGAGTGGAATATATTGAAAGGTGTACGTGTAAGTTGGCTTAGGTTCCACTATCTAAATGCTTTGGCCTTTGAGGTGATAGGTGTGAATCCATATGACCCAAAGGCTTTCTTTTCAATTATAGACCTTCCATAATCTTTTAGCCAACAAAACTAATGCCATTTTCCTTATTGAGTAGATTCTTAGCCCTTTGTTTTGCTTGGGAAGGCATACGGTACCACATTTAACTTTAGGAATTTTGTTACTACTAGTGCATCCTTTCCATTTAAAATCTCTAACCAGTTTATCAATTATCTTCATGACTCCTTTTGGTAATGCAAAGTGGGAGCACCTATATATATAAAGATTGTTGAGGGAAAAATGGCAAGTTGGAGCCTCCCTCTGTAGGACAAGAAGTAATTGCACCAAAACTATAACTTCGTTTTAATGGAATTGATTAGAGGGTCATAATCCTTAGTATAGAACTTCCTAGTTGAGGTGGGACTCCTAAGTATTTGAAGGGCATTTATTTAGTTGATGACTCAAAAAGTGAGTGTTTATGGCTACAGGAGAATAAGCTAAGAAGTAGATGCAACTTTTGTTGGCATTAAATTTCACACCAATCGTCCTTTTAAATGAATCCAAGGAATCCATAATAATGTTTATAAAGATTAGGTCAGCTCCATACAAAAAGTAGAAGATCATCTGTAAATGCTAAATGTGAGAGCTTAAGCTTATCACATCTATAATGGTATTTGAAAGCTATATTTTTATTCATGTTAAGGTTAATTATTCTAGTTAACATCTCTATAGATATTGTAAATAAATAAGGATAAAAGGGATCACCTTGCCTTAGGACTTGAGAAGCTTTAAAGAGTCTTAAAGTTTCTCCATTGACTAAAATAGAATATGAGACTAAAGATATGCAAGCTTGTATCCATTTTATGAACTTATTGCAATAACCAAGAAACTATAAGGAGCAAAGGATAAAGTCTCAATTGAGAGAGTCAAATGACTTGGTGAAATCAATTTACATTGCATAGCTCTTGATGGATTTGTTGGATTCATATCCCCTGAAAAGCTCCTGAACTAAGCTTATGTTGATACCTATATTTTTTCATTTAACAAAAGCTCCTTAGCAAGGATTGAAGAAGTCAAGGAGTGTTATTAGCAGTATATTTGCTAATATCTTGGAAATCACTTTATAGATCACATAACTTGATATGGGTCTAAATTCATTAAGAGAGGAATGGTTAGGAATAGCAGGCATATATAGGTTTTATTGAGTTTAGTGACAAGCTTACTAGTGCTGAATAATTCTTGAATAATTTTGATAACGAGTGAGCCTGTTGTTTCCCTAAGTAGCTTGGAAGAGCCTAGCATTAAAGCTATCTAGCATAGGAGATTTGTTTGGCTGAAAAGAGAAGAGAATTAAAAAAAAAAAAATTTATTAGCAATTACCTCCTTGGTTAGAGAAGAGATATGTAGAGGATTGATGGCATTTTTGATAGAATCTATTGACACATTTGGTGTATTGGAGGCATTGAATGTGTCTCCCAAAAGAGAAGAGATGTGCTTGTTTATATTGCCTACCTACTTAATGTACTTCTGATTCAACGCCTTCATAACTTTTTAATGTTACTTGTCCATCACCATGTTTATTCAAGTGAGCATATCTATCTTAAAGCTAGTCTTCTGATTACAAATCAACAAAATAACAAGAGCTTGAAAAGAATTAGCATATGAAAAAAAATATTAGGTATGAATTTGTTAAGGAAGTTTAAGCAAAATTTTCCTTGATTGATCTTAGTCTAGAAATGCATGATCACCGACAAAATCTTTTAAACTTCAGGCCTGACTTTATTTCCTTCATCTTGTTTGGGAGCGACAAAGTATGAAAACAAAGCAAGATGAGTTGTCTTTTAGATATGTTCCGGTGGCTTGAAAATACATTTTGCTTTTTCTGTGTCAATGCTTTTTTTTTTAAGGTATCATCTTTACTGCAAGCCAGAGACACAAATTTATGATATTTATCCTTGCAAAAATTAATATTAAATTAAATAGTAAATTTTCACTCACAGTCTTTGTCAATTTTAATAACTATTTCTTTTTTTATATCTATATTGATAATTTTTGTTCTGATACTTTTAATAATTATTTTATGCACTAAATTTCCTAACAAATGTTGATGCTAAGAATTTTTTACCGTCGTGGGAATTATGGAGACAAGACATAGAACTGAATTTAGTTTGACTTGTCACCAAAAGAGTCACTTATTCCTCATGAAGCATTGAGATGCATCCAGGACGGTCGTTGTGTGTGCAAGTAGAAACTGTGGAAAGACCAAAAATATTAACAGCATGAGATAGCAAAATGGTCCTCCCACCCGCAAAGCAACCTGCACTCGGTTTTTAGAAAACTCTACACTAATTCTACGCAACTAGTAAGAATAGATGGCCATGTTATCGAATTCAGATAACAATAACCAGTGTTTTTAACACGTTTAGTATCTCATCAAATTAACGATTATGAATTAGGCTGCTGGTTAGGACGTGGTTATGCACACTCTCGTAGTTAGGAGTTAAAAGTAGACAGATTCAGACACCTAATCGATCCTGCAATTAATATATAGACTCGAGTATATGAGGACAAACTCCTAAAGAAGTTGGAGTTCATAAGGAAGTACCAAAGAGGTAGTAAAGATTTAGTAGCAGCAAGTGTTAACTGACCGTTTCACCAGGCAATTTAATTGGTTTTATATATTCACTAATAGGTGGATAGTAGGATTTGAACTCACGACCATTTGGTCACAAAGGCTCTGATATCATGTTAAGTGACCGTTTCACCACAACAGCTTAGTGTGAGACCAACTTAATTGGTTTTATATATTCACTAACAGGAAGATCTATGATACAAAACTTTTTGTTGTACAATTTATTGTGGATGAACTATGTGAAAAATGCAATTGATCGAATTCAGAGAAAAAGAAAATTTCCAAATCATAAAGAATTAGGCAATATGATCATTTATTTCAACACCACCGGCCCAATGATTACGTTCTTCCTTAAACTTGTAAATTGTCTACTTCAGCTTATTTTATATCACTTTCTTGCGTGAGTGAATAATATGGGCTTCTTTAATAATGAAAGAAAGAGTCCGCCAGTAAGACTTGGCATCATGTTATCGTGTTACTTTCTATTAATCTGTTTTCATATTATTATTTTTTTTCTAAACAAATTCTAGATGTATTCACTACAACAAAGGACACTTTGAGGAACAAACAAATTTGTTACTAAAAGTAACAAAATCGTTGCTAATAATTATTAGCAATGATTTATATTAACCACAAAAAACGTCAAAAAATTTGGATAGCAGAAAATTATTGGCGACGATTTTCAAAAATAATCTAAGAATGTGAGGATTAATTAGAATCACATATTAAAATGAAAATTTGAGAACAAAAACATCTTTGAATTGGAACATTTTGTAGTTAAGTCAAATCTCTGCGGATGAGCCCTATGAGTGGATCTAATCTTTGTGTTCTGAATTTTTGTACACTGTAAGAGGTTGTTCTTATCACCTTGCAATTGAACCAATTATGATTGTACGTAATTTTTTTTCGAAGGTTTTTCAAAACAAAAAAAAAAATTTCGAAGGAGACGTTAATAAGACTAGGAAAAGGATCTACGTAGAGTAATGCCATTGCTTGTCCTTTCTTTTTTTTTTTAATGTAGGAAAAAGGAAAACAGGGCCAACATCATATTGCTTCTTACGTAGGGTCATTGTCACTTTTTGAGAGGGACAAATAGGCCTCACAACACTCGAGTTTTTTCAATCTTATTAGTTCCTGTGTTTGCAATCGAACTGGAGACGTACAAAGCGATCATTTGAAAGTTTATTGAAGAAGAATACAATTTTTATGTTATAAAGCAAAATATATTTTCCTTTGATTAACATGTGCAAGTCTTCATTTTTCTTATTAAATTAAATGTGCATGTCTTAATTTACCGATTTATCAATCAAAAGAAATTGTGGAACCAACGGAAAGAAAACAGTTAAAAGGAAATGATAGCTATATCGTGTATGACAGTATGAGCCGTTATAAAAGGGCGATTTGACCGTTCTAGATTCGCTGAAGACTGAAGTTCCTAAAATGCCCCTAAAAACGTGTCACCAGCAAAAACGCAATCGGCGAGAATGGCGGAAGGAAAGGGAAAAGATTTAATGATGTAATAAAAATTCTGAGATTTAATGATGTAATTTTAGGGAAAAGATTATTTTTCAAATATCAAAATTTTAAAATATCACTTTTAGCATTATTTTTATTAAATATATCCAAAAATTATTTATTTAAGAAAAGGATTTCAAATATGCTTAAAAATAAAAGCACATTCTTTAATTTGTTGGACATCGATTGAGTTATTCAAGTGAATATGATTTGAAATTTTAGATGACTCCAGAGTCCAGAATAATGGGTGTACCGAAGCTAAGGGATTACAGCGACCATTGTGATTCTTACAAACAAAAATTTAGACATTATCTATACGTCTCGGGCGGCTGATTCTGTCAATATCTTAAAATTTCACTTCTATTTTTTTTTATTTTTAATTTCTTTCTTGTTAAAAAATAAAACTTATTTTGAATGACATTTTTAATAAAAATTAAAAATGAAATATATTTAATTGATAATAAAAATTGAAAAATACTTGTTTAATTTTACCATAATTTTTATTTTATCATACTACTACATGTTAATGCTAAATTTAATTTTAGTTTATTTCTTAATATATTAAATTTTATTTTTAATATATTAAATTTTATTTTTAAATTAAATAATTCAATTCCTTAAATACAATGCTCACTTCTTTCAATTATTAGTGCATAAAATATAGTTGTCTTTGACTGTTAAAAAATTGAGAGGAAGCATTAAGCTATATACCAATTGTAAAGATTCGTTACTAATGATTTCATCTAATATCTTTAACCCCTAACA
This sequence comes from Erythroxylum subrotundum, assembly GCA_027563845.1. Lineage (NCBI taxonomy): Eukaryota > Viridiplantae > Streptophyta > Magnoliopsida > Malpighiales > Erythroxylaceae > Erythroxylum > Erythroxylum subrotundum. Next base: position 26,035,038 of record JAOQMQ010000002.1, read on the forward strand.
CCCCAAAGTAAAATAGTTAAATTGGACCGTAACATTTTCACTATAATTTAACTTGAACTTAAACATTTTAAAATGTTTAAAAATAATCCAAAATTTTGAAAATATTTAGTTTAAACTCCAATTTAAATATTATATCAACTCCTTATGAAAAAAGTCCACTCTAACATATTTTATTTTTTATTTGTGGATCTTATTACTAGATATGCATCCCACCTAAAACATGCAGAAAAAAAAAATCACCGTCACCTACCATAAGATGCTACCTAAACTTTGTGTAACTTCTTCACCTATTGACATCCTCCACTGGCATTAGACATCTTCCGATCCCTTCCATACATCTTTAACCTAAGTTCGAGGAAGAAATTTCTTAAAGAAGGGCAGTCTCTTATATGCAAGTTGCAACCCAGTGGTTTATCATTCACTGTAATAGAAAATCAAATTGTTAATGAGCTTATAAGATAATATAATCATGTAGCAAAAGTAACTATTGATCTACAAGCTTGTATTAACTTCATTATTCTGTGAAGAGTAACAAAAGATTTTTTATTTGTTGTCCATGGGTTTCTTTGCTTTCTTATTGGTGTTGGAAGGAAAGGAGATGAGAAAATATCGGAGGAATTATAAGTTTGGGTGATGATAGGAGAAAGGATACGAGAGAGGTCTTATTAGTACTTTAGATGTAGTGCCGATGAAGGACCATATTTTGTTCTTCTTTTCTTACTATGACAAATAATAAAATTATCAATGAAAAAGAGTTAAAAAAAATGAAACAATGATTTCTAAAAAGACGATGGAGACCAAAAAAAATAGAGAGAGAGAGAGAGAGAGAAAAAGGAATATGTTTTGACAAGTAATTTTGAAGACACATTTTATGTTTTTTGTGATGATGTTTTGTTTTCGTACTTTTGAAAAACAAGAAACCACAACTTTTGTTATAAAGCACATTTTAACAACTTTTCATATTTTTTAGTTTTGACTATAACAACAAAACATTCAAAAGATAATTGACAACCTTTAAATTAAGAAAAATTATCATTACAAACTTAAATTAATATAGTAATAATAACTAAATTCAAAACTTGATGTTAAAAGTTAAACATGAGAAAATAAGGATGTTCGTCGTGAGATTATGACCTATTATTAACTTAGTTCATGTTCTTCTTCTTTAACTATGGCAAATACTAAGAACTACCAATTAAAGGAGTTTAAGAAACAATGATTTAGGAGAAGATGATGAGATTAAAAAAAAAGTAGAAAAATAAAAATATGTTAACAACTAATTTACCCTTAAAGGCATATATTTTTATTTTTATTGTGATAGTATTATGTTTTCTTATTTTTTGAAAACAAGAAATCATAATTTTTATAATTATTATAATTTTCATATTTTTAAAAATAACAACAAACAATACAACTAAGAACTTTTTAATTAATTAAGAAAAAGCGTAAACATAAATTAACATAGTAACAATAACCAAATCTAAAATATCAGGAAGCAGAAAGGAGACAATGAGGATGTCCGCACGGGATCATCAATTATGTTTAGCTAACGGGACGTCTCATTTCAGGCATGATTCGGAAAATTTGGACAAACTTTGGGGGCATAACCGTAACTTGGCAACTCCTTCACTAAAAGCTTGGTTCATGCCTCCTCTTTCCTCGTCAGCTCCAAAACCTCGCGAACCCTTTTCCCCTTTTGTAGCCAGAGAATTGTGTTAATGGCGGCCCAGTTTCCCGACGACTTCAAGTGCCCCATTTCTCTCGAGATTATGTCCGACCCGGTTATCCTCTCGTCGGGTCACACGTTTGACCGGGCCTCCATCCAGCGGTGGCTTGACTCCGGCCACCGTACTTGCCCCATCACTAAGCTCCCACTCCCTGACCACCCTCCTCTCATCCCCAACCACGCTCTTCGTAGTCTTATTTCCAACTATACTCTTCTTTCCCCTCCTAATTTTCAACAATCCCCCACCAAGCCCCAGCCGTCGCAGTCCCAGACTTTAGTCTCCACTCTCGTTTCCACCTCTTCGGCTTTTGACTCCAAGCTTCACTCACTCTCGCAGCTCGCTAGACTCACCAAGCGCGACCCGGGTCTTCGTCGGGTTCTGACTGAATCCGGAGCTATGTCCGCCGTTCTCAACTGTATCAACTCATCCGAGTCGGCACTCCAAGAGAAAGCCCTTTCTTTATTGCTCAGCCTCTCGCTTGATGACGATAACAAGGTTGGTTTAGTCGCGGAAGGTGCGATTGGTCGGGTCGTGGATGTTTTACGGGTCGGGTCTCCGGATAGTCGAGCTATTGGGTGTACGGTTTTGACTAGTTTAGCGGTGGTAGAAGTGAACAAAGCGACAATTGGCGCTTACCCAAATGCGATTCAGTCGTTAGTTTGGATACTGAATTATGGGAAAGGGAGAGAGATCAAAGAAGCAGCAACCACGTTGTACGCTATCTGCTCGTTCCCGAATAATCGGAGGCGAGCCGTGGATTGTGGGGCGGTGCCGATTTTGGTTAGGTTAGGAGGATTGGGACTTGAAAGAGCCGTGGAGGTTTTGAGTGTCTTGGTGAAGTCAAAGGAAGGAAGAGAAGACATGGGAAGCGTTAGTGGTTGTGTTTGTGTTTTGGTGCATGCGTCGAGGAGTGGGAGAGAGAAAAGTGTTCAGTGTGCTCTTTCTACACTCAACTCTTTGTGTTGTTATAGTGGGGAAATGTGTAGAGAGGCTAAAAGTGAAGGGCTTTTGGAGATATGTGTGAGGCTGTTGGAGGATGATAACGAGAAGATTAGAAGAAATGCTTCTTTTCTTGTGACAACTCTAAGTGGGAGCAGCTAATAGATGGGACTCCTTTTGATGCTTAAGGGATGATGGAGGTGAGTTCTGGGTTCTGGGTTCTGGGTTTTCTGGGGTATGGTTCGTCTATTGTTGGATACTTGCGTGTACAAAAGAAAGGTTAGAGCTTGAAACTGGAAAGGTTAGAGCTTGAAACTGGATATGATTTTTTCTTTTTCTCTTTCGACAGGTTTTGTATATTTGAATAAGTTTGTCTGTGAACTCATCTTTGTAGTTCAAAACGTTTCATATTTGTTATTAGAATTGTAATTGCCTACATTTTTAGGATTTTTTGGGCTCAAGTCCAGACTTTTTGTTTTCTTCCCAACTTTTTTCGAAGCTTTCTTGTTGAACATGTTTGTTTATGCTAAATGGTTCAGTTTGAACCAGTTTCATGCTTATTGAATGAATTTGTATTGATATTTTAGTGTACAACTAGTTTACTCATCGAGATGAAGTCATTCCTTTTAGTTAAATGGTCTGTGATTGCTTGCTCTATACTTGTGTCTTTGTAAACATTTTTTGTATCTGTCTTGTTCTCCAATTATTTGGGTTCTGCATTGATAACTATATGAGTAAGCTGACAATAATGGATTCCATGACTACGCCAGTAGACATCCAAAAGGAGGCACTGGAATAGCATTTCGATTTCATTGCTGTAAGAATCGTCTGTTTTCCCTTAATCATACTATGAATTGCCTTTATATATTAGTTCTCTTCTTCTTAAGCTCCAGGTTGTTGAATTGTAAATTTGATTCCGATTTCGTACTGCAGTGGAAGTCAAGCTGTAAGATGCGTCACTGTGTATAGAATTTAGCATATTTGTATGCGACTCTCGATCCTTGATTGACTGTCTGCTTGAAGCAGGTGTATGAACTTGTACCTCTTAATTGGCATTTCTTTGGTGCACCAGAGAACAGAAATATATGCAAACAATCTTCACTTAAAGCACCTATAAATATTAGAGCCGGGTAGATGCAGGATCTTTACCACTTGAATTGTGTCTGTGTGAAGTATTAATGATTGACCAATGAATCATTGTGAAGCAAGGCCCCCTTATCACCTCATTTGGATCATGCCTGCATGAATTGGTAGTTAAATGGTTGTTTTCTTTGGTTTGCAGTAGTTATTATTTTTATAATTTTTCTCATTTCAACCAAATTTGGAGTTAAATATCGTAAAATGTTTGGTTAACCCTAGAGAATACATGATGCGCACAGAAAAGACCAAGAGACCGGAAGATGGCATGTGCAATTCTAGTTATATACAATAACAGGGAACAAAACTATAAACGTATGCTACCTGTCCTTTTTCTTATTTTGATAAAACAAGTTTATTAGGGGATGAAAACTTATTTGTCAACAAAAGTGCTTATGTGGGAATTTGTTAGTAATCTACACACTAAATGTCCAAATTGGAACAAAAGAAACACAAGTGGTTAGGACTTGGAAGATGGAAATCATTGTCCTATTTCCTACTGAGTGTCATAGATCGCGTGCTCGTCTCGCACTCTGTTTCTTTGTGCAGGGTATGTGGTACCAAGTTTCTTTTGGGT
>JAOQMQ010000002.1:26060824-26087300 GCA_027563845.1 Erythroxylum subrotundum
TAAAATATTTAAAAATTATTGTTATTTCAAATTAATTGTCATTATTATTTATTATTAAGATTTTTGAAAGCATGGTTAATGTAAACAGTAAACTAGTAAAGTATACAGTACAGCTGTATAATATATAAATATAGACTATTTTGCAATTTTTAAAAAGTTTAGGGACTATTTTATAAATTTAAAAAATATCCCGAAACGGTACCCGATACCAACCGGTACCGGTACAGTTCCGTTCCAGAGCCCAATCCGGTACTAAGTCCGGTACGAAATCCATAACATTGCCTTTAGTGCATGATCGTGGCTAATTTATCTATTCTCTGTTACGTAAAAATAATATTTGAAATAAATTTATTGTACTTAGATAATAACTTTTTTACATTTGCATTATAATTAATTGTTATAATAAAATTATAAAATTAAAATTAAATTCTCTTATTTGTAGGGAATAATTATGACAACATTATCATTTTAATAAATATATATTGGTTCGTATTTTATATCTTTTATTTTATATAAATAATTTTGTATAATTTATAGATAATTTCATCTTACACTTTACTATAAATGGTTATGCTATAATTTATAATTTATGAATTTTAAAATATACAACTGCAACTTTTTCAAAATTTTTAAAAATAAACATATAAAAATTTTAAAAATATATTAAATGATCGGATCGACTGAGAATTGACGGCTCCGAAAACTTTTTGGCCCAGCCATCTACGAAACATGCCAGCCCTTTCATTGACAACCATACCTATTGCAAAGGTTTTACAAATTTATTATTAAATTATGTAAGAGAAATACACTGGAAATGACTATTTAGGTCTGCACTTATATCAAGATTGATGAGTCTATTTTTATTTTTGGTATTGTTTTTGTCATAAAATTAAAATAGAAACTTTGATGATCTAATTGTGTAATTGATATAAAAGTTGTTCTCATTTACAGCTTGTTTGGAACATGGTAAATTAAATTCAATTACAACATTAAATTCAATTCACCTGTTTGGAAAAAAAAAACAGCCATGAACTGAATTCACGTGTGGAATTAAAACTCACTCTCTTTGTAAATTTAATTCACGGTATAATTCACGTGAATTCAATTCCAAAAGCTGCTACTCTTCTTTTTTTAACGTTGAAATTGGCTTCTTCCCAATAATACTCATGACTTCAACACAATAACCCTATCACTACAGCATTTGATGCCGCCCTTCGCCCAACAGCAGACCCACGCAACGGCAGCCTCCCTTTCATCCACGCAACAACACCTCTGCTTCTTTTTCCTATCTCTCAATTTTATTCTATCTATTAGAGGTATTATTCTTTGCTTAAGCTTCAGCAACATATTCTTCTATCTTCCAACTCTTTTCAATTTCAGATTGATGATTATGTTGTGCCATCACTTGCTCTTCACATAAAAGTTCTAGCTTTGAGGTTTAGATGAACGGGTTGATTACTTTTTAGTTTGATTACTTTTTAGTTAGAGATAAACGTGTCATATAAAATAATTGAATTTATTTTAATTGTGTTTCAAACAGTATAATTGAATTCAATTATAATATTACTAGATTTGTTCTAAACAATATAAATTATATTAAATTTGTTCTAAACAATATAAATTATATTAAATTTAATTTTATTAATGTAATTGAATCCAATTTGATACGAAATACATTTCGAAAGTTTTAAACAACCTGTTAGGTTTGGTAAAGAAGTTAAGCGCATGCTATCGGAGCATAGAGGTGCCATCCAAAGCACCAAAAAATACGCACAGCTAAGCTTCACCACTCTTTCCCAATCCAGAAACCTCTTCCCTGCATTCATGGCTCAAGGTACGTGCTCCCGTATTTATGAATTCCTCGTACTTGTTGACCGACTCTCTGATTTCATTTGGTTTGTTTCCAATGATCATTGAATATGGAAAGAAGGAGAAGATAGGAAAGTGTCAGAGAGCGCTGCTTATGTGGAGGCACTAGATGCGCTTTCTTCTTTGATAACTAAACGCAGTCGTGCTGACAAATCCAACAAAGGCGACCGCTTTGATTTGCTCTTCGACTACATCAAGGTGTCTGTTATTGTTGTTGTTGATAGCTGTGTTTGGTTGAGATGGTTAAAACGGAATATGTTGCTTTTGTTCATGGGGTTTGTAGATGCTGGACTTGGAAGATGCCATTTCAGATATGAAAATCATCCACGTCGCGGGCACCAAAGGCAAGGTACTTTCATATTGTTTACCAGCCCTTCGTTCTTCCATGTGTCTGCTATGACTAAACATATTTTTGTTCTCTGAAAAAGGGCTCCACATGTACTTTCACTGAATCCATTCTGCGTAATTGTGGCTTCCGCACTGGGCTTTTTACATCTCCTCACCTCATTGATGTCCGTGAGAGATTTCGTTTGGATGGGTGAGTTTGCTATTCTGTTGAACACATAAACATTATTCCTTTCCTGTTCTCAGAATCGAGCAATCCTTTCTAGCTGTATAAGTTCTGCTCATAAGCACTTTTTTAGTATTGGTGTATTGCTTTTTTTGTTTTACTATCTCTTCTGTAGCAATGAGGACAATGTCCCTCCTACTTCATGTTCAACTCTTTCTTCCTTGTTTCTCCCGGCATAGTTGTGGCATTTGCTATGAATTTGTCATTTCTTTTTGCATCTGACTTCATATAGTTCCCCTTATTGTTGCCTACTACAGTGTTGACATATGTGAAGAGAAATTTCTAGCTTATTTCTGGTGGTGTTATGATAGACTCAAGGTAACTTTTAACCTTCTTTCCTCCCGCGTCTAATTAAAATTTTCACTTGCTCTATGTTTCTTCTTGTGCTGTCTCCACAAGTGACATGGGAGAGCAATAAATTGGATATATACTAATGATATGAAACTGTGGCATTTTCTTTTTATGCTTTTCATGTTAACGGATAAAGTTGTGTTCTCATTCTGTATTTTCAAAATGTTGCTGTTGAAATACTAAAGAGGAAGATAAAGTTCCATTTAATTACTTCATAATGTAATCTTCCTCCCCCTCTCGGTATCCACAGTACCACTTTCTTTTTATTTCATTCTCTGGATGATGAACTCGTCTCACATTTGTAAATTTGACATATTTTATGGATGAGTAGGACAAAACTACGGAAGACATACCAATGCCTACTTACTTTCGCTTTCTTGCCTTGCTTGCCTTCAAGATATTTTCAGCTGAGCAGGTTTGATGCCTACAACTTATGTCTTCAACGATTTCCTTTGTTTTTAAATAAAAGAATTTGAGAGATCTTCACTATGTGCAGGTTGATGTCGCTATTTTGGAGGTTGGTTTAGGTGGGAAGTTTGACGCAACAAATGTGGTATGTGCACTCTTTGTTTCAAGAATAAGTTATCTAATTGGGATGTTATGAATTTTGTTTTGCGGTTTCAGGTTCAAAAACCTATTGTCTGTGGAATAGCATCCCTTGGGTATGACCACATGGAGATACTTGGTTAGTTTTCTGTTTGACAATGATATGAAGTCTTGTTACCGCTTACTTAATGGTATTGGTTTCAAAACTTTTGGGCAGGTGGGAATTTCATTTTTGATTATGGTTGATGCATAACTTTTGTGCAGGGCTTCACAACAACTCCATGGCTAAGTTGTTTATAGTCAATTTTCTGCGTCTGCACTCAATATTGTCTTCTTCCTGATGTGTATGAAACAATGAGGAACTTCTTGTCTTAAAAGAAAGTGCTTGTTAAAAAATGCATTCAGTAAAAGCTTGTTAATTGGCATGGTCTTGAATAGCATTTCTTTTTATTTTTGAGGAATTGCTGCATGTCTCATTCAATTGAAGTGAATGTACATTTGCGGTGTGATTTTATGGGGATCTCTTAAGTAACTTATTATGTAGATTTGATCCTGCTTCACAGCTTTACTTTTGATGCATTTGTTTTCCTTTCTTGGCGGATTCTTTAAATAGGAAATACTCTTGGAGAAATTGCTGGGGAGAAGGCTGGTATTTTTAAGGTGCTATATAGAACTACTTGCCGTTTGACCAAATTGTTCTAAATGGAGTAAAAATACACTATATCTTCTAAATCAAATGAATCCATTATTGTTTTATCTAACTTCACTTTTTCCAAGCAGCATGCGGTTCCAGCATTTACTGTGCCTCAACTTGATGAAGCTATGTGTGTACTTGAAGATAAGGCTTCTAAATTAGAGGTAAGTTCTCTCATACTGTGGAGATGTAATTTGCCTTACAGGTTAAAATGCATCCATCAACTCCGTCCCGAATATTTAGAGCTGACTTGTGGAATTATATATTATGTAATCATCCTTACTCATTAACATAAGAAGTCATCTTGCTATTTGGTATGGTTGGTTAATAACTCACTTTGACACTCAAGCCTTATATCTAATTATGAAGCAATTATGAGATATAATTTACTTGAATTTTGCCCTCATAAAATACAAGGGCTTAGATAATATATCAAATTTTGTTATTGTATAAGATCTTGGTCTATGCATTTTAAATTATCTAGATATTTATATGTACATATTCTTACCATACCTTACATTTCAATTAAAATAATATAATTCTCCTGTCCTTCTCACATTATTGAATTGTAAGAATAAACTTTATTTAATATTATATATAGAAGAAATCAAGTATAGGCTTTTAGTTAACAAACATGCTTAATAAGAGACTTCAATATGTCATAACAAGAAAGATTAATACATTTTTTTTGTTTTTTCTGCTTATTGTATTAAAATTACGTAAATATTTAACAAAATAACTTATCAAGTATCATCTTATATGTGTTTTAAATGCTACATGTTCTTTAAAATCTACAGTTTCTTGTATCACTTATTATTAGATGTATATAACATTACATGTTAATTATAATGGTACAAAACTTATTGTCTTCTAACATTTTGAAATTTTAATAACTTTATGTTATTAATTATCAAATGAGTTTATGTAGAAAATAGCTTTTTTCACCAAATTTATAAGCTCTCTATACTAAAAAGTGGCACTTATCAAATTGTGGTGAGCCAACTCTACTTTAGTTATCCACTGTTTGCAATTTCTACCCTTCTAGAGTTGCTTTCAGTCAGTCAAGCCATTCAATCAATGTTTTGATAGATATGAGCAAGTTCGCTGCTTGAAGTCAAAACGTCATCTCATGGTTCCCAAGTACATGCAGGTCTTAGAGTCATAGCTTTCCAACTATTATTTGACAAATCGTTCCAACTACAGGTACCACTTAAAGTAGCACCTCCCCTGGATGTTAACTTACTAAATGGTCTAAAACTTGGACTTGAAGGTGAACATCAATTTGTAAATGCTGGTCTTGCTGTTGCACTTTCTTCTACTTGGCTTCAGAAAACAGGTCACCTCGAAGTCAATTACTTGGAGCAGAATGTAAGTTTAATATGCAGATGTTCACAATCTTCTCATTCGTCTTGGTGACTATTTTTGTAATGCATTTGTTTGGAACAGAGCTCTCTTCCTGACCAGTTCATTAAGGGGCTGACAACTTCTAGTTTACAAGGGCGTGCTCAAATTGTTCCTGATCATTATATCAAAAATGGAAGTTACGGTGATCTCGTGTTTTACTTGGATGGAGCCCATAGTCCTGAAAGCATGGATATGTGTGCGAAGTGGTTTTCTGTTGCCATTGCTGATGACAATCAGCAAAACCAGATGAACCATCTGCTACGAAACAACTCTGGATCCCCAGCTGATTTACAGCAGAGAAACCAAATTGGTGAATCCACGAAGAAAATGCAGGTAAATGTTGAACTTTCAACCTTATATTAGTATTCTGTTTTCACGAATGTATTGAATTGAGATGTCTATGCAGACTTGATAATGAGTATTTGAACAGTAAAAAGTGGAAGATCAGTGTCTCCTGCATTTTGTAAAAAAGTTACAAGAATACTATGATGTGGCCATCTTCGGTATCTCTGCAGCCATTAGTCTTTTTAGCAGACTTGTCTTTCCGTTATGTGTGTTCACATGAATCATATTCTGTCTAGTAATTTGTTATGTAGATAAGCTTAATTTTAATACAAATTCTTACACTTATATCAACAATTTTATCAATGCAATTAATGATTATTATTAGAAGGCATTAATTGTATTATTAGTGTTAAGATATAAATATTATTTTTATCAGGAGATTATGTTAAAGTTCCTTTAGAGTTTGTTCAACATGTATATTGGAAATACAATAATAACTCTAATTAAAGGTTTTATTGAATTGGAGTTTCAGTAGAATTTATAAGATTATTTCATAAAAAAGTTTAATAGTGTAGATATATAATTATTTACATGATACTAAATTTAATCTTAGTGTCTACATTTTCCATGTGTTTGAAATTTATAAGTATTCTCATTGTGAACTTAATTTTACATTTTCCTTTATTTTTAGATACTATTGTTCAATTGTATGCAAGTGCGGGATCCAGAACTACTACTTCCTCCTCTGGTCAAAACATGTGCTAGTCATGGTAAGTAATTGAGTTAGAATCGTGTGGATATAACTGTTTCTCTTGTTCATTTTGAAGTAACATGGTTCCATTCGTCTGTTTATCATTAAAAGTGTAATAAACTGCACCGAAGCATTTGGCAAGTTAGGAATTAATTTAGCATTTGAATTTGTTAGGCTATGTCAAGATACTCATCCTCAAATTAAATTTATAGGCGTCTCCTTCACAAAGGCACTCTTTGTACCAAACATATCTGTGTATTACAAGGTTGGTTCTCATGCTTTACCGCCAAGCAATTCTCAAGTTGATTTGTCATGGCAGTTCACCCTTCAGAAGTTCTGGGAAAATCTCATCCAGGGTGATAAAGGTATCAGCTAACTCACTATCACTGTTTAATGTTAGAGAGGCTAAAGATTGTGTTGGTTTATGCAAGTGGAGTTGATGGTTTCATCACGACGTGCTAGGTAAAGTTATTTTCTTTCCTAGCATTCTGTGCAGAATCGATAACTATTTGATGAGTCGCCACAAGAAGGCCACTTCCTATATTCGGTCACTTGTAGCTAGTAAAATCTGTTTCTGGAATTTTAGATATATGATTTCCCAAATGAATAGAGTTTGAAGTTTTACTTTGATTAGCAGGAAATACGGGTGACATGTTTTTTAAAACTTCTTGCTCTTGGTAGGGGATGTCAAGAATGAAAATGCTGCTTGTGAGGAGTTTCAAGATGATTTAGGATTGTCTGTTCGAACATGTGAAAATAGTGCAGTCTTTCCTTCTCTGCCATCGGCTGTTAAATGGCTTCGGGATAGTGTCCAACTCAACCGATCTATTCGCTTACAGGCATCTTTCAAAGCATTTTTTCTATTTTGAGTCTTATAATCTGCTTAGTTTAGAAGTTATCCCAATCTTGAGACAATTTTAGTCTTGGCAAACAATAGACAAGTACTATACTCCTTTATTTACCATTTAAAATTTCCTTGAATAATTCCTCAGGTTCTTGTAACGGGTTCATTACATCTCGTGGGTGATGTGCTGAGATTGGTCAAGAAGTGAGGCTATCCAAATAGTTTACACTCGCCGGGACTGGTGATGCTTTCATAAAATATCCACGGGGCTATAGACGAAAAAAGCTAGAGTTGATTGTTCAGAATGAATGATTTTAAACCAGCATCATGTTCTTGGCAATTTGCTTCAAGCCTGCGTCATTGGAAGTTTCGGCGAACTTGTTGAAAGCAGATTTGTCATTCAGTGACTGTGCAGACATCTACAGTTGCAACAAACTGATTGCTTTGTTCTGACAAATTGATGTTACTCCAATCGAAATACATTATCAAACATTGTCATTAGATTACTGTTCAGGGAGGTGAATTACACATTTGTACCCTGGAAAAACATATCAAAGTAATTAAAGAAAATGAAATACCTGGATTGCTATTTTGCGTTGGTGCTCTAAATACTATGAATTAATGCTAACTTCTTTTTAGCAATTCTTTGAAGTTGGTTTTTCCAAATATTAGTCTAATAATACAGATTTAAGTTCAGCAGATTTAGTTCACATTTCTGGAGCAAATAGAATGTTTTCACCATCCTTGTAATGTTTCTTATATGATAGTTAATCGGTCATATTTTTAATGAATAGTCCATGATTTCTGTGTTAAAGGGATGGCTTTCTGCTTCTTTTCCCTCATGATTTATGATTGTGTTTTTCCTTCCGGAGATGGAGGCATTGCATCTATATTATGGAGATATATATCAATGATATTCCTTCCAAGGTGGCCATATGAGATGCATTTGATAAATAAACTCGTATCATATGGTGAAAAAGAGAAATGTTAATCTTACTGCCAAGATTGGATGACCTTGTTGTAGATTGAAAATCTTTCCAACAGATCAGCAAGCGAAACAGTAGTTTAAGTAGCTGAAGTGGCTTCTGGCTGTCCAACTTTGCGCCCTTCGTAATTGTTTAAATACAGTATCTGAAGTTGTAACCAAGAAAAGAAATCAATTAAATGATTAATCCAATGATACTAAAATTCACACGTGATTTACAATTAGTCAAAAGTTGCAATCGGCATTTTCGTAGGAGTGTTTCTGTTTTTCTTTCAAATAAAAATAAAAATACGTTTAGTTGTTAATATAAACATATTAAAAAAAGTTAAAGATAAATTATTTTTAATTAAATAAATTTATTTTAGTCTATTGTATAATATCTATTAAAAAATTACCAACAAAATTATTTTATTTTATTAAAATAAATAATTTTTAAATTTTAATAATTAAATCAAGATTTATTTAAAATTTATATATTTTTAAGATATTTTAAAATTAAAAAACTCTCTAAATTAAGAAGATAATAATAATCAACTCTAATAAACAGGGGTACGCATTATAAAATTGAAAGGTACGTAGTTCTCGAATGTGGATTAATAATTTCATTTAAGATGTTAGAAACTTGGAATTGATTAAAATATTTTTGAGGTAATTTCACTCAATAGAGAAACTGGTGTTTGCATATCAAGTTTTTAGAGTGCCGAAATCACATGCCTGAATTTATAAATCCATCTCCCTAATCCCTATTTGAATCGTCATTACGTATAAACTTTGTTTTGCATTTTAGGGCTTCTTCGTTTTCGGAAATCATTAATTTAATGATGTTTTTTTAAGAAATAAAGTAACATTACCTCTTTATAGTTTGAATTATTTTTAAAAATTTTATAAAATACTCATATTTTGTTAAAACATATGCACTCAATTTTTAGTTTTTCCCTCAAATTTTTAATAAAATTATAAAAAATTGTATATGTTCATTTAATAAAATATGATTTTTAAATATTAATTATACAGGAATCAAGCAATTCATATGAAATGTTTATATCTTCTATCTTTTAAGTTAAATTCATGAATTTTAAAATATTTTGATAGTTAGAAATAATTTTTTCTATTTAGAAAACAATGGAGGAAATTCAACTCAAAATCATGTTATATTTGATTATACAATTAAAGTTTTTATATTTTCTTAAATTAATTACATATACATCTTTAATATGATAAATTCTAGTCTTTTAAATTAATTACATATACATCTTCTAATTTGGATTTGGTTATATATATTTCTGCGTAAGATTCACCTAAGAAAATTAAAAAGTTTGGAACAAGTAAACAAATGGATAGGATGGACTAATATTTGTATTATTAAGTAGTAATATAAACAATAAATAAATCTTGCATTAGTCCTTAAAATATGAATTGAGATTAATAAAATTTAAATAAAATAAATACAAATATAATGGGCACAATTTATAAAAGATGAAAATATGATATAAAATAATAATGGTCAATAAAACACTTAAGTAATGATGTAAAATGACTAGGAGAAAAGAAATGTAAATTGGTTTGTAGTGATTCGACAAACAACTATTATTTATGTCTACTCTCAATACTATTTTTAGAATTATATTACAACTCTTCTTTCAAGACACAGAATAATCTTTCTATATGCTTTTTTTTTTAAACAAGGAGAATCGCTTTCATAATGTTCCTTAATAGTTAAAAGGAACCTTATTTCTACTCAAAATATCACTAATTATAATAGATAAAACACTAATAAAACTTACAACTCAAGTTATCTCATTTTATCACTTGAATAATACCAAAAAGGCTCACTAGATATAAGATAATAAATGTTCAAATACTTATAAGCACTTAGAAGTATATTTATAAGAAACCCTAATAATTTTCAATCTAAGAACTAATGAAAAATATTATTTATAGGGTTTCAAAAATATTAGTATTCTTTTGGATGCAAAAACTAACTATTACAATGACTAGTTCTAACATATTGGATGACTATAGGTCATATTGTCGGACCGATATACATTTAATGCAAATATTCACTATCTGTTTCACATTAGTCGACCACTAGGAAATATTATAAGACAAATATTTCATTTGGAGGATATTTGTTGACAATATCACACTATTGGTTGATCAATGTGTCAAGTAACACCCACGTTACACATTTAACTTATATTGATTGACTACTAACTTATACAGATCGTTAAATGCCCCCAAAACATGATTTTAATAACTTTATATGTTCAAACTTGATTTTTTAGCGCAACTATAATTAGAATAACATTCAAAATATCCCCCAAAAGCTTGAAAGATCAAGAGACTTTTCTAAATCAAAAGATTTAATACCTCATGATGAATGAAAATACTTGTATAATAAAGTAAGATGAACTATTTATGTATGCAAAACCTTTAAGATTATCAAAGTAATAGAATGATATTACAATTACCATTATAGAATATTAAATGACCTTGGTGTGTCTTCTTCTTCTTTTATTCTAGACTTGATATTGAATTCAAAGGTTTTAAACTTCAACTTTTCTTTATCATCTTTATAAAGTATCTTATATGTATTTAATTGTTGATATATTTAATCATTTACACTTAGCGATTATTGACATAAAAATGCTTAAAATACTCACTTTAATTCATATATGATTTTAGGTACAATTTGGAAGTAAAGAAATTAAAGTGAGTCGAAAGCACTTCATTGGGCGAAGATTAATTTTTACTTGTCTTAATGGAGCAAGAAGAAGAAAATTAAAAGACAAGAAAGAAAACACAAAAGAAGACAACCAAGAAGCTGCCAAATAAAATAACACAATAGCTGGAATGAAACAAAAATGGTAGCAGTCCATGAAGAAAATGCCAGCATTTGGACAAGGCATAAGCACCAAGGAACGACTACGTTTCAGTGTGCTGGGCCAAAGAACTCAACATTTTAAAGAGGCAATGCTTGCACAAAAGAGTTGCGTGCGTTTTGCGCAAAACACAGGCAATGCCTGCACAGTAGAAGCGAAAACGAGAGGAGCATAGATGAGGTTTTAAAGAGGGAGCATCTTAATTGTCCCATCAGAAGCTACAGGAACAAGGTAGCAGCTGGGTGAGTAGAGGCGTGAAAGCAGCAACAACGCAGGCGCAGGTGTGCTGCGGCTAGTGCGGCTTGCTGGCATGGCTGCGTAGGGAGCTACAGTGAAGACAAGGAGCAACACAGGCATAGAGTGAAGCTTTGGGCAGTGAAGGAGAAACTAGGGGATTTTTGGCTAGGGATTGGAATAGGGGTTGAAGCAATTTTTCGGGCTAAGACCCATGAAAGGCTAAGCATCCCGATGCCAGTTTGGAGGCGACATCGACGCCGATGACCCAGGTTAAATATTTTTTTAATTATTTTATTATTTCTTTCTCTCATTAGGAATTGATTGTGTTATCCTATATTAATTGATTTGGGTTTTGTGTATGGATAATCAGATTTTCGTTATTGTTCAGTTATTTGTGTATGAACCCATTGGGTATTGTGAGTTGATGATTTTAATGCATTCATTGAATCATTAATTGCAAACCCATTGCTGAAATTTTGATATAATCCGTAATTGTTATGTTGAAATTCATGTGTAGCGACTAATGATTCGTAATTATTAGGGATAACATGACCCAGGTTAAATGATGCATTGTATGTGATTGTTGCCTTGATTAATCGGTTTTTCTAATTCGTAATGCTACTGCCTAATTAAATCTAGAGATCGTATCCTAGGTTATTCGGTGGTTAGGTTTAATTAACAATCGTATTTTGATTAAACAAAACCTAAGAGAAAACTCGGGTTAATTATTAACTCACGATTAATAGTTGCTAGGAGATGTTTGAGAACAACAAATTAATGAAATATGCTTAATTAGGGTATAGGCCAAGATTGAACAAAAAAATCGGGCCTCTACCAAATTCTCCACTTTTATCATTTTTTCATGTTTTCTTTAATTTGTTTTTATTAGTTAGTTTCATTCTATTTTCTTCTTTCAAAAATCAAACCCCCCCTCCCCGTTAAACCTAAACACCGGTTAATTTCATTTCATAAACTTTACATACACTTTCTGTGGGAACGACCTAGACTCACCACTGTTATAGTAGTAGGTCTAGTTATTTTATTTTAACTAGCGTAACGATGCGCGATAAATATCTTCTCGAGTTATCTACAACTACATCTTGTTCTTATATAGCTTTTTCTCAAGATAATAGACTTATTAGTAGTAAATATATTTTTGTTATTCAAAACATTAACTTGAACTACCTTAGTTCAATGATCTTCCCCTTTGATGATGACAAAATATTTATGAAATTAGATAGCAATAATAAAATTAAGCGTATAAATAATTGTCCATATCATATAAATGCTTAGCTCCCTCTTAATTCATGCATAAAACATAATTGAATATTAAGAAAAAATCTATATTCAATATCAAGTATAAAAGAGATACCTATATATATAGATAAAAGAAATTTACTTGAGCATATAATACTGTATCTATAAAAGTCACTTATTCTAAATATCATCACTCCTACTAAATCTAACATCACTAAGTTTCTCTCCTCATATTTGGAAACATAAAAAGTCAGTTAGTTGGAGAAGGAAAGCAAGATTGAATAAATGATAGGTTATCAAGATGGTGCATAGTAATTTTCTTGGGCACCATATTGTGTAGAATGAAATTAGCAATATGAATTATCTCTCCTAGCATGAGGGTGGAGTAGAACCAAAGGTTATAGTATAGAAGAAAGAAAGTTGTAATTGAAGAAAAGATGAAGAAATCTTGGAATGACATTGATACCACGAACATCTTAGGTTTTTTTTTTTTCATATGTTTTGCACTAAAACCTAACTTAAAAATAATTTTGACTCTATTAGAAACAAGGTAAGGCCAAATTTGATATTTGGTGCAATAATTGTAATAGGTTGGATTTTCAAAATTTGGATTACCCAAAATCTCACTTATAAGATCACTAGTGAGATGGATGTCTATACCTTAAAATCTATAAAAATAGGTGAATGACATCTCAAATTACTTAAGGTTGAAGGTTATAATAAAACAAGATAATGGTTTTTGAGCTGATATAGCAACCCTTTATAAGTAGGGATTCTTATCATTGATCAAAGAAAAAATGTATAAGAATGTATGCTTTGAATTGTTCTATATAATGGGAGGTAATCATATGGTTTTTATATAACTCTCATAAAGCATAATCAATAAACTAAGGTGAGAGAGTGCAAAAACAGTCATCCTTATAAGTGGAATGAATATGGGGGAGGAGTTGGAGATCTTGCTCGAGTCCTAAGAGAAGTGGGGTTAGTTCCACCTCGATTACGTACTCTAGACATAGGGTTGGAGCGCTTTCTAGTTCTAGACATGAGAATAGATGAAGGACACTGGATAACAAGGTAAGAAAGTAACTAAGAAAGGTTCTAATTAAGTATAGGTACTAATGATGTAAGGTCACTTAAAGATCACTTGAATAAGTGTATGCAATATCACTAACTTCATTCTTAATCCTTCAAAACCAAGTTTTGTGTTATAGTATACAAACATTGTTGGACTAAAAAAATCAAGATCTTTGAAAGAAATGGATTAAAATTGAGTCATTTAATTAAGCAACTAAACCTAAAAAGTTTCAGAGCATTTATGCAGAAAAGAATATGTAATTTCATGAAAACGACCCAAAGGAATTCCTAATTTGAAATTTTTTCAAATTCTTTATTGTGCTGAAATGATGTTTTTCTATTAAAATTAAAATTAATTAAATTTGATAAAAATTAAGTGTTAGAATAAATCAAATATAGTTTGAATTACAAAAATTATGCATCAATTGCCAAAAAACTTTCAAAATTTTAAACTATTTTAGAAAATCCTAAATTTCATTATTCAAAAACGCCAAAAACACAAATTCAACATAGATTAATGACATTTTTATGCCATTGATTTTACAAATACATTAATTCAACCTCGAATTTCATCAATAAAAAATAAATTTGACCAATCTCTGAATAATTAAAAAGATGAAACACTAATGTACAGTGTTTCATAAATATAAAACATTATGGACAATTTAATGAAATTGAGTGTAAATTAAGCTTAAAAAACATAAAAATAATATGATTTAAGCATTAATGGAAAAAGGAAGCAAGAAATTTCAAAATCTCGAATTTAAATGTTAGGGTTTACCCTTCAAACACAACTTGAAGATTTCATGTTTATGACTTGATAGAGCTTGAAAAAGTTATGAATGAGTTTCTTGAGCTCTTAAAATGCACTCGAAAGAATTGATAATCAATGGATTGAAAGGGGTGAATAAGAAGGGAGAAATGATCAATATCATGAGTGTAATATTGAGAAAAGCTTCAATTGTAAGGTTTATTAAGGGTTTAATGAGTTTTTTGCAAGAGAAAAGTGGATTAGAGAAGGAGAAAACCTAGTTTTGTGAAAAAAAAAACATGAGAAGAGGAAACCAAGCAGATCAGTCCACATCAAGTTCTTTCTTCTCTCCTTTGTTTATTTTTTTAAGCTTGATCGATGTATAATCTGAGATTGAAGGTGCTATACAAATTTATTATGTTTTAATTTCAAATTAGGATTTATTCTTGACTTATTTTGTAACGATCATTTTTTATTTCAATACAATCTTATGATGTTGTGATATTTGTGGTTATTTATTCTTCAACAATAAATTGAGAGAGTGAGTTAAAAGTAATACGATTAAGTTAGGTAATGAGAGTCATTGACCTAATAAGTCACGCAAATATAAAATTGATAATCATATGAAAACGTTAGGCTATTTTTTGTGAATCGAGAGATTGCAAAATCTAAAATTTAGTAATCAATTAGGGTTAAATGTTTTGGTCTTGAGAGAGTGTAATTAAAGCCTTGAGAAATCTAGGATCAACACCTAATTGAGTTAGTGGTTAAGGGAACAAAATAACAATATAATGAATCCTAAGTTATCATCTTTGATCGTCCTTGTTTTATTGTAACAACTCAATTGTTAAGTGGCTAAGTGCTCAATTTTATTTGATTATTTTGATTTTTTATTATTCACTTTCATTCAAATCATATTTTTTAAACCTTAGACAAAGTTAGGTTTACTTAATTTTAGCTACTTCCTTGTGGGATCGATATCTTTAATACTATAAACTTGTAGACATTGAGGGTTTTATTATAAGTAAAACTTGCTCAACACCTTTCATATAAGTTGTGTTTGCTTTCCCTAAATCCATTAAATATTTGTTCTTCAATTTCGCTTTTTTCAAGCTTCTATGCTAAGTATCCAAACTAGGCATGGGGCTAACAGTAGAGTCAACAAACTGAGAGATTTTCAAAGAAATCCAGGCCTCAAATAAAAAAAAAGGCAATTTTAAGTTCTTCCAAATGGCTATATGGTGTTTAGAGCTTATGGTGGAAGAGAAATCAAAGAGTGTTTAAGAGCACTATTAGGGATGTTAAGATAGTGCATCTTATGAACATCTTTATGATATGAGAAATGAATTTGGTGATATGAAAAGTAACTTTCTCCAACTTAACATGCAAAGTGAAGATTAGGAGGGATAGAATGAAATACTAATACAGGCGTGAATCTTTCCTTGTACCCGAAAAGTGGAATCGCCCACTCTAGGTGTCCCCACACCTCGGCCCGACAGAGTAGTAAGGGGGTAAATCACGGTCTGAACTCATTTAACTTCTCAAAAAGGCGGCCCAATATTCGGTGCGCATAAGGAGTCACCACATTGGATGAACTCCTACACTGCCGTTGTCAATACTCGAACCTGAGACCTTGTACCCAATTTCCTTTTGAATGACCAAATGGCCTACCCGTGCGGGGTAATCTTTCCCGGTTCTATTAACGTAGAAGGAGAATCACGTGGAACAACTAGTTACGGATTGATAGACGAGTATGCATTTCACTTCCTCTAACAAATTATTACTATTTTGATATTTTATTATTACCAAAATTATACATTCAACATATTGAAAAAAAGAAATAACGTGGAAAGATATAAGATTAACGTAATCATAATCCCAACGAGAAGTCAGAAGAAAGTGACGATCATTGCTAGTTTCCTTTCGAGATTCTTTTAATATTAAACTAGGTTTGAGACGTGAAAAAGCATATCCTAGCGACCCTCTGACAATGTCACAGTCAATTCATTGGACATCAACTTTCCGAGAGAACTTGATTCTGTATCTGAAAGACATCTTTCAGCACAGAATCCAGGTCGCTTAGGCTCAGGCAAAAACGTATCGTCAGCATCCAACATTAGGAGGACCGAAGCCATTGTTGGTCTGTCTTCTGGACGCTGTTGGACACACAACAGTCCTACTTGGATACATCTCATTGCTTCAGTATCAGAAAACTCGCACTCTAACAACTGATCTACCAATTCCAGGGCCTTTCCTTCGTTCCACAGCTTCCATGCCTGAAAAAGTTCATCTCAGATAATAAATTTTAATACTTCCTGCATGCTGATGATCAATATTCTATATACTGAAGAAATCTTTCATTCTCTGCACTTACATGGCCCAAAAGGTTAAGTTTGTGATCTGAATGGAAAAATCCCCGGTTCCTCTTGCCACTCACCGTCTCCAATAGTATGACACCGAAGCTGAAGACGTCAGATTTTAAGGAGAAATGTCCATCTATGGCATACTCTGGAGGCATATAACCACTGCATCCCTCGAAAAAGCAATGCAAGTTCAGTAACAAAGTTATCTGATATGAGAAATGACAATAATCCAAATCTTTGTGTTGCTTCTTACTAAGTTCCGACTATCCTCTTTGTATTGCCTTCTACCTGATCTCCACCAAACAGCTTTGCCATTCCAAAATCTGAAATTTTTGGATTCAACTCACTGTCTAGTAGAACATTACCAGCTTTCAGGTCCCTGTGGATTATTCTCAATCTTGAATCTCTATGAAGATAAAGAACTCCTCGTGCTATTCCCACAATGATTTCTACCCTCTTTTTCCACTTGAGTAATGGTCGCATCATCTCATCTGCATAAAATATTAGCTCGTTGCATTTTAACTGGAGTTTTGGAGAGGGCAAAAGATCCAGTTTGTGTTATGAAGCATGAAGGACTATTTCGAGAGCCGATGATAAAGAGGGCAATGCTTGTACGTAAAGTGGAGATACGAACCAAATATGGAGGAGTCCAAGCTGCCTTTTGGCATATACTCATAGATTAACATCCTATCTTCTCCACGGATACAACAACCTAGAAGCTTTACAAGATTCCGGTGTTGGAGTTTGGAAATCAAAATGACTTCATTCTTGAACTCTCGAAGGCCTTGCCCGGAGTTCTCTCTCAGTCTTTTTACTGCTACTTGTTGTCCATATTGAAACTCTCCCTGCACGTTTTTTTTTTTAATTTTTTCCAACGTTTGGATTGCATAAATCTATCATGAAACAGAAGAAAATTTTTTATGCTCTAATCAGTTCCTTTGTTTATATATTTTTTACTATAATGTCCATATTCTGAAGGGTACAAAAGCTCAAGATTGTTAAACAATACAATATCATGACAGAAACAACTCTTACCTTGTATACTGGGCCAAATCCACCTTCGCCGATCTTGTTAGCAGCAGAAAAATTGTTTGTAGCAAGTTGGATGGTGGTAAACTCGTACACAGGGAGTTCAAGATCATCCCTCTGACTCTCAATCCTGTTGACATTGACTTCATTATTTGGTTGATTTTCTGTCAACGTGAACGGATTTAGTGAAAAAGAAACCCCAAAATACTATTAATATGAGAATTGAAAAACCGAAGAATCTCACCTATTTTTCTTCTATTAGTCCAGGCCACAAACGAGCCAATTAAAATCAAGATAATAAGTGCCGAAGACAATGATATGGACACAGTGATTGCCACATTCTTTTGTTTAATATGAACAGCAGCATCTGCCTCTGACAACCACAGATG
Source organism: Erythroxylum subrotundum (assembly GCA_027563845.1). Classification (NCBI taxonomy): domain Eukaryota; kingdom Viridiplantae; phylum Streptophyta; class Magnoliopsida; order Malpighiales; family Erythroxylaceae; genus Erythroxylum; species Erythroxylum subrotundum. Next base: position 26,079,107 of record JAOQMQ010000002.1, read on the forward strand.
AAGGATAACAATCTATATCATTGACCAATTACACAAGGTACAGACATTGGTCATAATTGTTCACTTGATTATCTAAACGCGGGATCAGGTCTCCACCATAGCAAGAGTAGAGATACTTGAACTGGTTCTTAGGCCAACAGAATTGTTGATCAAATCTCTTATAATTGACACTGGCCATTAGAAAACAGTGAAAATGTTTTGTCTACAATGACCAATGGAGGTCATCTGCTAGCACTAGTTTGTCCTGAAAATAGGAGATCTGAAGAAAAGAAGTAGAAAGATTCTTACCTAGTTCCGAAGCTGCCACTCTTACATAAAGGTCTTGCCCGAATTCGGCTACTTGTCTAACGTCAACCAAACCTCTGGACCAAGTCACGCAGCTATTGCCAGTATCTTCAATGTCAAGTTTGGCATAAGCCACACAAGTGCAGTTCTTTAAGCATTCTGCCTTGCAATCATCAGTGCTGATGCTTACGTTCACTCGAAATTCTGAAGCATCCGGCAGTTTCAATCCGGCTATTTTCATAAATCCTTCTTTATTGCCACAAATTTGTGGATCCACTGGAATGCATCCACCTGACCAATCCATCACTTCCCAGTCTCGGGGTGATCTAGGTTGAAAGCCCTTCATACAAGAACAAAAGGTGGGATTATTTATATCACAGACGCCATAATCACCACATAACCCGTAAGTGTCGCAACGGTCTTGTTGGACAGTGAACAGGAGGTTCCAACTTGAGAGTCTATCATTCCATGAGAAATGCTGGACAAAGCCAGATGGACTCAAGACAAACCTTGAAGTGAGGTTGTTCATGATTTCGTAGGAATAGTACACATTATCACCACTGGAGACAAATGTGGGTTGAAAAACTGGGTTTGTCATGAGAGCTGGCATACCACTAAACTGAGTCCCATACCAGGGTCCACTGCGAAACTGCACTGTAGATCCCTTCCGAAGAACGAGTTGGGGAAGCCCCCCAGGATCCACACTGTATGTGTAGTTTCCTGAAGAGGGATCATTAGAGCTTTTCCAAGATGTCAGGTGCCAATTCAGATCAGATTTCTTGCTCCAACCCAGTTTCATGCCAGCTAGCAATGTATCAAATGGATAATCAAAACTTTGCCATAAGAAGTTATTCTTGTTGTTATCACTATCATCTCTCAGAATGAAGTTTCCAGTGTCTAAAAGCTGTGCAACTGGACTTCTTACACCATGCGAAGAACTTGAAGACCACAATAGGTCTTTTGTTTGGTTGAGGAGGACAACATTCCCATCAACCGTGAAGGTTAACGCTCCAGAAGAATTCACAAGTGGGCTATCCCTATTTGCCACCCAGACAACTGTTTGAATCGGTATACTTTTATACCATATTCCTAAATATCGAACACTCGGATCTCCACGACTAAAGAATCCTAGTTCGAATTTACCACCTTCTGATACCATGGTCTGGCTATCATTAATGGACTGCCCAGGAATAATTTTGTCAGCTGCATTAGTGTGTTCAGGAAGCAGAAGTATCAAGGCGGACCAAACAGATAGAAACAATTCCTTGCCCATTAGTTTTCCTATAATTTTCATCATCTTCCATTTCATTAACAATACCAAATTAAAGTTGTTAGATCCTTCTCCGGTGCTCCCCCATGTTGTTTAAAGAATGCAAAAAAAATATTTCTAGTGCAGAGTGGTTGAATATTTGGGTCCCATAGCGTCTTCTCAATAAAATGCCCCCAATTGTCACTTGAGTGAATGAAAGAAATTGATTTTGACTTTTAGTCAATCTGATTACACAATTTTCTTAAAGCAAAGGACCCAAAATTGCATAATTATTCTTCTGGAATTAATGCAGCACCCTGACTCCCATGTGCAGGGAAATCTGTGAGTATGAATGGCCGGTTTTATGGGATGCGTACTGGTATTTGGTAATCCGTCCGGTGAGCGTTCAACTTTTCTCTAGAAAATAAAGGCTCAAACATTGTCTCACTAATCAAGACGCAAACATCAAATATCTTCCCTAATGTATTGTCACAGCAAAGGTCATACCTAATCCCAACAACGATAAATAAAGTATTCTTAGTAGGGAAAAACTTCAATGAACAGGTCCTACCATCAATTGGAGTGGGAAGGCCACCTCTGAAGATCAAAAGCTGAGAAATAGTTGCTGTTTTCCTCTTTTCTCACCGACAAGACTCCAAATGTCACTAAGGATTTCCTAAATATCAAGTGACCAAAGTTAGATTTTACTCTATGGACGAGTTATCGGCGATGTGGATTATCCGGAGGTGATCGATATTCTCTCCTCTTCTGTTATACCTTTAGCTGAGTATTACTTTTTGGGTGGCAAGTACCCGTGGTCTACTCTTTACCTACCGAGATTAGGAAGTGAAGCTTCAGCACATGTATCGTGAAGGGAATCAGTGTGCAAACAGTCTAGCATAGCTCGCAACAATATCCAACTCAAACTTTCATATTCTTCAGGCGCCTTCGGTAGTCATCATAAATTATCTAAACTGTGACAAGCACGGAGTTTTGTACCACAGATCTCTGCGTTAGATAAGACGTTAGCTTTATTTTATTTAGTTTTCCTTTGTATCAAAAAAAAAAAAAAAAGATTTCACTATGCCCATAGACACATTCAAACTGTCACTGTAAAACAACATGGGCACCGCAACCAAAGACCATGGCTTGTCCTATGCAATAATGGCATGTTAATAAGTACTCGTCTAGAATATATGATCACTGTCACTAATCAAACTTGTAAAAAGGATGGATTTTCTCTTACGTGGAAACTCAGGTGGGAGAAAGTTTACCATGGAAATAGAAGCTAAAAGGGAAATAAAGAAGAAAGGGAACTATTCAATACTTTTAATGTATGCTAATGTTTTTGTTAATAACAAGAAAGCGATGGTATTGGTTTATGTCTTACGATCAATAGGTTAGTTGTAGTTTAGTCACGTAATTTCGTAAAGGTATTCTTTATCTCATATATGTTGAAATATAAATGATAAAGTCCTTAAAAAAAAGTATATAGCAAATAATATTAATTATAATCAAATTATAATTATTAGATTGCTATTAAATTTTATGTATTTTTCTTAAATTATTCCAAGTCATTGTTTTATTGAGACTAAGTGTAAAAAGACAAAGACAAAGACAAACACGCATTATGTTTTTTCCTTATGAATAAAGTAGTTAATCTTATTGAATAAAGTATGAAGATACTTAAACAAATGTGTACATGTTTGTTAGAGAACAAGTTTACTGAACTGACTCCATATACAAATTCAATTTGAAACATTAGTTGTATGTATATAGAAATTCTCATTATGATGATTTTATAATTGATGCTTTGACTTAAAATAACTGAATTATCGCATATAAGAATTGTTATATTTTGATACTACATATGACTTATTTTAGTGAAAGGTAGCTCAATTGGTAGTCATTAGATAAATCATAAATTGTATAGAGGTAACTAAGTGTTTAATATAGGTTTCATCACCCTAAAGTAATTAGGAATATTTCATAGCTCTCGATTAGTATTGATTCAAAAAATTTCCGATCAAGATGAGATGACACTTTATATAATAGTTTACAAATGTCATATATAGAATCAATTACTAATGATAGAAAACTAATATAATTAGATTAAAATATAGTGGACAATAATTTCATAGTCTAGATCTAATATAAATAATGTGTAACAAAAAGATTAAATTTTATGTAAAAATCATGCATGAAAAGGTTAGCTAAAGCCAATTTGACATTTCTAAATATTTGGGCAGTCATGATAAGTTGATAGACATTAATCTTAATCAGTGTATATAAATTGTTTAACTAGAGAATTAAAGATAAGTATAGGAGTTTAATTTATCTAATCTTGAATACGATTAAGGTTTATAAATTATATTTATTGTCAACATATTTAGAAACTTAATAGATCACGCATAGAGAACGGGTTAAAAAGAGAAAAGATATTTTTAATTAAGTTGGACTTGATTATAAAGTTTGAGAAACTTTATGATTAAATATAAGATATCTAATAAATAAATATCAATATGAGATATTAGATTTTATATGGGCCCCAATTAGTATTTAATTAGAATTAATTGTAATTCTTATTAAAGTTTAATTAAAATTAAAATTTTATTTTAATTAAATTACTAAAAGGTTTAAAACTTATTATAAATAGACTTAGGTTCTAAAGGAGCTAGTATTTTTTGCTTAATGCTCTCTACAATAGTTGTAAAGTTCTCTCAACATATTTTATGGATACCATTAGAAATCGAACATATGTGTGGTTATGGTGATTGAGATAAACCAATTTCAAGAGAGTCCGAGAGAAACAATAAGAAAAGAATCAAACATCATAATAAGGGATAAATTATGATGCATACTTTATTCTATTTTATGTGTAATCATATTATATAATTTTAAAGTGATTTTAGCTTTCAAAAAATTATTAGGAAAAGTGTAGTTATATTCCACTATCTGTGGGATTGGATCCTACCTGATTTCCCATTAAGTACTTATATAATCTAATTATAGCTAATTAAGGTTTTAAATCATCTAATGACTTTAGTTGTCTTTTTGTAAAACGTGAAATTTGGAAGAATAAATCAACCTATTAAAGAAACGACTAGTTTTGGTTAGACAACCAACACCAAATGTTTTATTCCACTTAGATTCAATAAGCTCACATCCTTTTCCTTTTTAATCATAATGTTGTAGACAAAATGAGTACTTTTCGTTTAGATGTCAGGTTCTGATCACTTTTAATATTTTTCTCCACCTATTGTAAGATACTTGCTTTGTTAAGCACTTGTTACAAACTATTCGTCACACCTATATATGAGAAGTAGAAATATTTGCTCAAAACAAGAATAGAATTATCATGATTTGCTAGTATCTATACTTTCTCTTACAATATCATTGGACGATTTAGAAATCTATTAATATTTTATATTATTATTATTTTTTGGATAATTATCCTGATTTTCTCTTATTTGTTTTTATTATTAGTATTATTGAATTTGTTAAGTGGTTAGTTAAGAATATCTTGGAGTTTATTATTTGGGCGGTCATGATTTATTGCTAGACATTAATCTTGATTTATGATTATAAATTATTTAATTAGAGAATTTAAAATAAATTAAAGGAAGTTTTAATTTATATAATTCTAATTATGGATTAGGATTATAATTTACAATCTTTTCCAAAATATTAAGAACCTAAATGCGTCATACATAAAAAAAGAAGTTAAAAAGTGAAAATTTAATTTAAATTAAGTTGGAATTAATTTGATTTTCTTAAAATTAAATTATAATTAAAAGTAGAGTTTGACTTTAATTATAATTAGGAAGTTTAATTTTGATAAGGGTGAAGCTCTTTTGTCTTTCTCTGTATACAGGAGGAAGGTATACAAGAGCTTGTGTTCTTGCCTCTTCAAAGTTAAGTTCCTTTTCTCTTCTTTGTAAATACAATTATAGGCTAGACACTTGGACAACTCATGGTTAACACCTCGTGAAAAAGTTGTTGTAGGAATTTGAAATACGTGCAATTCAATTACCTTTTATGATATATATTTTTCAAATTATTTAACTATTGAGATCCAATTAGAAAGTCATAAATTTTTTTCACCGTGCTCATGATTAGATCACGATTAGTTTCCTATCAATGGTATCAGAGCCTCCTTTAATTATTTAACTTGACTAAAGTTGCTTAATTATTATTGATTTGATATGATTAAGGCTTAAAAACTTTTTTTAATGAATTCTCTAATACAGATTAAAGCAATAATTAATTAGGGATTGTTTTAATTTTTTGAAAAATAAAACAAAAATGCATACCCCTTTATTTTTCTTTTCTATAGAAAATTAAATATGGCTCCTATATGTTTTCTTTGTCTCCAAAAATTATTTATGACCCATAGCTTTATATTGCTTTTAAAAATCCCCCCATTTTGTTTTTCGAAAGGCAATGCATGTTTCATTCTTCAACCTAAAAACTAAAACGTATTAAGTAACTTATGGAAATTTTATTTCTATAAAATATGTGCTCTGATTTTGAAACACCATTGCCTACTCCTTGCTTTTGTTTTTCTTTTGGAATGTCTTATGGCATGCTTCAAATTGAATTTAAGTTTTTGCAATATAAAATTGCATGCTCCTATAGTCTTGATTGAGATATAGAAAACCATCAGATGTATGTCCCCCTATATTAGGTTATGGATTTCTGTTTATAAATGTTTTTCATGATGAATCTTTGCAATTAACATTGCTAGTTGCAGGAGTAAGTGACAAAGTTAGTGGCATTAACCATTATTAGTAAGGACATAATCACCTCTGTAGAAAAATTTTAATCCATGGAACAATTGCAGAAGGAAGGGTCGAGCCTTGGAGAAGGAGGTACATGAAGCTTTAGTGATTAAAGGAACCTGAAAAATTAGAGGGTGAAAGGAACAAAGGTGATGATACCAGGAAGATGGAGGTAAAGGAGACAATTAGAAACCATTGGAGAAAGGTAGGAAGATAGGGGACCCCCTCATTTGACTCTATCTTTGCTTTAAACCATTGAGTTTTTTACTATTAACTAGCACACTAAAAGAAATAGTGGTCACACATTGCTTTATCCAACTCAAGAATTTAACTAGACAGCCAAAATATTCGAGGGAATGAGGCAAGAAATTCCAATCAACTTAATAAAAGGCCTTTCCAAAGTCAATTTTCAATGCACAAAGCTTGCCTAAGCCCTTCGTTTATTAACCTTAAAATAACTCTCGAGCATGGAGAATATTATCTAATATACTTCCTTCAATATAAGCTCCTTAGGTTTTGTTTATGAAGGAGCCTATCGCCTCTATTAGCCTCGACACCAATATCTTGGAAATAATTTGATACAAGGTATTGCAGCAAGAAATGCGTCTAAAATCCATCAAAGAGTCTGGATTGCGTATCTTAGGGACTAGACAAATGTGTGATAGATTGATTTCTCTTAGCAATATCTCACCGTTGAAGAACTCAAAGATTGCTTTATAGGTTTGAACCTTAGTCCATTGCTAGGATTGTTTAAAGAAATATACAATGAGCCCATCTAGTTTAGGGGCCTTATTAGACTTAAGATTCCTTAAGGCTTTATCCACATCTTTAACACTAATAAGCTTAACAAGTTCAATAGCTTGAGTAGAAGAAATGACTATGCTAATGAATGTGTTAAGAGTCTGCACGAAGGATCTACATTTAAGACTGAAACTCGGGCACTTTTTGAAACACATGAGAAATAAGTCCTTGATTAATTTTTAACCCTAAACTCTCTCCCCAGAGTCTTTAGTTAGACAAGTGATCTTACTAAAATTCCTCTTTGTAAGGATTGCAAAAAAAAAAAGAAAGTTAAGTACCTATCCCCTTATTATAACAAGAAAACTCTTAATTTTTGTCAAAGAATTGAGTTTTGCATCTAAAGCTTTGATGTAGTTCTCATGAGCTTACTTCTCCTTAGTTCTATAGTTATCATTCTTTTTGTAGAGTCCAATATCCTCTTAACCTTCTTAATGTCTAAGCTTTTATTATTCATTAAAGTCTTATGTAAGGTTTTAATCTATTCCTTCACCACTATGAGCTTCCTCACACACTTAAACTACTCAAAGCCTTCCACATTTTAGCTTATTCTAGCTTCGACTACCTCCTATAATCCTTAATACATAGTAAGGAAATTGGAAAACCTAAAGTGAGATATTCTCATTAAGACATTAACTAAATTATAAACTTTTGTTGGAGAATGGTTTGATGTTAGGTGGCTGCTGAAGATAACTTTACTCTCCAAAAATTCAGTTAATAAGTTTTGGTCAACCAAAACCCTAACCAACTTCCTTTTAAGGAACCATTCCCCTTGTTATTTATTGGACCAAGTGATTCCCTTTGTAATTGAGATTTGTAACTTCTAGTTTCCTGATAAAAGTTTTGAAATCAATACATGGTGGTCTAGAGTCAAACACTCCCTTAGATTCAAAATTGAAAAAGGTACAGTTGAAGTCATGATAGGTAATTTTCCAAATTTTAAATTAAAACCTCTTATCCTGCAAGTATACAGATAGGAAATTGCAGTATAGATAGGTATTGTCTGTAGCATCCCGGAACTTAGGAAAAGGGTAAAATGGTAATTATGGGTATTCAGTGAGGGGTTAGAAATTCAATTTCT
>JAOQMQ010000002.1:26090480-26106139 GCA_027563845.1 Erythroxylum subrotundum
AAAATTAAAATTTTATTTAGAGATCAATATTTATTTTAAATATAATTTAATTATTAAATCAAATTTTATTTAAATTTTATATATTTTGAAGATATTTCAAATTTAATTACATTTATTAATAATTATTAAACTTAACTTATTTACAAAAATTAAATAAAATTATAAAATAAAATAAATTATTCATAATTCTATTAAATTAATCTTAATTAACTAAATATATAATATCAAATTAAAATTTCATAATTCTTATTAAAAATTAATATATTAAGTAATTAAATAATAAATATTTAATTGATAATAATTATGGACAAAAGCAAAAACAAAAAACAAAAATGCTTTTATGATTTTCATCATTTTTTAAAACTGAAAGATATCAAAACTATAAATAGAAACCAAAAATAAAAATGAAAACAAACAAACCCTTATTTTCAAAACACACAATTTGATTTATATACTGTTTGCATCAATCTTTCATATAGTGACTAGTGTAACGTTGATATTAATATCTGAACCCAAAATTGAATTACATATGAGTTATTAAATGTCTGTTTTATGGAGGAATCCAAATCGATTACTACTCCTTAAATATAAACATGAAACGACAACGTCGTTCAATCCCATCTTCAACCCTGTTCCAGTGTTCCTGTATCCTTGTAAAACTTCGCAGACAAAGGCCCATAGCCACACACTCTATCCCTCCTGCCACCGTCCAACGCCGTTGACGATCAACGAAAATGCTGGCTGTCTCCATGGGGTAAGAAATACAAATGCAATACGCAATCTGTCTTTCTATATTTGCTAAATGGGTATTGAATAGTTAGAATTTTTAACAAGCAGAAGTTGGTGTAGTGGAATTCCAAGGAAGTGTTTGATGACTTCTCCTTCATTAGTTCGTCGCTTTCGTCGCTACTGTACCTTCTCCTTGTCACAACCCATAACTCCTCCATCAAGTTCTGTAAAGTATTTCTCCTCTCTATCTCTGTTTTCCTTTTAAATGTTCATTCATTGGTTTCCATGGGAGGATTAGTTACTTGAAAGACTAGTTCTTAACTACAGGAATGGCATGGTAATAGATATGTTGGTTGTCTTAGGTATTTTCTCTTGCTTTCTCCTTTGTTAGATAAATATCCTTTTAACTGTGAAAGAACCTATTAAAGTTTCCATCTTTCTCTTTCAGGAAAAGAATAGTATCTGGAGTCCAGCCCACAGGATCTATACACCTTGGCAATTATCTTGGTGCTATAAAGAATTGGATTGCATTTCAGGTTTCGTGTGCATCATTCTTAATCTTAGCAGATCCCATCATAAGTAGAACTTTAAATACTGCTTCCTCTTTCTTTTATCTGTTCTTGCAATTTCTTTTTTGTTTCTCCATAGCTATTTCAATTTTTTTTTTCTTTTAAAGATTTGAACTTTTGATGCAAGAGGTAGTCATAGAGAACTCCTAAATGACGCCTTAACTATTTCTTGGCCTTTAATTTTGCTTGCATTCTGTACTCGATCTGCAGGATACTTATGATACCTTTTTCTTCATAGTCGACCTCCATGCGGTATGTTTCAGTATCTGTTAAATTTTTAAGCTCGACGTTGTTCATTGTGCAATCCAGATGACGCAATGGACCCTTGTAACAATTATGAAATCATTGTGATGTTTATGTCCTTTAAATTTCTTTCTTGGGCTCTGTTGACCAGCTAGGAATATTGCTTAACTCGTAAGTGATGTTTGTTTCCTTAGATTAAAAGATCAATCGTCCTTAAATTGATGGCATTTCAAAGAATGTACTTGTAAATGCATTTGGAGCAATCATTAACAATGGTTTAATTTCCTTGCCAAAGTATTGCAATCAAGTGAAGATAAGAAACTTAAGCAATGTACAAGGTTGTTTAAAAAAGGGATCTGATTTGAGGTAGCCTATTGGAGAGTATGAAAGTAGTTGAGCTATATTAATTAAATCGTCACGACGGAGAGATGCAACTAAATGAAGTTGCTACTTATGTGGATTACCAACTAATTTGAAGTTAGTCAAATCCCAGTCCTTTTATGTACTAAAAAGCATTTTGGTTTTAAGAAGCTGCCTAAATATTATACAGAATCTGGTGCAAAACCTTTTTATGTTTTAGACTTAGTTTACTTGCCTTTCTTATTATGAAAAATGGTAAACTCCAATATGGATTAATTACCTGACTATTACGGGGTTGAATATTTGGGAATTTAATTTGATTAGTACTGATGGATGATTTTGTAAAAGAGCTAATATAATGTGTTGCATTCTAAGACAGGGATACACTCAACCTTTGATTCATTCTTCTTGGTTTTGGAGTAACTTCAGGACTAAGATTCATCCTTTGCTTTAGTTTTGCTTATTCTGTAAGTTGACTTTTCTTGTTTCACTTAATTTTGAACTATTATTACATTTATGATTTTAGATTACATTGCCATATGATACTCAACAACTAGCTAAGGCTACAAGAGAGACAGCAGCAATTTATTTAGCTTGTGGCATTGACACTTCCAAGGTTTTTCAGCTATTATTCCTCTATAATTTTCATGGCAAGCAGTATTTAATTATACAAATATTTGTATTTATTTAATTTCTCTGATTTTTGCATGCAGGCTTCTGTATTTTTACAGTCTAATGTCCGTGCTCACGTTGAACTTATGTGGCTCCTAAGTTCTGCCACTCCTATTGGCTGGCTAAATAGAATGATTCAGTTTAAAGAGAAATCCAGGAAAGCTGTGGGTATTCATCTCCACTGGAATATTGAGTTGCTCATGTTTCCTTGAATTCCTATTCACTAGAATGGCTTTGTAAGCCTTAGCTATCTAGTTTGTATTTTCATACATTAAAATGGTAAATATGCAGTGGGTTCTATACTGCCCTTGATTGTGCAATCATCTTCTTGCCATAGTAATATTCTTCAAAACTTTTTTGCTAAATAGTGTTCACTTCTTATGATTCTACTTCTACCTGTAATATTAACATAATCTCTATGTCATTATAGCTGTAGTTAATAATGTTATCCGTACATTTCCTTTTTATTGTACTATTGTCATCTTTGATTTCATAGAGATTGACTCTTATGATCTGCACTTGATCTTTGTAGGGAGACGAAAACGTTGGAGTTGCTCTTTTGACATATCCTGTTCTGATGGCTTCAGATATTCTTTTATATCAGGTGGCTACATTTTTCACATGTGAAGTGAAAAGCTATGCATTTGTTGGAAGATTTTATTGAGATTTTCCCCCAAGGTTACATGTTTTGGAAACAATAAGAATGGAAAAGGAGGATGATTGAAGTTGAATCATGGAGTTTAATGTCTTATATAGTGCACCTTATTGTGACTTAATCACATCAATTCATGTTTAGATGTTTATAAGAAGTGATAATTTGCTGGGAGTGCACGATCCTTACGTGTTTGCAGTGTGACTCCACAGTCTGACTTTGTACCAGTTGGTGAGGATCAGAAGCAACATCTGGAGTTGACTCGTGAGTTGGCTGAGCGCATTAATTATTTATATGGAGGAAGAAAGTGGAAAAAATTGGGAGGGTAAGCAATTACTTTTTGGCGTGGTTGGAGATTCTTTGTAAAGATTATATGTTGCGATGCCCTTATTTAACTTTTACTGTTCTGGTAACAGGCGAGGAGGACCCATCTTTAAGGTAGATATTTTGTTTCCATTTTATACTTTCCAGTGTCATCATGAATAAGGAGTAATTAAAGCCGTTTTTTAGACCTTAATGTAAATTTTTTTGTGTAGGTTCCTGAGCCACTTATCCCACCTGCTGGAGCTCGAGTTATGTCTCTTACTGATGGGCTCTCAAAGGTTGCCTGCAATTAATTTTAATTTGGAGATTTGTATCTTTAAATCGTTGGCATACCATGTTTATTTTGGCACTGTTGGGGGCACTTACTACAATTGAAAATTGCTAAGATTAGATTATGAGCCAGCTGTTTGTATCTTCAAGCTTATTTTAAAGATTTACGTGATAGATTTCATCTTATATGTTCTATGTCCTGTTGTCTTGTTATTGCCTTTTCTATTTCAATTGATACTCTCATCTTTTGTAAATATAAGATCCTTAGTTGCCTTAATAATCACAAAGCATAACTGGTAGAGGAAGTAATTCTCCATTAAATTAGTCTTGTAATATTCTTTCTCTACCTCATGGAAAAAGTCTCTTCATGACTCCTGGGATAAGTCACTGTAGTATCATGGTATGATGTTTATGTTTGCTTATTTAGTTAGCACAGTGGCAAAGCACCCTGCACTTTTCCAAGAAGTTGGGTGTTCAATTCTTCACCAAGGTGGGTAGGGCTTTGGGTAGTTACTGGATTTGCACCTTTACAATTTATGAAAAGAAGAATCTAAGACAACTGGCATGTGTGACTTAGTTCTCCAATTGATGTTGCAATTCAGATTTAGCCCTACAATGGTCAATGGACAAGGAAGGGAAACCAACCAAGGCAGTATTTAGTTCTGTTCTTGGTCATGTTCAGAGCTTTTATGATTTCATAAACTCCCAAAAGCTGATTATAGGCTTAAAAAAGAAAAATTGGCTTTTGACCATTGCTGGGAGTGATTCTATACACTTCCTGTTGGAAGATCTTGTCAGGGATCAGTGGTAGAGCCCCCAAACATCCATTCTTCATAAGGGATGTGAAGCCTCCCGGGTATGATGATATGCCCCAAGTGAAGCCCATGGCCCAAGACACCCCACTTCATGGAGGAAAAGAAAAATAAGTGTGCTCTAGTTTTCCTTCTACTGTATCTTTTAAGTAAAGATGTGAAGAAACAATTCTGTTTATGACAATGTTGTCCATGAAAAGATTGGCTGTTACTAGTTTACTGTATGTATATTCCTGTGCCTGTTTTTTATATCAAACTGTGGCTCATGATTTTTGTCCTTAATTCCAATTTATAGTTGATCACTGTAAGCAGTAAAATGTAAAAATGTTAACTGAAAATAAAAAACTGCTAAATATCTAATTATTCTTTTCTCATCATGTTTCAGACGCTTAATGACATTTCCCTGTGATTCAATCTTGTAGATGTCCAAATCGTCACCTTCTGACCAATCTAGAATCAATCTTCTTGACTCAAAAGATGTGAGTTCACACACTTTACGTATGTATTGAATTTGACTACTATAGTGTTTAAAATTATTGATTATTGTAGAAGTATATAAGACTACAGATCTTTTCCCTTCTTAACAATTATGGGTACTTTTAATTTTCCCACTGCAGTAATTTAATCTGTTTTATTCTTTGTAGATGAACCAATTATACTGTAATCTGTTATTTTATTTCTAAATTAGAGCATATCTTCTCTTTCATATCTTTTTTTTTTCCCAAAGAATCTTGCCTCCCAGACCAATTGAGTCTGTTTAAGTGAGTGGGAGTTGGAAAAGATGTTTTCGACTATGAAGCATCATCAGTGTTAAATTTGGAGACTGGAAACCAATAAGGTCTAGTGCTTCAGTGAATCGGGAAACCGAGTATTTTAGTTCTGTAGTTAAACAGCTTAAATAGTTTTTAGGAATCAACAATAAATGGTGAGGAAGCATGAAATCCAGGATACTCAAGTCATTTCAAATCAAAGGACTGGAGTTTGGAAGTTGATGTTTTATGGGATCTGATATTTTATCCTTTAACCCAAAAGTGTGAAGCATGGAAATCAAGATTTTAGGTTTATTTCTGTTACATTGTAGATGTTGTAAGTTTGCTATTTCGATTAATGCCTATGGTTGGTAGTGATTAATTTGTTCCCTCGTGAATCTTTGATTGCGAGAACTTGTCTAAACTGTTAGTGAGAGATTCTAATGTTATTTCTATTTTACTTCCTCATTGGGTTTGACGTTTTATGTTCCTTTTACCTTTGCAGATGATAGCAAACAAGATAAAACGTTGCAAAACGGATTCCTTTTCATGGTATTCTATCCAGAAGGAGGAAATTGTTTTTCCTTCCTCTGTTAGTCTTCTTACAGGAATGATCTATTCTGTATTGTGTTTCAAAATCTCATGTGCTGCTTTTTCCTCTTCTTGCAACTCTTACAGCTTGGAATTTGACAATCCTGAAAGGCCTGAATGTAACAACCTTCTTTCAGTATATCAGCTTATTTCTGGCAAGACAAAGGAGGTGATGTAGTTAATATGTTGTTTGCTTAACCTGCTTTATAATTCTTCCATTTCTGAAACTTTCTATCTTGAATTATCTTGAGATATTCCTCACCCGATTTCCATTGGTATATATGGATGGCAGGAAGTTCAACTGGAATGCCAAGATATGAACTGGGGAACATTTAAATCTATTCTAGCAGATGCCTTGATTGATCATCTTCATCCCATCCAGGTTTTTATGCATAATGACTTGTTCTCATTTACTGTCGATTAGGATTTTGAATTTGCATTTCAAAATGTAACTGATGTCTCGTTTTGCCATTAACAACACTAGTTATTAGTGGGGACAAAAAGTAGGTGCAATTATTTCTTCAATCACCATATCATATTAGCGGCATTAATTTCCTTTCGGTAGATTCTGAACCTGAGATTGAGCTGACTTCAGCCTGTGAGGAAAAAAAGTGAAAATGCAGCTTGTTAACGCATGCTAAGATGGTTATCATTAACTTGATAATAAACACATGTTTTGGGACCAGCATAATCAAATGCAGCCTGATTTAGAAAGGATGCTGCCTATTTTCCCATATACAATAAGCTATGATAGATGAGAGTTCTGTTAGCATGTGATCTGCTAAGTATAGTTTTAAATTAGATATGCTAAACATACTTTTAAACTAGCTAAATTAGCTCTGATATTGCAAATTAGCCCTGATGCTATGTAAAATTAGAGATAAAAAAGAAAGAAAGAAGAAGAATATATTTAATGTGTTCGAATGTAAAACTTATTCCACACACAAACCAAAAAGGTAGTAAGGTATTTTATTCATTAAATTTGTCCCGTTTATCTATGATAGTGGACGGTATGATGTACCATAAAAAGATAATAAAACTTTTAAGCAATATCTAAATAATTCTAAAATGTTTCTATGTTGGATACATAGTAATACCTATATATCAAATAGTAAAGTTTCAACGGTCACCCTCAACTTTGTAAGCAGATGTTTTTTAAGGACAGTCAATCTCTTATTGCTGTTTTTTTTTAAATCAACTATAAAATTACAAAAGGAAAACCAATCCTGAAAGTAAAGGAACAAGCATCTTGGTTGCAGAAGAATAGAGGTAAAGAGAGAGAGAGTAGAAAAGAGATATTTGCTGGAAAAGAAGAAATGAGGGTAGACATAACATAAGTTAGAAAAGGGGAAAGACAAGAATTGGGGGAAGGTTGTTTATTGGAAGGAAAGATAAAAGTAGAGGTAATGGCACTTTCTATGGGCTACTAGAAAGAAAGACATTAGTACTGATGCTCTCAATGGACTATTGGAAAGGAAAACAGAGCAGATGTAGTGAAGCTCTCAGTGGACTATAAGAAAAAAAGATGAGAGGACTTTACTAGAAGACAGAAGATGTCAATGACAAATGAAACACTAAAGATTATAAAGAAAAAGAAACAAAGGTTGTAATTTAGGTTTTGGGATATAAACTTTAGGCTTTGAAGAAGAAAGATGAAACAGAGGTTAGTGATTCAAGTTTTAGGATCCAAGCGTTTAAGTCCTAAAAGGAAGAAATAGAAGTTTGATCTCAGGATTAGAATTTGGTTCTAAAATTCTGTCAGATTAGATTTTGTACTATCGCAGGATCAGAATTTGGTTCTAAAATTATGTCAGATTAGATTTTATACTATGTTAACTTTCATATATTGTGAAAACAAAGATACAGAAGAAAGAGAGGTGAAAAACATATGCAATGGTCTAACATGGTTGGACTGTAAGTTTAGTTCATCTATTTATAAAAATTAGGGTAATAAATGTTCTATACATAATAATGTTCTACATATACTTTTCTTTGATGTTATAATTCCATCCGTCTTCTATTTGTAAGGTTCCACTAAATTTTTCTTTGCAATTTTTAGTTGGTAAACATAACTTGTATGAGAAAGGAATGAGCAGGAAAGAACTCATTTCATGGCAAGAATTGAAATCGTTGTGGCCTTTGAAAATGAATGGACGAAGACTGTACTTTTCATCTTAAAGTGGAAAAAACCATGTTATTTAAGATTAGCAAGTCAAAGAGTTACACTGGTAGTAGTCCGACATTGAGAACCTCTCGAATCAAATAGTGCCAATGCTACCGTCCTGCTATTGATAGTTGATAGCTCTCATAGATTTGAGCTGGTAGGACAATTCTTTGTTTATTTTCTTTCAAAACGCGTGATTTTCTCAGCAGATACTTGATTTGAAGATAATTAATACTGATACTACTCGGTGATGAATGTAGTATCATTTACTATCTATAGGAAAGATCTACTTTGTAGCTCTTTAGTATCGTTGTTAATTTGTGATGCTTTCTTTCAACTGGGCCAAATTGGTCTTCAGTTTAAATGTTGATGTCCTCAATCTGAACTGAAGACCTAGGTTTATAATTCTGCAGGTTCGGTATGGTGAAATAATATCTGATTCAGCTTATTTAGATAAAGTCTTGGATGAAGGCGCTAGTAGAGCGTCAGAAGTAGCAGATACTACTCTTAATAATGTATACCAGGCAATGGGATTCCTGCGAAGATGAGAAACAGTTGGTATCATCCAAAAGCGTCTACAAGACAACAAACTGGAGTTATTAAACTTCTGGAGCATATTTGACAGCAATTTGTTGAGTACACTCATAATCAGGTGTCTTGTAGCATGACTTGTAAACGAGGGTTACAATTGGTAGAATTGCCTCACGTTTTTCTTTGATTTCCCCAACCATTTAAGATTCCTCGTTGAGCTGATTTTGTAAGTCCAATTTCATGGAAGTTGGTCAATTTTTATTTTCTGTTATCTCATTGTTGTTTTCCTTTATTCTGCAACTTAAATTTGATATAGGTTCACTTTCTTTTTACTTCTCATATAATGTGAAAATGCATGTTCACATGATTGCTATATGGCTGAACTAGGAGTTCAAGGAATTCTTATCTATATTGCATGATTTTAGCAAACAAAATTTCGCAACGGTGGAATTGCATATATTTTTCGGTACAAGTAGAAATGATAATGGGCTGGGTTGAACCCGTGGGTTGACTATCCCAAAGTCACCTAGCCCGATTTATTATTTTAAAAAAAATTCAAAAAGCAAAGTCGTTTTGTCATTCTTAGTCGAGCCATAGGTTGGGACAGCCTGATCAACTTGGGCCTGAACCGTTGACTTCCAACCGGGTCGGGCCAACTTGCCATGCCTATGGAGAGAAACCTAGACAAATGTTCCTATATCTAATTAGTGCATGGGGCACTACACAAACAAGTTTAGAATTCCTACATTGATCGAGAATCAATCTGTTACCCAAAAAGATTATTATCTTTTATTAATTTGAATCATCCCCTTATTATACTTAAAACATGATTTGAAGGTTCCTTGTAAATATAGTTGTTATTTATTAGTACTATTTTGTTTTAAAGTTTAAATAATTTTCTGTTAGCAAATCAATAGTTAACATGAACAAACATCAATATGGGGATTCTTATGTGAACGATAATTAGCAGTAGTGTCAAATATAAGGCTAACCATGTTTACTATTGGTCATGTGACAATTTCGTAAGATCTATTTCTTACATTCGGATACATGAGAAAAGAAAATTTAAAATTAAACCCAAAACTTCCTTAATTCTTAAACCAAATCCCCAATTCCGTTGAATCTCTGACCATATATCCTTATCATAGCACCAATCCATATTATTAATATAACATAATATATCACTTTTGAGGTAAGTACGGGCACATTAACAAATTTCATTTTGCAAAACAAAGCTTCAATAAACCCTTAATGAAATAAGTTGAAAAGAAAGAAACAAGTGACAATTAAGGAATGAAGTGCATTTGGGGTATCGTTATTTTGTAAGTTTTTTTATTGGTTGCCCACGAGGTATCCTAAAAAAGTCCCAACTATAAGAAGGCGCCTTTAAGCCATCCACACTTAGACTAATCCTCGCTCGGATCGAGTAAGTCCCTTGCGGAAAACAAAACTCTAGCCTCAAATTTTAAACAGTTACATATATGAGGAGAGTTTAAACCCACGACCTCACTTAAGCTAAGAAAACGCCTTACCAACTCACCTGCGCCTGTAAGGAAAAATATATCCCCAAAATTGCCGTCCAGGCGAAGGATTGCATGTTATTTTCTTTTCCAGGTGCAATCTACTCAACCTAGTTGGAACCAAAATAAGATTGTAAACCTCCTAGGGTTGTAGTACCCTGAAGTTACTTTGCCTTTTGAACTTAAATTTTGACATCAAGGCATCAACATTAGACTTAATATTCTTTTGCTCAATAGCTGCCAAATACATTGTATATCTACGCTCAATTATATTGAAATTTGTAGTAACATACTCTCAATTTTATACAATTTTACTTTAAAAGCTAAGCATGAATATGTGGACAAAATAAGACACGCGAACTATCTCAAGGAATTAAAAAAAAATACAAAAAAAGGGAAAGGATGCCACAAAATGATGATATACAAACGTGCCAGATGAGGTTTTTCCCTTTAATCACCTGGCATCTAACCTTGTAACAGTGACTTGGTTTACAGAGAACGACTCGTCTTGCTTTCCTGAAGATGAATCAGTTTCAAAAGGACTCCTACCAAGGCAGAACCCTGGAGTTCTAGGCTGAGGCATTGTTGCAGTTTCACTGCTTAACATTAAGACCACGGACGACATTGTTGGCCTATCTTCCGCACGTTCTTGAACACACAGGAGACCTACTTGTAAGCATCTTAAGACTTCAAAGGATGAATATGACATCCCAACTGATGTGTCTAACAATTCTATTCCGTTTCCTTCTTTCCACAGCTTCCATGCCTGCGGCATTGTGATTACGGTTTCTTGGTCATTAGAAAAGCAGTTTTGTGTAAAAGTGAATTGGAACCAAATATAAATAAGAGACAGTAACAAGGAATCCTATGCAAATTCTTAATTAAATGGACGTCATAAGCTAAGACAGACTTACATGACCTAGAAGATTAAGCTCAGTGGTTGGATGATAAAATCCTCGGTTCTTTTTGCCGCTTACAATCTCCATCACCAGAACACCAAAACTGAAAACATCTGATTTCACGGAGAAGATTCCATCCATTGCATACTCTGGAGACATATAACCGCTGCACATAAACATTAAGACAAAAGAATCAATTAGTGGAAGGGAAATTGTTTTCTTAACCTGCAAACAAGTAGTAATTCAACATTTATACTTACTATGTTCCCACTACTCTCCTGGTGTTTGCTTCTGTTTCATCTCCACCAAATAATCTAGCCATGCCAAAGTCTGATATCTTAGGATTCCATTCTTCATCAAGCAGAATGTTGCTTGCTTTGAGGTCCCTATGGATAATTCTAAATCTGGAATCCTGGTGCAGATATACAAGTCCTCTAGCAATCCCACAGATGATATTAAACCGCCTTTGCCAATTCAGTGACGAACTTCTTCCTTTATCTGCAACAGCAAGTCAACCAACATGAGTGCCTTGAAGTCAACTGCAAACATTGTCCATAAAGGAAAAAAAGAATAGCTAAGCATGAAAAAGAGATTGAAAGAGACTAACTGAATAGAGCAGAATCCAAGCTTCTGTTTTCCATGTACTCGTAAATGAGCATCTTCTCGTCCATGTCACTGCAGCATCCAACAAGTCGAACCAGATTCCTGTGTTGAAGCCTTGCAATAAGCCTAACCTCATTCTTGAACTCATCAGCTCCCTGACCAGAGTTCTTCGAGAGTCTCTTTACCGCTATGTTTTGGCCTTCCACTAGTTTACCCTGGCATTGACAGGGTTACTTTTGTCAGGATCGCACAAGTGAAAGGGGCCACTACTCAGGATATGCATGGCTTCTAGGTTTGCTTGTTTTAGTGATTACATATGCATATATTTTCTAGGGTCTGCTCTAAGATCAAGGAATTTACCTTGTAAACAGAACCAAAACCACCCTGCCCTATTTTATTTTCTGCAGAGAAGTTGTCCGTTGCCATTACCAGAGTGACAAAGTCGAAGAGTGGTAGTTCCAGTTCATCTGTACTTTTTTCACCTGAGTAGTCTCTTTTGCTTGAGACAACCACATCATTTAACATAAAGTCCTGGCTTCTCTCCAGAGGTCCTGATTTTAGGGACAGCAAGCCATTTACTTTTAATACGGCCAAATAGAAACTAACTCCACACACCTGTGAATAAAATTGTCGATCTTACCTTTCTGTTCTGTGCTCTGTTTACACGTATTTAACAATTTCTTCCTCTTCCATATGAAAAAACCACTTAAAGCTAATAGCAAAATTCCAGCGCCAACTGAAATGCCAATAATGAGAGCACCTACATGACCGCCGTTACCTAATAAAAAGGAATTGGAGATAGTGCTTAGTCATGTCCAGCAAGGCACAAAGAATAAGTGCAAGTTTTTTAATCTTCAACATGGTGGATAGAATACAAATATTAGTTTCTATTAGACTCATGATTTGTGGTTAGTCCTGTTATAAATTCAGACTTCACGGGTATTTTAAAAGAAAAAAACAACAATTGATAGTGAAAGTTTTACAAACTTGGGTCATCAGAAATGAAAATGAAAATGAAAATTTGCCCACCTAGTTAAGGCAAATTAGACTAAATTGCTTCAGTCCACGACAAGTAACAGGGATTGTCAACTTCAGGTAAACATGATCCACAGAACCTACCATGTGGTTTGTCAATTTCAGGGTCATTAAAATAAAAGCTGTATATTAAGTGCTTTCAACCAATATTCTCCTTTTGAAAGCACACGTGGATTGACAAAAGCACATGGGAATGAATGATTTTAAATTCGGCTTTGGCTGGACATACACCTAACTCAAACTACATCTCACCCCATATTTGTGTCCCAACTCCCAGGTCCATCCAAATCCAGGCCAAGTTCTCTATGCAACTCATAAGCTGAAAGCAATCACAAAATATGGAATGATGCAAACAAGAACAATTACTGCGCAAACACGAGAAGGATTCCAACAACATGAAGCTAATTTAAACCTAGACTTCTCAGCCCCATATCTCAAACCCTGCCAAAAGTTTAAATTAACATAATATGACATTTTCTTTCTAGAAGGAAGGATACTCGTACGGTTTTTGATGGGTCCATGGAATTACAATCCCGCCTACTATCCTTTTAATTCATTAATGTAGTTGTAGTCCCCAACAAAAAAAAAAAAATGGTCTTAGAGAACCTAGACTGGCGCATCAAGTCAAATTTGCCGCCCCATTCTAAAAACCAACTTTTGACCAATAGAAAAGCATTTACATTAACTGACCGCCCCGCCCCTCCTCCTCCTGTGATTTCATTTTCATTTAAGTCACGCCAAGGGAATTGGGGTGGAGGTGGGGTCACCCAGGCTGCGAGAACGGAGATTTTCACATCGTTGGGAATTCGAACCAGCGAAGCGGCCAGCCAGAGGAATCCCATTCCCATCCATCTCAGTATGTATCCCTCCAGTGATATGTTAAAGCAAGACGTGGGTCCCAACTCTATCTAGGTTCTAGGAAGCTTTGTAAGCTTTTCCCAATGGGTCGATACGGAAATTCAAGTTTTGACAAACTTGTTTGTCTTGAACTTGAAATGCAAAACTTGTTAGGAATGAATTAGATATTCAGAGAATCGTGAAATTATAATTTTCAATATAATCACCTACTACGTGCATACCGCCAAATGCAAGTTAGGTGAGGCAGACAACTACCGCTTTACCTTTCATTATATAGCTTCTGAAAAAATGTGCAAAAACTTCTTCGACCCTCAGGTTGCTGAAACACTAAGGGCGGCAAAACTTGAGCTCCTAATTAACCTGGTCGCTAATTTTTATAAAATTAAACAAGAACACAACTGAAAATTTTGTGTACTTACCTATATCAGATGCTGCCAATCTAACGAAAAGATCTTGACCCCCTTCCGCATACTGCCTCATATCCAATAGCTCACCAACCCAAATCACACAGCCTGAACCTCCATTGGTTATGTTGGAGTTAGC
Source organism: Erythroxylum subrotundum (assembly GCA_027563845.1). Taxonomy (NCBI): domain Eukaryota; kingdom Viridiplantae; phylum Streptophyta; class Magnoliopsida; order Malpighiales; family Erythroxylaceae; genus Erythroxylum; species Erythroxylum subrotundum. The sequence goes on from JAOQMQ010000002.1 coordinate 26,104,605, forward strand.
ATAAGCAATGCAAGAACAATTCCTCAAACACAACAATTCACAATCTTTAAGACTCATGTTCCTATCCACAAACGTCCTTGTGCTCTCCGGCACCTTCATCTTAGCTAGGTGCAAGAATTTATCCTCCATGCATTGCAAATCCGTCTTCCTCACACACCCACCTGATCCATCTCTCAGATTCCATGCCTGTGGATTACTAGGCTCGAACCCTCTCATGCATTTGCAAACAGGGGAAGCATTTGAATCGCATATACCGTAAGGACCACAGGCACGGTAGTTGTCGCACTGGTCTTTAGGCGCATACCAAAACAGGTTCCACACTCGATTATCTGGAATCCAAATTCTTCTCTCAAGAACGCCAGAAGGAGTAACAATTAACCTTGAATAGAGGGACTTGCTTGATATGTGAAAAGAGTAATACGCCTCATCTTGATTAGTAATAAAATCGAAGCTGATATGGTCAACTGGCTCCATTTCTGGTACCCCACTAAATCTTTCTCCATTCCATGGTCCACTACGATACTTTCTCATATTCTTGTTCAATAAGAACGCTTCTGGGAATCCATGGTAGTCTAACTTGAAAGCAAAATCACCTGTAGCAGGATCATTTAAGCTCCCCCAAGAACTTATGTACCGTTGAAATCCTGCGTTTAGATCCCATCCTAGCTTCATGTCTGGCAACAAAGTGTCGGTGGGATAATCGAAACTTTGCCACAGGTAACGATCACTTTCACTTTCTTCTCTTAAGACGAGGTTTCCTGTGTCCAGCAACTGAATTACTGGATTACTAGCGTTGTTGGTTTGGTTTGATGACCATTTGACATTCTCGCCCGGGTCAAGAAGAACAATGTTTTGGTTGGAGATCTTTAATGTTGCAGAGGAATTTGCAAGAGGATTGTCTCTGTTAGCAACCCAAACCACGGTCTGGTCAGGAATGTCCTTGTACCATATACCCACGTACCATTTCCCAGAGTTACCGGGAGTGAAGAACCCAAACACAAAAATCTGACTTGAAGAGAGGATAGTTTGGCCATTGATGAGAGATTGAGAAGCAGATAATGTGTCCGCAGCGAAAGCAGAACAAGAGAAGAAAGAAAGGAAAGTGAGGACAAAAAAGATGGTGAAGCCTTTCATTCTTCACTAATTATTTGAGGATTTCGACGATGATGTTCTCGATCAGATTCAAGGTACTTGGGGCTCGGTACTGTTTAGGTTTCTTCTTGTTTTTGAAGACATCATTCGTTGTATGATAGGCATATAGGAAAGGAGAGCTAGTTGACCCTTAAACAATGTTTTAGAGTCGTGGTCATCTCTGTTTCACCTTTGAATGTGGCCTTCTCCGTGTCCTTTACCAAATAATAACTGGCCTCCATAAAGTAGTGTGGATGGGAATGGGACAAAGTTGGGCTAAAACTGCGATTAATAATAATAATATGTGTTCTTGGATTTGTAAAGAAAAGGGGACAGGACATTAGGAACCGAAGGTAGGGCTCCCCACAGTGATTAGATTCATTTACATCACGCAACAATCCTAC
>JAOQMQ010000002.1:26109829-26122598 GCA_027563845.1 Erythroxylum subrotundum
AAACCAACCAATGACTACTAACATCATGCTTATCAAAACAATTTCACATTTGCGTGCTTACATTAACAACACAATGTCTAATTATTAGTATTGCTGGATTAAAAAAAAAAGCGATATATCAAAAACTGTCAACTTATAACATCTTCATAGTTCGGAAAAAGTAATAAAAAGAGAGAAACCTGGGGAGAGAATTGTAAGTATAGGAACTATTTAAAATGATGGTGATATAATAATATATAGGTAACCTTGGCATGAGCATGAGTTGTTGAGATCTCCTTTATTATCGGTCTATTATTGTTGGTGGTTCATTTACTGCGTTTGTTCATATTATGGAGTCTTTAGTTTGCGCCCTTTATTAGATGCAAGTTTGAGCATTTAATTTATTCAAAATAATATCTACAATGAAGCCCGACGAACCCCTTTAGCTGTGGTTTTGATAACGTTTTCCAGCCTGTCTAAACTGTAGTGATTCGACGAGGAATTGACTTTTGGTACCAAGTTTAGTGCGGGTAGGTAAGTTTTATTTCTTAGCATCATCTCTGGATGACCTCAGCTTGTGGTGTGTGCGCTGGTCGGAGAAACATAGGTAGCGTAAATTGAGCAAAGCAAATAACCCATCTCTTAACCGTCAATCGTTGTTAGTTAATTGAAAAGGTCAATATGAAGTGCGAAGGTCTAATTTTATTATTAAACAAATAAAAACTAATTTTATTTGCATGGTAGGGAGAATTTTGATCATTTGACTAAGCTAATGATCCTTACTTCAGTTTTCTAATTAACGACTAAGTAGGCATCAAACACTCAACAGGTCCATAGACCCATCCATCCTAGTTTTAAAATATCCATAAGTTGAATGCTTGAGCGAAAACTGAGACTGAATAGTATACATCCGGACTTTGGGTAATTACGTTACCATAATTTCATGTGTAACTATGAATTGGAATCTCTGGTTGGAATCGGCTAATTGCTTGGTTGGTTAATGGGTCATTTTCATAGTGACATAAACCTAATTGAAATTGGATCCCGCCAAGCCGCTTTTAAGTTTAACGTTCAATGATGAAGACTATGATACCATTAAGTTTTTCTTTGTAAAGACAAATTGCATTATCGAAAGTTAACATATACTATAGAATAAGTACCACCTAATTAACTTGTATCATTCAACGATTCATAATACTTTTTTTGACTTTTATCAATTTCGCAAATGTTGATCCTCACGTCATCTTAGTTCTCTTTTGATCTTTTACATGCACGCATACTATAGACATGTACAATTTTAATTTAATATTAAACTTCCTTGCTTGCACCTTTATATGAAGTATGAATATGATTTATTGGAAGCTAAAATATTAAAGTTAATTAAACAAAAACTCAAGAATCAAAAGTCATCGAACAACCCACTGATCCTTCATGCAAAGGTCAACTTCCTTGTTTAAAGTATGTATTTTCTTTCCAACTCAGGTAGTAATCATAACCATCTAACCAGAACATGGATATTAAAACATGGGGCATTAGGCTGATTGGTTTAATAAGAAAAAAGGAGATTCTCCAACCTCTCTCTATCTTATCGTCTCCTTCTGCATCCTCCATCACCATCACCATCACGCTAACGTCCTGTTCTTTTTTCCCCCCCTTTCTTCATCAGTCTGTGGGTGACATAACTTGCCTGGAAATCTTTATCCCCCCTCTAGCTTGGAAAACATTCATCCATGTTTGCTAGTTTGCTTTAGTTAATACAATTCCTCTTATTGGCTTCTTCGCTGATCGCAATTTGCTTGCTGAAGGGTCTTTTGGTAATCCCAACCATAACCCATAGCTTTCTCCCGCCCAAAAGCTTTACTATTTTTTTTTCAATAACTGCTCTCCCACTTTAGCTGTCAAACGACTCAAACCCCCCAAGTTACTTTTGATAAATCAGGCTGGGATTTGACCATATGCAAAATGGAATAATTATGATTTTTTTTTATTTTTTAAAATTCAAGATCACTAAAATTCTATAAAATGATTGACAATTAAATTATAATAAAGCATAAATCTTAATTTTTATTTTATTTCAAAGTTTGATTATATTCTTATCATATCTCTCGAATCGTTTTCAAAATTAACTCATCTCAACTATCGTAGTTATACAAGTATCCGATCTCTAACGATATTTGTATAACAAGTTGAAGGAATTCTACAACTGTTGCTGAGAGGGTTAAGCAAGGAGTGCTAGCTCTATTAGAGCTTAAGCCTATTTATAATAGATTTTTCAATATTTTAGTAATTTAATTGAAATTAAATTCTAATTTCAATTAAATTTAATTGTAATTAAATTCTAATTGTAATTAAATTTAATTATAATTACAAATAATTCTAATTAAATATCAATTATGCTCAACTATGATCTAATATCTCATATTGATCCTTATTGATTAAATATCTCATATTTAATCATAAAGTTTTTCAAACTTTACAATCAAGTTTAACTTGATTAAAATATCTTTACTCTCTTCAACATGTTCTTTATGTATGACCTATTAGGTTCCCAAATATGTTGGCAATGGACACATATTATAACCCTAAATCACATTTAGTATTAGATATATTAAACTCCTTTAATTTATCTTTAACTCTAAAATTAAACAAATTATATTATTAGATTAAGATTGGCGTCTAGCAATACATTATGACCACCCAAATATTTAAGAATATCAAAGTAGTTTTTACTAAACTTTTCGTGCATGATTTTTTATATATAATTCAGTCATTTCATCATACAATGTTTCGATTAGATATAGAACATGAAATTAATATTTACTCTATTTTGAGTCCAATCATATTAGTTCTCTACCATTAGCTATTGATTCAATTAATGATATTCGTAAACTATTTACATAACGTCATTTCACCTTGGCCAAGGATTTTTCAAATCAATGCTAATCGAAAATAATGAAATATTCACCATAATTTTTATGGTGATAAATCATATCTCGATTACTCAACTACCTTAATGTGATTCATATTATATCCAGTAACTACCGATTGAGCTACCCATGATTAGAATAGGTTATAAGTAGTATCAAAACATTGCAATCCCATCTAAGATAAATTTGGAGACCTCAAGTCAAATGATCATTTATATAATCATAACGAAGTGAATTTCCATAGATATACAATTAATGTTCCAAATCGATTTCTCATATGGGTTCAATTCATTGAAATTGTTTTCTAACAAATACCTATACGTTATTTAAGTATCTCCATACTTTAGTCTATGAGATTAACTAATTCCTTCATAACAAAAAATAGAATGTGTGCTAATCGTTTAAGTATCCTATACCATATCACCAAATGACGATCATGCTACTACTAGAATAGTGACGTAATAAGAGAATTCTACAATATTCTCTATAGTGAGCAGTTGCTTAAATTATACAATTTTCATCTTAATTATCATCATAATTAAGAAAAATTGCCTAAATACATCCTTAGATCTTTAATGAAACCTTAGCTCCTTCGATATGCCTAATAGCTCTAATGTTCCACAGTACATTTCTATCTTGAACAATGCAAGGAATTATATCAAGTTCATTAAAAAATTTATTAATCTAATTAATCATTTCTACTAAATGAAAAATGTATTATGGCTAAATTAGCAACCATTGCTACATTGGAACCTTTCCAATATTGAATGGAATTGTTCTAAGTAAAATAGACCTTAATTAAGATTTAATTCTCAAGTTCATATCCATATATCCATGAACTCAAATATCAACTCATACATAGAATAATGGATGTCTTTAATAATTCACAAGTATTAGATATCTCAAATACTAAACATCTTTAGTACATTATCTATATACTTGGACTTAGAATATGTAAACAACTTCCAATATATCTTTATAGATCTAATTCTCAAAATTAAGCTGTTACCTTTTTATATCCAGCAAGAGTTGTTTTTAGACCATTATATTTTCGATAATTGAAAATTATAACTATTGTTCTGTATGAGCAATATGTCTCTACGTACTCTTATTGAAGAGGACAACTATACTCCTATCCTCCTTTTTGTAGACATAATAAATATCTTCGAAGCAAACTCTTTGAATTCATCATGAAAACTAGTTTTTCAATATCTCATAGCCTTTCCACTATACATCAAATATATCAAAAAAGGCACTAGTTCTAATTGGATGTACTATCATGAGATTTAAAATTTTCAAATTTCATCATACTCCCATACTTATCTTGAGAACTATTCTCTTATAAATATACATTGAAACAAAAAATTTGTTCAATAGGTCTGTAAGATTATATCTTACCTTTTGGATATCGCATAACCTTTTATTATTTAAATTAGTTCTAAACTTAATGGATAATACATGATTTAACTAAGCATCACATCCTTACATCATTAACTTTGACTCGTTCAAAGTCTTTATGTTTCATATCTAATATGAAATTCTGCTAATTGATCAAAGTAGAATTATTGAAGGCAATTCATTGTATTAGGAATAGTTATAGAAAAATAATGTTGCATCATACAATATCTTATATTGTAATTTCCTCTTTACATAAATTTAAACTCTTATAGGATTTTATTATGAAGTTATTTACTAGAGAATCTCATTCTCTATAGGTGATCAAAAATTTAAAAACTCACCACAATAATTTCATTAAAGTGCTTCAACATTCTCAATGTTTAATTTTGACTTAGATTTAAACAATTTAAACTTTTCAAAATTTTAAATCATCATTTCATTTAATATATATGACTATATCACATAAAGTCATTATTAATAAAATGAAATAAGTATCATCCTTTTATGAAATGTTATTCTTTCTAATACATCACATGTATAAATTTAACAACTTAATGCCATCATCATTTTATGTAACTTTATGATTCTTATCATGTTGATTTAACCAACATGACATAAAAGAATAGTCTCAATTATTCAACTTTGTTTTATTGCCTCTTTTGTTAAGTGTAAGTCTCCTTTGATCCAATATATACTAACTATTTGCATAAACTTAGATCAACTACTTTAACTTATCAATTTATTTCTTATCATGCATTGAATATTATAATAATCTTGAATCTAAATTCAGCATCAAATACTTATAAGCATGAACTAAAAATACATATGACCTCTATCATGTCACGTATAGGCAAGAAAAAAAATGCAATCATTTCAACTTATGACAACTAATATCATTATATATCCAAACCTTTAATTGATGTCCATGTTTATGCTTTTAGTAGGCTAAATTGAATGAAACAATTTTATCAAGGTACTATACTGTTCAGCTTTACAAAATAAAACCTTTTGCATCTTGTTATCATGATGTTGATATACATCTTACATATTGTCATCAAAATTTATGAGACATTAATCAACTCAAAATGTCATTACATTTTATCATTTTTATGACTTTGACATATCTCTAAAACTTTGTCAGGGATTGTAGCAAAATTACATAATAGACATGCAATTTATCCTATTAAACTTTGAGAAATCTTCTCAAACATAACCTTTGTCCAAGAAATTTGGTTCAATAACTTAGTATCATCTATACTAAATAAGATAAATTCCACTAAGAAAAAAATATAAATGTAAGAAAAGTAATTAATTGATTATATGCCATGATTACCAAATGAGATTAGGGCTTTAATCTTGTATTTGGTTACTCCCACTATTTTATTCGAAATAAGAGCCCTCACTCAATGTAGATTTACTTAGGTAAACAATTTCAAATGGGTTGCTTTAACCTCCCATACATCAAATGACCATACCTTATTCAATCTTGTGTTTTGCGTAAGTGTGTATGCTCTTTAGAAAGAAAGGAATTTGAGAATACTAAAGCGTAAAGAAATGGGAATCAATTCCTTCTTTCACTATACAATATCAAGGATAAGAGAAAGAATTTGACATCTTTGAGGAGCAAGGATAACTAGAAACATAGCCATAAGTTGTGAACTAAACACCAATCCACTTTACAAATTACAAGAGATAACTACTAGTAATTGGAGGATCATAAAGATGTTTCAATGAAATAGTTCTATACACCCATAAGATCATTGGAATAAGCATTTGGATTAGCTAAGAAAAAGGCTTATCATTCTCTAACAACCCACTGGAAGCAAAGCATAGTACATTTACTTAGAATTCTGCTTGGACTATAAGACTCGCTTATTGAGTTTGTTATTGAACTTATCACTTCTTTTGGAGCTTGACTATTTTAAAACAATTAAATTTAATTTTAAAGAAATTATTAAAGATGAAAATACAATATAAATAAAAAAATTCAATAAGATGAATAAACAATAATGTAAAAAGGGTAAGGGAAGAGGAAAACAAACTAATTTATAATGGTTCAATAAACAAACCTTGCCTGCATCCACTTCCAAAACTCTTTTTGGAATTTCATTTTAACTCTTCTTTCAAAGAGAAGAATAAACTTTGTTTAATCTTTTTTTGACAAAGAGGATTTTTACATCTCCCTTTATAGTGAAAAGAGCCTTAATGCCATTTGGAACACACCTAAGTACAATATAAAACACCACAATAAAAGCTTACAACTCAAAGCATCTGACTTTATCTCTTTGATAATACCAAAGAGTCTCACTCACTCATATATGAGATAATGAATGCTCAAATGCTTATAAGGAATCACTTATATGATCAATAACAAACAATACATTATAATCATAAATAGTGATCCTTCAAAACAACATCAACCTCATATGCATCATACTCAAATCACCGATTCTATACAATTTTTAGAGGAGAAACTAATAATGAATAACTTTGCAAAACAAATGCATTTCCTCCTTGATACTTTATTTAATCATTTTTCTTTTTTCCTTTCCTTTTCCTTTTCTTCTCTTTTTCTTTTCATTTAAAAATATAAAGAAGCTACATCATTATGGGAACTTCATTGATAAGACATAAAATAAAATCCTAATAATTATAACCATCCCAAACATATGCACACCTTCACACTTATACTCTTGTACATCCACAATCATTAACAATCAACAAATGCTCTAATAGCTTTAAGGATTGGGTAGGACATTTGGTTCAGTTTAAAGCATGTAATGTGGTTAGCACAAAAAGAAAGGCTAATAAAGCTCAAGGGGGCTTAGTAAAGGGAAAATTCATATCAACGCCTTTTTCTATTTGGCTAATGTTGTTAGTAAAAATAAAGAATCCCTATATCATTTCCATGTTATTGCATGTGAAAAAAATATGATCTTAAATAGAAAACAAAGCAAAGTTAGGATGCACATGTCGTGAAGATCACACATAAACAAAATTCAATGAGACTGATATGAATATGTTAGTCTATAAAGGTTCAAAATCTCACTGGCTTGTGTCTACCACTAGCCACTACTCTTCTAAAGATAGAGCATATTGACCAATTACAAGAGCAAAAGTGAGTAGCACTGAGACAAAATTTTAATAGACATGATGCCTAGTCCATCATAACTCTCAGGTAAACAAACTTCTTACCATTTAACTTTAGAGCTTTCACTACATTTAGCTTTCTATAAGAACTTCTTGAAGAGTTTTTCCAATTCCTTAATGACTACACAGGGAAAGATGATGTGTGAGGCCCAATAACAAGAATATGAAATTAATACAAAATTGATCAATTAAAATCTGCATGTAAAGGATAAGGCTTTAGAGCACCATATTTAAATTATATTTTTTATTTTACTAAGAAGGGGCTTGAAGTCAGTGAATGTTGGTTTTATAGAAGAGATAGAACTTTAAGATATGCAACAAGTAGTTGAGAAATTTTAAAGCTGGTGATAATAGAGAATGTTTTGGCCAAATAAGAAGCACTTACTTATAGATAAAAGCTTGATTTGTCAGAGTTTAAGGATAAACCAGATAAATTGTTAAACATTTTGCATACCTTGGAGATAAGAGTGACCAATTGATTGTCAGCTTTGGTGAAGATAAAAATGTCATCAGTAAACTGAGGTTGATTATATTAAGTTTCTTACATTTTTCATGAAATTTAAACTTGGAGTTTTTTGATGTTGTTCCTTTAAGTAGCCTAGTTAGTACTTCAGACAATAACGCAAATAGGTAAGGAGAAATAGGATCCCCTTGCTTACCCTTAATAGCTTGCATAGAGTAACTTGTCAATTCACCAATATTTTGTATGAAACAATTGAGATGCGTTGGTGTATGCAATCAATAAAGTTACAAGGAAATCTAAAAGCTCTTAGTATGTTAAGAATGAAATTCCAATCTACTGAGTGATAAGTCTTTTCAAAGTCTAGCTTGATTGCACAATTCTTACTTGTGTTCCTCCTATTATAATGTTTGAAAAGCTCCTGAGTAGTTGCAATGTTATTTCCAATGTGCCTATTTGGGATGTAAGCATATTGAGAGATATCCACTAAACTTAGGAGTACTCTTTTGAGCCTTTAAGCTATTATCTTGGAGATAATCTTGTATATAGATGGGCAATAAGAGATGATCATTAAGGGAATAATGATCTTTTCTCTTAGGAATTAAGGTGATAAAAGTTATGTTGAGCTCTTTCAATAAGGCTTTGCTGCTAAAGAACTCATGAACAACATCTATAACAGTTTGCCTCACATGCTCCAATTCTCTAAGAAGAATAAAATATTAAAGCCATTTGGACAAGGGGCTTTGCATTGAGCTGGAAACTTAGTTGCCAATTCAACTTCAAATGGATTTACTGTGGATGATAGAAAATCAACCTCACTTAAAGATATTTACTATTAATTGATTTGATCAAGAAGTCTGATAGAAGAAGTGGTTGAAGATCTGAAGCCTCTGATAGAAGAAGTGGCTTAAGATCTGAAGCCTAGTAGTTGATTGAAGTGATTAACAACTTTTGAAATAAAGTTAGCTTTTGTATGGAGTTGAGTGCCATTAGAAATTAATAGAAATTTTGTCAGTAGATTTTCTTACTTAGATAACTCTATTAAAGAAAGCAAAATTCCTATCACCATTAGCTAGCCATTTATTCTTGGACCTTTGCTTCCATAATGAGTAATCAAACTTAGTTGCTCTGATGAAATTAGATGAGGCTTAAGATTTAGCTTATTGTAAAAAGGGATTGGTTGGATCCAGATTTAAGTCAGTTTGTGCCTTTTCAAGTGCTTTTCTAGTATTGTTTAATAAGTGGTGAATGTTTCCAACATTAGCTCTATAGAAGATTTTGATTTCTTCTCTAATGGTGCAGAGTTTTTTGGCATAATGAAACTGCTTAAAATATGTGATGAGTGAGCTTATTCATTTTCTAATAGTATCTTTGAAGCCTTCAATACTCATTAGGAAGTTGTTTAGTCTGAAAGGGTGCCTAATTAAAGGTATAAGGGATTTGAGAAAACTAAAATAGTATAATGGTAAGATATAATTAGATTGGGAAAGAAAGCATAAGAATTAGGGAAAGTTTGGGTCTATTTGTAGATGAACATGCCCCTATCCAGCTTTGTTCTCAAGAAAATTGTGTCTTTATATTTGTTGCTCCATATGAAATAATTTCCACCTCTTCGAAGATCATATACATCAATATTAGCAATGCAATTTTTTTAAGTCTTCACATAAAGGTTTGAATAATTTCCATCAACTTCATCAATATGTATAATAGCATTGAAATCACTAGGAAAAATCCATGGAGACTTGATACTTTGATGGATACTCTTGAGCTTATTCCAAAGAGAAGTTCTCTAATAAGCACAGTTAAAGGCATAAATAAATGAAATATTGAGGAGGAGGTTATTGATGAGAATTTTAACTTACAGATGTATTATTTGATCACTAATGAATGAACTAAGAAGCTAAAGCACATTATGGTTGTAGAGAACTAAAATTCTCCCATTAAGATGAGTAGCTGAATTAGAAATGGCCTTCGAACTGCTGGGAAACAATATAAGGATAGCATAATGATAGTGATTCTGTTTGGTTTCTAAAATTACAAAAAGAGTTAAGTTATTTTCAGAAATAAAACTTCTAATGCTTTACAAGGGAATTCAACCCTTTGATGTTCAATGAAGAGAAGATCATTTTTTAGGATTCTTCTTATTTCTACATGATTTTCTTCTAGAGGCTGGTTGAAATCCTTCATCAAGTAAGGAACTAGGAGTGGGTTCAATGCAAGTTAATTTAGATCTTGAAGGTGTATCTTTAGTATTCAGGTTAGAAGTATGAAATGGTTCAATATAAGATACTAAAGATTCTGGAGGTGGATATGCAGTAGCCAGTTTTGAGTCACTCATTGAATTAGGATTACAAGTTCCTATTTTTGGAATAGTTTTGGTAGGATGGTGGAGTTTTATCAAATTTCTCCTCAGAAGGTTCCATGGTCAAAGTATCATAAGGATTAGTATGTGGTGAGGATGTGGTACCAGTGTTGGGTTTGACAAATGCTTGGAGGCTCTTAGATGAATTATGATCTACAGTTTCTTACTTCAGTTCGAAAAAGGTACTAGTGATGAACACTTTTCCTTTAGGTTTCCAAACTTCTTTAGGTTTTATGTAAGAGGGTTTTCAAGTATAGGTAACCTTGAATTTATCTTCCATGCACCAGCTCTAGATTTTCATTGCAAATAAGTGAGAGTGTTAACAACTATGCACACTCTAGTGAAATTAATTCTCTTTGTTTCTGCATTGGTTTGATCTAAGGACAAAGGTCTCTCTAAAAAGCTTGCAAGATGGCTTAAACCTTTTGTAGTCCAATACTCTAATGGTATCTCATGAATGCCTATCCTCAAAGGGATATTGTTCATTTTGATTTCATCAAAACTAACTCCACATCTCCATAGTTGAATGAGGAACGACTTATTGAAAATGTGCCAAGGTCCAACCTTAATCATATCAGTGAATAAATTTTTAGCATCAAATTTGAAGAAAAAGATGTCTTCATTGTTCAAAATGAAATCAATCAGACCATACTATTTGCATTTAATCCAAGCCCAAGTTTTCATAACAGTAAAGGGCACCCTTTTATCAAAGAAGAAGCATGTCAATTTCCACTTTAAGATTCCATCTTGAAGGATAGATGCTGGAGGAAAAAAGTTTGCCAGTTGAAGAATTGACGTGTAGTAATATAATTTGACATCGAAGTTAAGGTTTCCTACCACTTGCACCAAGGTGCATTTGCTGTAAATAGGAAGAGCAGGTTTAAGTTTGTTCTGAAGAGCAAAAGAAGGAGGGAGGATTTTAAAATGTTGAAGAATTGATTGGAGTGGAGGGTGTGAGTGGAAATAATTCAAACAAAAGGAGGGACATGTTTGGACTGCTAGTTAAAAAAACTGACTATTGGATAACGAAAGTAGAAAGAAGGGAAATGGCTTAAGAAGCAAAATGAGTATGAAGTTGAAGGATTGAATTATAGAAAGGAAAGAGCAGCAGATTAAAACGCTAAAATGTAAGGAGTCAAAGAGAAAAAAAAGCACCTGTAGCTAACTACAAAGCTCCTAGGTAGGTTATAAGAAGAAGCAAGAGCTGAAAGGAACCAAAAAGCAGAGGGTAAGGAGATTAGTAGTTGGCAACTACTATCTCCATCTTCAGATATTGTTTACTCCATCTTCAGTTACTATTTATTCATAGTTGAAACTAGTCACCACTTTTGAGCCTTAGCCTTTGTCATTGATTATAACCACATTATTAGCCTTCACCTTATTTTTCTTAGAAACCTTGTTATTGTTTTGAACCTGAAAGTATTTACAATTACTTGATTAGTTGGAATTAGTTAATTTGAAGAGGTTCAATGTTTCTTTAATAATTGTTACATGGTGAATGCTCGAAAGAAACAAAACTATATGTTGCGAGCATAGCAAAAAAAAGTGTTTAAGTTATGGTACCAATGGACTTATGGTATAAAGGACCTATGTTATGAGGGATTAATTTTCTTGTAATCTTGTTGTTTTTTTTAAATTTTCTTTCAATTTTATTCACCTTTTTTAATCCTAATCATACCTTACCTAAGCTTAATTAAAACCTTATATCAAGAAGTTTTGATTTTTGTTTCTAGTTTACTTATGAGTGGTGGAGGTATGATAATATTGCAAGCTTATGATTAAGAGTCTTGTTGTGCATTGACACCCTAAACACTTGAGTGTATTGAGTTAATTCTATGTATGGGTAAGAAAATTTATGCTTTTGATTTCAAAACAATTATCAACATGATTATTCTTGATATTAACTTATGAAGTTCAGTTTTATGATAAATTGACTCTAATTTTATGTTAATTTTATTGATATGATACGATGATTTAGAGTGTGAATGGATAGATTGAATTTAATAAGGGATGGATTTTGTTAGATTGATAATTTAGATTATGATTTGCTTGAGGACAAGCAAAAGCTTAAGTGTGGAGATGTTTGATAAATGATTATTAGAATATATTTATATACCCATATTTAACATGTTTTGATTGTTATTTTTATAGTTTGTAGTATGTTTTGTACTTAATTCACTTTTTGGGTGTTTTTTGGTGATAATTGCCTATGTGAACCAAAAGGAGAAGAATTTGGATGAAATCATGGCATGAAACAAAGATTTAATGTTGGACCCCAAACTTTTGGTGGAAATTAGAAATATTAAAATGAATTAAAATGAGTATTTTTGTATATGTATTGTGTAATAGATGTAAGGAAATTGATAAGAAGAGAATTGATGAGTTTTGAAGACTTTGATATTTGAGTAGATTTGTGTGAGTTATGAGAGTAAAGTGAATGAGTTGATTGAAATGGAAGTTGAAAATTAAGAAATAAAGAGAAAAAGTGTGAGA
>JAOQMQ010000002.1:26133002-26145042 GCA_027563845.1 Erythroxylum subrotundum
TTCTACATAAACAAATCCATAACATATTACATTGTTCAACACTTGATTAAACTCTAATCAAGCAAATCTAACTACAAAGCAATAAACCCCAACTCGGCTATTCATAACAATGTAGTTAAACGTGACAATGTAAATTACTAATCCAAACAAAACATTAAATGTCCACGTATAACTATAATCAAGTATCTTCACTACAAGTTACAAATCCTAGACTTAGGCATTCATAAATCATAGCTAAACTACAGATTAAGCTACTCCCTTTTTAAGCTCATTGAACTCCAGCCGTCACTACATCTTCAGGAGAAAAGGAATGCCTAACCACGCATTGCAACCGGAGACTTCACAACTTGTGGCGAATCCAAGCTACCATGGTGGACTTCGGCTGTGAAGAGGAAGATAAAAACTATACAGAAAATGTGCCCAGGGAACCCCGAAGGGAACCCTGGGTGGTGACGTCGTGGATGCTTTCTCTCTTTCTTCTTTGTTCTCCCTCACTCAATCCTCTCTTCTCTCTGCCGAAGAATCTCTCCCCCTTTCTAACCTAATTTGGCAAGCTTTTAAAGGATGGGTCGCGGGTCGGGTCGGTACAGTGAGAGAATTTTCCATTTAAAGTCCGGGTATTCGACTGCATATCGCGGCGAGTGAATTATTTGACGTTGCGACGTGCTGCTCTTGCCTGCTCGCCACGACGTAGGAATTGGAACACGTCCCGACGTGTCTTCTCTTCATGCGCCACGATGAGATGCTGGTATCATGTCGTGACGTGTGTTTTTCTTGATGCGCCGCAACGTGATAATTAAGTTTCGCCGCTGCGAGGTGATTAGCTCACGTCGTGAAGTGCCTTCTTCTTGATGCGTTGCGACGTCCGTGGAGGAGCTCATGTCCTGTTGACTTTCTGATCCTTTTGACTCTTTTTCTCATACAATATAAAATAACAATTTGCAGTATCAATTGTCCTTAAAAAAATTATAATGCAATTATTTTCAATTTGCACAATTTTACTAACAAATTGCATAAAACATAAGCTCACCGTAAGGGACTAATTTAAACACAAAATCATGAATTAAGAGTCAAAAGTACATTAACAGCCATGAAAGAGTAGCCAATTTATATGATAAACTTGGGCTCAATCAGTGGGAGAGCTACAATCCGCCTCGTTCTCCTCTCCAGTCGATATGAGATGCCTATGGTGCATCCTCCCCCCTCAGGAGGGCCAGACGTCCTCGCTGGCACATCGCTCGAGTCCTGGCTTTGATACCAATTGTAGGACCTCGGCCTCTCGGGCCTCGCGCCCACCCGGTTGTAGATATTGTTCGCTTTGGGCCTCGACCTCTAGGGCCTCGCAACCTCACGGTTTTGTTTTTCCATAGGACTTCCCAGAGCAGTACCAGGATGGGTTACCTCTTGGGAAGTCCTGTGGAAAAACAAAACCGTGAGGGTGCGGGGCCTTAGAGGCCGAGGCCCAAAGCGGACAATATCTGCAGGAGGGTGGGCGCGAGGCCCGAGAGGCCGAGGTCCTACAATTGGTATCAAATTCAGGACCCGAGCGATGTGCCAGCGAGGACGTCTGGCCCTCTTGAGGGGGGAGGATGCGCCATAGGCATCCCATATCGACTGGAGAGGAGAACGAGGCGGATTGTAGCTCTCCCACATTGGTTGGGAAGGAGAACGAAGCACCCCTTATAAGGGTGTGGATACCTTCCCCTTGCAGACGCGTTTTCCATGCCCTAACGTCTCGGATCCCATCAGGACTCCGAGGTTAAACGTGCTAGGGCCAGAGCAGTACCAGGATGGGTGACCTCCTGGAAAGTCCTGCGGAAAGCAAAATCGTGCGGGTTAGGCCCAAAGCGGACAATATCTGCAAGCGGGTGGTCTGGGTTGTTACAATTGGTATCAGAGCCAGTACCCGGACTGGTGTGCCAGCGGGGACGCTGGGCCTCCTAGGGGGAAGGAGGCGGATTGTAGCTGTCCCACATTGGTTGGGAAGGAGAACGAAGCACCCCTTATAAGGGTGTGGATACCTTCCCCTTGCAGATGCGTTTTTCATGAGCTAACGTTTCAGATCCCATCGAACTCCGAGGTTAAACGTGCTAGGGCCAGAGCAGTACCAGGATGGGTGACCTCCTGGGAAGTCCTGCGGAAAGCAAAACTGTGTGGGGTAGGCCCAAAGCGGACAATATCTGTAAGCGGGTGGTCTGGGCTGTTACACTACTAGCTCTATTCATAACCCTAAGGCCAGTGAAATAGTTATTTTAGTTAAAATTATATAATTTTTTAACATAAAATTTTACCCACCTTATTGCTTTATCTAATCATTCTCATAAAAATGTACTAATAATGCCACTTATTTTTTGGCCTAAAATTATAAATGAGTATGGAAAATTCCTAGGGTGAATGGACTAACATCATATCCTAATTAACCAACATATTTAGCCCTAAATAACTTAGGTCACTAATTTCACAAGCTAAGAAATCTTCATAACCTAAAAGACTATGTTTAAGGCTAATAGGCTAAATCTATCTTGTTAAGTCCTAGCCATTGACGCATTCACACAATTCATATCATGCAACCTAAACAAACTATCATACGAAATGCAAAATTCACACTTAAGGTAAAAACACATAACCCTCCCCATACTTGAACAACACATTGTGCTCAATATGAGAAAGGTACACAAACAAACTAGGGGGAAATAAACACAACATACAAAAAACATAAGAAGAAAATACTAACAAAAATGAAAAGAAAAGGGTTAGAACATGAAACCATTTATGGTTATGGAGGTGGTGATGGTGACAGTGTTGAGACCAATTCTGCTTGACATCGAGATTGTTTCCCTATCTTATAAGTGATTCAAGAAAGTAAAAGAATTAGCAATCCAAATCATTCCAAATCATTCAAAACTTATTTAATAATTTAAAACAATCCTAACTACACAAATAAATACTAACAAAAATGAAAAGAAAAGGATTAGAACATGAAACCATTTATGGTTATGGAGGTAGTGATGGTGATATTATTGAGACCAAATCTGCTTGACATCGAGAGTGTTTCCCTATCTTATAAGTGATTCAAGAGAGTAAAAGAATTAGCAATCCAAATCATTCCAAATCATTCAAAACTTATTTAATAATTTAAAGCAACCTAACTACAAAACAATTTAAATCTAGCTGCTAAACGTGCTAATTTATGGTCATTAGCTTGACTTTCATCCTTTAAAACTCATCCAGGATCAATTATGAGTAGCTTGCTTCCCCCAATGTTGCCCAATTTTAGTTCAGTAGCCTGTGAGTAAGCTACAAATTGTGAAATGATCAGAAGGACAATATTGATAAAGTTGAGAAAACCAATTAATTTCAGTAATGTCCTTTTCACTAATAAACTGTCAATAAAATAGGGAATAACAAAACTCCCTGAATCTTCCATCTTATCCAATAGTTTGTCCTCTAAGAAGGTTAGTTGCTCTCTTTCTTCCTTAATCACCTTCGTCTCCTCTACTTCTTCTGCTTCATGAGCAAAGACTTTCATAGTTGCTTCAAACTCGATGGCTGTTGACATGTCTTCTTTGTCCTTTTTTTTTAGAAGATTCGAACACATTAATTATCCTTAATGAGCTACTCTCCTTCAGATTATTTAATACATCATTCATTTTGAATGTCACTTAGTCATTATTAATCCAAAGGATAAGATTCTTTTCATGGACATCTACTAAGATTTTTTGATGTTCACACAGGGTATATTAAAAACTGCTGAATAATAGGGAGGGTTGGCATTCTTTTCTTCGTCCTCTTTCTTCGTCTCTTGTTCTTCAATAAGGTAGGGTTCAACTTGGTGTTCCATTAGTTCTTCTAGCTCTTCCCCATTCTTAAGTGTGATAGCCTCATATTGCTTTCGTTGATGTAATTCCATATTTCTCAGGGAGTCTTCCACACTTCTCTTACAAAATTCATGGGAAAGTTGTCTCACTCGAATCTCTAGATTCTGAATAGACGAGGCATGATTTTCTGTTACTTGCTCAATTTGCTCTTCTAGTCTCTTTTGGCCCTCTTCCATGTCTATGAGCTTATCCTAGATCTTGTCCAATTTTGAATCCCACGAACTGGACTCATCTTGCTGAAATCCTAATAGGTCTTGACGTCCTAAGTGAGTCCTTACATTGTTGGACCAATAGAAATTTGGGTGGTTCTACCACTCTGAAGTGTACATCTTCCTATAAGGATCATTACTTCCCAGACCATACTGTGCCTCATTGTAGTTTGCAAAAGTTCCTTGCTCCTTATAATATATATCCTTCATCATTGTTCTTTCTATTTCTTTTTGGCATCTAGCTCTTCAGATGTCTCATTCTCACTCTAAGATGTCTTGATGTGTCTTTACTTTACGCCCCAAACTTTTGCCTTTATTATTATTATTATTTAACACAAAAAATAGTGAAAAGGCCTTAGATTAAAGAACTAAACTAATTGCCTCCCTGGCAACGGCGCCAAAAACTTGATTGTGGTTTTTTTTTATGTGTGTAAGTTCTAATTAATAACCTCGATAATTTGCAAGCGAACGAGTCGTTTGCATAGTATCTAAGGTGTTGATCTCACAAGGAGGGATAATCTAATCCTAAAATCTAAGGCTAAAACAATTCGTAGTAATTCAAAATGTAACAAAACTAAGGCAAGAATTTAATTTAATCATGCAACTCAATTCTAAGAATCAATTACGAAAATATTAACAAAGTAGCAGTTGTAACACACACTCAAGAATCAACCTAAAGGAACTATCATTTGAGAGAAAGGGGAATTTTTACCTATCTTTAACACTAACTTAATTGATTATATTGGCTTATTGGTCTTAGAAGATCTTAGGGTTGATTACTATCTCTCGAGTTATAACCACTAACCCTAAATTATAAACCATAATCAGATTATGAAAAATTGCAATCTCTCAATTAACAATCTATCCAAAACCCTATTTAGATATGAAGTTATCCAATAGAATATTGGGAACCTATTTGAAATCTCTCTTCACACAATTACCAACTTGATTAATTTCTCGTTCTTACTAAATCACCTAACTCTCGTTAGCTCAAATTAATTATTTTCATTCGATTCACCCTCTCAGTCTATTACCAAATTATTCTATCGCAAAAATCAATCACAATAACTCCAATAAACATAAAACAATCAGATTTTATCAAATCAAAGATAAAAAAATCCGAAGGTGAGAATAGAATATCTCAACATTCACAATCTTATCATCAAACTGCTATTCCTAATTCTATACATTAATAAAAATAGAAAATAACAGGAAATACGATTCTAAACAGAGATAGGAGGCAGTGATGTCGGGAAACTCCAAATATGGGAAGTAGATCGATGTCGGCTTCTTCTCCACTTCTCTCTTCCTTCTTCTATTTCTCAATCTCTCAATAATTCTCTCTGGGATTTCTCTCCAAAGTGGCTGATGCAAAAGCTCCTTCCTTTTGTTCTTCTTGTTCTATTTATGTTTTTTTGTATTTAAGGTTGAACTATTGCAGCACCCCACTCTCGCAAGACACGTACAAGACATCCTGGGTGATGTTCGAGTATATACCTTGTAAGGATGGCATGCTAGAACAGTCAACAATCTAACTCATTACAAATTTTTCGAAAAAATAACATACCCATATGTGGAAAATCAATAATCAATTTCTGCCCGTTTTACTCATAAATATTTTTAATCACAATAGTTAAAATCATTATACAAATCATCAGAATTTTACTAGTCACTTGGGCCCATTTCAGATACAAAACATTTTAGTCATAATGCCATTACATTAAAAAATCATTCATATACACTTTATATAGTATTTATGAATACACATTTTGATACAAAACAATGAAATACATATGTAGGCGTGAACTGATCCCGACCTTATCTCTTACGCGAATGTAGTAGCTAGACACCCATTTGTCTAACAGGGTAACTCCTCTGATCCTGAAAAATAAGGTTGCAATTTTGGTGAGTTTTGCGAACTCAGTGAGGTAACCATCCTTGACGATTCACTCAATTAATACAACACATCAATATATATATTAGCACATAATTCACATCATTTCATTTATAGTATCACATATCACATTCAAAGCGGTCAAACTGACCATTTCAATAATTTGAAATACACATATCAGTTATAAATGCAATGCACATGAGAATCACTTTCATTTATTACTTTGTTGTGACCGAGTGCCTTTTTACTAGCTTATATCCCTTGTGGATACTGAGCTGTATCAGATAATGTCCCATATCCCTTAATAGATACCGGGTACATTCATAACTAAGCCAGAGACTCTTATCACATTCTGAGCTTTAAGCTTTTTATACTAGCAACTTCGGTCACAACTGCCTTTATCTTTCATGCATTCATGTAAAGAAGTGCATCACATTCTCATATTTTCAATCAATCACATGATTTCATATTCACATTCAGAATACATTTATCATCGGACCTTGGTCCGACATTCAACAAAATTGTTGAGTACAGTTATTTCAGTCAGATTCACATATAATGAGTACTTCCAATATCTCATTCATGTCAAACGCCTTGGACTTTCAAAGTTCAGAATCAACACAATCAAGTTAACATTCATAAGATAATTCAGAACATAATTTAAAACAAATAATCAATTAAGTGAGACTTTCTAGGTTACTTACAGTACGCTCCAGATTAGCATTAGCTTTCATGATCTGAAAATGTCTGGGTGCGGACATTCTATCCTGTATCATAATTATGCAATACACACATTGCACACACATTATTAATTGAACAATTACACAAACATTCAATTGTACACATATGTATATGTGTAATGTATAATGCATGCTCCATTGGACTATTCCGGGTATGTTTCCTTAATAACTTCTCTTAATAAATCAAATCTTATCATTTGTATGTGTCTAACTTATTCTTAGGTTTACACCTCAAAAACACTTAGTTACTCTAATATCATAATTGAATACTCGTCATTTCTTTTCTAACAGTATATGCTCTCATAATATCAAATTTTCATTCACCTTTAAGGCATATAGCTCATCTCTTCTGAATCACAACTACTATCATATGAACAACTTCATTCCCATTATACTCATGCCTTTGGTACTTTGATATCAACAATTTATTTACTAAGTTATAACATCATTAATCAATCATTCCAGCTTTTTTCAGATTTTTGGATCAATTTTGTATGGTCATTAAGAAAAGGATAATGAAGTATTTAGACAATAATTTCTTCTAAAAAAATATTCCTTTATTTCATAAGTTTCTAATGACACCAAAATAATATAATGTGATTCAGTATAATGAAAGTTATACTCAAAATACTTCGGACTGTTCTTAAACTACAACAGTAATTTGTACTCAACTTCAAGCTAGACTGTGAAATTCTTAGAGATAGAAATAAAATTCTAATTCTCTAAGAAATTTGTATTCTTATGTCTCTAGTTTAATCTAAATAAAAAAAGCCTTATTTGGATATCTACATATCAAAATATGGCCAAAATACCAAAGCATGTTCATTGAAAACACTCCATTTATCATATTCCAACACACTTCATCATTTTCACCCTAAATTCATCAATCAATCTTTTCTAAATGAATTCATATGGCCATAAGTTTTGATAGAGAGCAAAAAAAATGTGTGCGGAGTTTTTTGGTTCAAATTTCAAGTCATTTAGAGGTCGGGAGAAGAAGTTATAGCCAAAAGAATGAAAGATGTTCGAAACTGTCATTTTTCGGTAAGCCTTCATTGTCACGATCGTGTATTCCCAGTCGATAGCACAATTTCACGATCGTGCACTCCCTCATTTTTCCCTTTGGGCACAATCGTGAACTACTTAATTTCTTCTCCAGATTCACGAACTACATATTTTTTTCATCTCTTCTTCAACTCTTTTACTAAATCTAACATTGCTAATTGATTTCCTCTTCCATTTCAGCTCAACCTTATCACAAACAAATCAAAATCTATGATTAAACATAGAAATCAAAAATAGGACATCATTTACGCATATTCATCATTTTCTGCATTTCTTCATTGTTGCACTTTTTCATCTTTTCTGCATTCTTTTCCTCTTTATCAACACCTCCACTTCATCTTAAACTTATCATTTTAATCCTCTCTATATCATGACCTCCTCTAATCCTTTTTCCTTAACTCTATACTCATTTCAGTTCATCTCTAAATAGCCAAAGAGATTCACGTATATCAATAATAAAAACAGAGCATACACAAATCAACTTTTCATAAAGTTTCTACACTCTTTCTATAGACGTTTTCAATGATTTTTCTATCTCAAAAATCCCTTCAACAACATTTTATAAAAGGTTGATTATCTCATATGCAGAAACAAGACATTTATATGCTCGGTTCATTACTCATGATGTGCATGAAAAATGACCATTAGTCTTACTATTTTGTAATCACCATATTTATTTCATATTCAACAACTCACAGGAATTTAACATGTTACTTACTTTCTAAAACTCTAAGTTCTTCAAAATCATGTGAACCCTAGCTTTCCTGTAGCACCCCACTCTGGCAAGATACATACCCGACATCCTAAGTGATTTTTGAGAACTTGCTTCGCGAGGGTGGCATGCTAGAACAGTCAGTCAGAAAAATCTCATTACATTTTTTTTGTTTCAAAACAACACATATATGCGGAAATCAATAATCAAATTGGGCCTACTTTATTTATAAACTTTTTCAATCACAACAGTACAATCATCAGAATTTCAATAGCCATTTGGGCCCATTACAAATACAAAATGCTTGTGGTCATCATTTCATTACATTGCAAAATCATTTACAAACATTTCCAATTTGGAAAGTTATTACAAAAAAGAAATATTCGAATACACAAGTTATAATAATTGCGAAAGATTCAATTTGATACAAAATAAAGAAAATACAAATGCAGACGCGAACTGATCCCAACCTCTATCTCTTACTTGTATGCTGTGGCTATACTCCCGTTAGCCTAACGGAGTAACTCTTCAGAGCCTGAAAGATATTTGCAAATTTTGGGTGAGTTTTGTGAACTCAGTGAGTGACCATCCTCGATGGCTCACTCAATCACACATACATACAGTACACATAATCACATAATTCACATTTATTGGAACATTTTACATAGTGAGCCTTTGGCTCTTAATCGATTTCTGAGTTCTATGCTCTTTTTCACATTCTAAGCTTTGAGCTCTTTTTCGGTGGCTACTCTGATCACAACTGCCTTTATCTTTCATGCATTCATGTAATGAAATGCATCAATCACATATTTTCATTTAGTCACATGATCTCATTTACACATTCTCTCATACATTCTCATCGAACCTTAGTTTGGCAATTCAGAGATCACATTTGGAAGCACTTATTTGATCATGTTCACATACAAGCAGCACTTCAATATCGCATTCATGCATCACAAGTCTTGGACCTTCAGTGTCCGGAATTCAATAATCAAATCACATTCGTAATCATTCAATACATAATATAAACAAACAAGCAATAAAGTAAGACCATATAGGTCTACTCACTGTTGGACCCCGATCTTTGAGTGGAATTTAGAATTATAAAATGAACAAAAATGCGTATTTTTGTATATGAATTGTGTTATAGATGTTATTGTGCCTTAAGGAAATTGATGAGAAAAGAAATTGATTAGTTTTGATGACCTTGATATTTGAGTAGATTAGTTTTGGTTATGAAAGTTTAAGTGAATGAGATGATTAAGATGATTGAAATGAAAGTTGAAAAGCAAGAAATGATTAGTGAAAGTGTTGAATTTTGTAGAATTAAGAAAGTTTGACTTTTTGGGGATGAATAGTTGACTTTTTGATTTAGGCAGAATTTGATAAAATGATCTTCATGAAACTTGTAGCTTCTGTTGAGAGCTTTCTATCGCCTTAAAGTATGCAATTTTTCGATATCAGGGCTAGAAGTTATGATTGATGGAAAAATGGATGTTGTTTAGGATTGATTTTTCAGGACAAAAACTTTGAGTGAACTTTTGACTCTCTTAAAGTTAAAAATTGCTCTTAGGGTCTTCATAAAAGTTGTAGCTTGTCTTTCAATCTTTCCAACGCTATAAAGTATGCAATTTTGGGATGTGAGAATTGGAAGATGTGAAATTTGAAAATTTAGATATTATTTGGGTGACTTTTAACATGGCAGAAACTTTGATTGAAAAATTGGCCTAGTTAGAGGTTGAAATTGCCTTTAAGTGCTTCATGAAAGTTTTAGATTATGTTTTTTATCTTTCCATTGATGCAAAGTATGGAATTTTTGGACAACGGAGTAGAAAGTTATGAGTTTTGGAAATTCTGATGTTGTTTAGGATGAAGTTGACGAACAGTCACCTTGTGTGGACTTTTTGACCCTTTTAGAGACCGAATTTGGTTTTGAGTCATTAATGGAAGTTGTAGAGCATTCTTTTAGCTTTCCAATGATACCAAGTTTGTACAACTTGGAGTTCTGAGTAAGAAGTTATGAGTTGTGGAAGTTGGATTGTCGAAAGAAAAAGAGCAGATTTTCCAAATCAGTCACTGTAGATGACCTAATCGACTGGGAGCCCTCGACCAGTCGACTGATGCATGTATTTTTTCTTTGCCTGTTTTTCTAACCCGACCTCTTCTCACTCTTTTGCTTATAACTTTTTCGTCCGACCTCTGATTGACCTGATGTTTGAAGCGTTGGATTCCTAAGACATTCCTCTACCTCTTCATGAAAATTTATGGATTTTGAGATTAAATTGAAAAAAAATTGATTAGATTAAGTGAGAGGATCGGTTGTAAAATTCTGAACATGTTTTAGTATTTTGATGATATCTTGATCAGTAAAGATCCAATTGAGTTGATTCTTGTTTCTAATTAAACTAGAGACATGGGGCTACAAGTTATCTGAAGGAATTGAATTTTAATTCAGTCCCTAAGATGTTCAATTTCTGGAGTGAAATTAGGTATAGTGTTCAGTCTTGGATTAGTTTTGGTCTGAAAGTGTTTTGGCCATAACTTCTTCATTTCTGAACCAAATTGAATGTTTTTGGTGTCTATGGAAACAGAAGACAATGAGGAACGTTTCTCTAGAAGGAAGTTTTAGCAAATTCCTTCAATTTGATAGTGAGAAAATGTCCTAAAGTAAGCATGAATTAAAATAAAGTTTAGGGGCAATTTTGGAAGAGCATTTAAAGAGTTAAGGTTTTAGGCTTGTATGGAAGGGTAATATGATCATTTGTCACTCATTAAATGACATGGCAATATAAAACACTAGGGCTGTCGTTTTTAACAAGGAGGAAGCACGATACTTAGGAAAAAAATGAAAGAAGAAGGAAAGAAAAGAAGAGTGAAGCCGTCGGTGGAGAAGAAGGAAGAAGAAAGAGAAGGCTTAAGGTTCGATTTTTCTACAAGTTTTTAGAGGGTTTTTGATGTTTGTCCAAGGAAAAAAGGTGGAAGAGCATGAAAGCTTCCTAAGGAACAAAGAAAATCCGAAAATGGAGAAGAAATAAGGTAAGAGATGATTTTTGATCTTTGAGTTTTTAATGAGCTTTTGGTTTATATACCTTGGAAATGTTATGGGATTGTGTTTCCTAAGCTCAATTTTGGAGATAATATGGTTTAAATTGTTTAATTTTTGGATAATTGTAAATTAGGGTTTATGCCATTTTGTGATTTTGGAATTTTGGAAGTTTCTTGATTTAGATAGCATGAAAATATGATAAGTTGGGGGTTTCCTATAGTTAATTTAGTGATTATGCTTTTTGTGATGTTGAAATTGGGTAATTATGGCTTAGGAAATTTTAATTTGGAGGAAAGAAGGAAGAAATGGAGAAATTGAAGCTTTGGACAAGTTTCTAGCAAGGAAATAAGGTGGGTAATATGTTTATATTTTGAATTGTAAGCTAATTATGTGATGTTGAAAAATCAAGAAAAAAATGATTACAAAATATTGTTTATGTTAATGTTTGAAAATTATGATTTCCGAATAAATTAAATTCATTGCTTTTGGAATTGTT
>JAOQMQ010000002.1:26160103-26183980 GCA_027563845.1 Erythroxylum subrotundum
ATGGAATGTAAATCACATTACATAAATGAAATACATGCATATATGAAAGGAATACCTCATAATATATTATTAACAAATCAGAATGTTAATACATGAATCATAAATATCCATTGGCCTAGGGCACACTACTAACAAGTATGTTGTAACGCTAGTCAAAATAAATTAGACCTACTACTATAGCAGTGGTGAGTCTAAATCGATCCCACAGAGAGTGTTTGGTTAGCTTTTGAAATGAAATCAATCAGTGTTTAGGTTTAGGGGGTTTTGATTAGTTTGAAATAAGAAAATAAAATAAAACTAAACTAAGAAAAACAAATTAAAGAAAACATGCAAAGTGATGAAAGTGGTGAATTCGTTAGGAATCCGATTATTTGGTTTTATCTTAGCCCACACCCTAATTAAACATATTTCGAAGAATTGTTGTTAATAAGAATAAATTGCATCATGTTTTAGGGCATAGTTTGATATGTGTTTAGTCGTTAATTCGATCATTTAGTATGTGTTTAGGTTAGAATTGTGTTAGTGTGTTAATTATTTGTGTTTTAAGTGTTTTATAGGTTTGTACAAGTTTTTAAGCTTAAATATAATATTTTTGAGGTACATTGATGTGTTTGCTAGTGTTTCAGGGTCAATGTCGAAGAACGGAGGAGTTTTGAAAGACATTTGGGCTGAAACAACGGCAACAATCATGACAGAAGGCTCAGATGTGGGCCACGATCATGGCCTGCAGGGCCACGGTTGGGGCTTGCATCGGGTAGATGTGCAGTCGCTTATGAACTTCACGTTTCGAGGAACTTTTTGGACCTTTTAGACCCTAGAAAAATCTTAGGGTTACCCAAAACATAGACTATTTAAAGAACATTAAGAGGAGCGCAAAGCAGTTTTTTTGCATCAGCCACATTTGAAAACCTAAAGAGAGAATATTGAGAGAGAGAAAGAAGAAGAAGGAAGAGGAAGAAGAGGAAGATGAAGCTGAATCGGCATACTTCTCGGATCAGGAGGTTTCCGGACGTCATTACCTTCCATCGTCTATTCTAAGTCATTAGCTCCTTTTCATTTCGATTTGATTTATGTATAGAATTGAGATGGATAGTATGATGATAGGATTTGAAATATTGATGATGTTTTAAACTCTCCTCCGGGATTTTATTTTGATTTAATGATAATTTAGCTGATTGTGTTTATTGGATAAATGTCGTGATTTGATTGCATTCTTGCATAATTTGATGATAAACTGAGAGGGTGAACTTAATGAAAAATGATTAAATCAGATTAATAAGAGCTAGGTGATTTAATAAAACCCGTGACAAATCATATTGGTAATTGTGCAAAGAGAGATCCTGTGTGATGTTACAATATTTTATTAGAGTGTTTTAGATCTAATTAGGGTTTTGGATAAATATGAATTGAGAGATTTCAAATTCCATAATCTGATTAGGGCTTAATGGTTACAACTCAAGAGAGAGTAATCAACCATATGATAGTTTAGAACTGATACTCCACTAACACATAATCTGCTAGGTTAGCATTAATGATAAGTAAAATCCCCTTTCTCATAAATTAGTAAATTCCTTAGGTTGATTTCTATTGTGATTGCATATTGCTCACTTGTTAATACTTTTGTGTTTAATTTATGATTTGATTGGTTGAACTCAATTCTCGTAATTAATTTTTGTTGCATCTTTTATTTTCATTTTTTAGTGTTTTTGGCCTTAGAATTTGGGACTAGATTATTGTACTTCCTTGTGGGATCGACACCTTTAATACTATGCTACGAATCGTTCGCGTACAGAATATTAAGGGTTTATATGATTAGAACTTACCCCGATCAAGTTTTTAGCGCCGTTGCTGTAGAAGTGTTGAATTAGTTTAATTCTTGTAGTCTAAGGCATTTCACTATCTTTTGTGATTGTGGTACCTAATCACAAGAAAGAAAAAAAGTGTAGGAAGTTTGGGTGAAAAGTAAAAAACAGATTGATTTGGACATCACAAGGTAGTGATGAAGAATCCAAAAAATTAGATATTAAGAAGAGATAAAAGAATGACCATAGAGGATATATATTATAGGGAGCAAAGGACTCTTGCGGATTTCAATGAGCCCCAATTTAGTTGGGGAAATCATCATCCTTATATGAACACGTACACTTTGCCACCCAGATTTCTATTGGTCTAACAATGTAAGTACTCACATAGGACATTAAGACCTATTAAGATTTCAGCAAGATGAGTCTAGTTTATGGGATTTCAAATTGGACGTTTGACATGTGAAAATTAAGGAACAAATGGAGGTATGGTTAAATGAAGAGAAAAACAACATGGTAAATGGAAAGGAAAACAACATGTATATCCATTTCTTATGAATGTTATTCAATGGGTATTAATTGGCAGCATGTTGGGCACCGTTTTCGGAGCCCAACTTCGGAGCATGAATCGTGAGCTTAATACAATGGAATTTCCTTGAACATCGTCAGTTCATCTTTATGCTCTGATACCACAACTGTTGGATCCCATTTTCGGGACCCAACTCTTGCTCTGATACCACTAATGTTGGGCCCTGCTTGTTTCCGGAATCCAACTCTTGCGAAATCATAAAACTGAGCGTATTATCATGTAGGGTTCTTTCCATGAACTCTTATTAGGCATCATTCCACAAGGGTGGCGTGCCCATGACAATCAAACATCAAAACCAACTTATTACTTCAACTCAACCACATTACGAGGGAAACAATGTAAACATATATACATCACTGAACTACTTCAGTCTATCATTTCATTACTCAAGTAACATAGTTTGACAAACTTTATTTACATACAAAAGCCACACCATTGGCTTATTACAAGAATACAAAAATAGCAAATGAAGCAATTCCCTTAGGCTCTTGATCACTTGATCTCTTAGCTATCACCTGAAGATGGGACAAAAGGGGGGTGAGCTTGAAAGCTCATGGGTAACAGTTTATGATAAAAAGAATAAGCAAAAACCTTGAAAACATTTTACTTGTCTTAGAAAACTTTCTTTGAGTTCATAATCACATGTTTCTTAGGCTTTTAGCCAAAACCCATAAGTTGCAAACATGAGTGCATCAGACTTGTTAACATAACATGAACACATAATCACATCAAAATGGTTTGGGTAAGTCCGAAAATATGACGCATTACACATTTCCATATAATGGTCCTGTGTAGTCGTGAATTCTTAAGGGAGTCCTTGGAGGAGCTCCATGCCACTAGTGGGCAGGCGGGAGAAGCTTATTCTTGGGTCAATGTGCACTTGATGGTTCTTAAGGGACTACCACAAACCCACATAACACATAGTTCGTGAATTGTAAACCTGATACCCAAAATGACACTTTCTTGAAAACTTGTTTTTCATATACTTGACGTATATCTTGAAAACTATTCTTGAAAACATGCTTTCAGAAACATGCATCTTTTTAAAAAATATCACTTTCATGGTCTTTTCCTTTTGAAAATCATCACTCAAATCATGTAACAAACATATAACAGATTTCACAAATCATTCATGAACAATAATGCAGCACTTATGATGCAAATGAAATCAGAAAACTTCTTTGATTTAAAGAAAACAGTAGTAGCTTATTTACTCTATTATAAACATGTACCCACCTTGATTTCCTTGCTTAAAGACTTGACTGACTCAAAATGCTTCTTCTCTTGTTCCTCTTGTCTCTCTTGATCCCTTCGTTCTTCACCAAATGAAGGGATCCTTAGCTCAACTGGAAGCTCTTCTCTTCCTCTACTTGTTTCCTTTCTTGAACAACCTCAAAATCTCTCTTGAGGGCTAACACAATTGAAACCTTAGCTTGTTTCTCTTCTTTCTCTCCTTCTCTTCTTCTCTTTATATTTCTCTCTCTTCATATTTCTCTTTCTTCTTCATGACACTCTCTCTTTTTTTCTTTCTTTACCAAATTTTCGTTCTTCTCCCATCTTAAAATGCAAGACAATAGTTCTTCTTCCAATTATTCCCTTACTGAGTCTAAAAAGTCCATTTTATCCTTCGTTATATGCTTATGTTCTTTTGAACTTAAGTGTCTTGCCAAAAATACCCTTGAACATTTTGACATAACACTTTCTTGTAGAAAATGTTCCTCGTTGTCTTAAGTTTCTAATGCCACCAAAATCATTCAATTTGGTTCAATGATTCAAAAGATATACTTCAAACATTTTTGGACTGCTCTTGTCCAAAACAGTATACTATGCACAACTTCCATATGGAATTTGAAAGTCCTAGAGACTGACTTACAATTCACTTTCTTTAGATAATTTGTAACTCTATGTCTTTAGTTTACCACAAGTCAAAAATCATCTCATTTGGAACTCTACAGGTCAAGATATCATCAAAATAATAAAGTATGTTCAATAAAATATCTAGTTCATATTAATAAAGAGTACACTCACTATACTTGTCCCACTTTTTTCACTCATTCTTTCCCGATTCATTTCACATGGCTATGATTTTTGTTGGAGATGTATAGAAATGTCTTACGAGTCCAATGGTTCAAGAATCAAGTCATTTGAGTGTTTAGAGAAGAAGTTATGGCCAAAAGAATCCAATCTATTTTTATCCTCAATCATATTGAACCTATTGTGGGACAATTGGCATAACCTTCTCTAAAGATATCATATTTAGGTATTCTTTGGATGGTTAGAAAGAGATCTTTAAGATATACAACTTGCATGAAGACTTTAAAGACAAATTCTATCTTTTGAAGGATCAAAAATGGAGCAGAAGATAGAAGATGAACAGTAACCCAGAAGATGTGTATGAACAGTAACACAAAAGATGTTTTGCAATTGGCATAACTTTATTTACAGATATCAGATTTAGGTATTCTTTGGATGGTTCGAAAGAGGACTTCAATATCTACAACTTGCATGAAGACCTCAAAGACAAATTCTATCTTTTGAAGGATCAAAAATGGAACAGAAGATAGAAGATGAACAGTAACCTAGAAGACGTGTAGGAACAGTAACACAGAAGATGTTTTTCAATTGGCATAACTTTCTCTACAGATATCTGATTTAAGTTTTCTTTGGATGGTTTGAAAAAGAACTTCAAGATATACAACTTGCATGAAGACCTCAAAGACAAATTCTATCTTCTGAAGGATCAAAAATGGAACAGAAGATAGAAGATGAACAGTAACCCAGAAGATGTGTATGAACACTAACACCGAAGATGTTTTGCAATTGGCATAACTTTCTCTACAGATATCTGATTTAGATGTTCTTTGGATGGTTAGAAAGAGAACTTCAAGATCTACAAATTCCATGAAGACCTAAAAGACAAATTCTATCTTTTGAAGGGTAAAAAATGGAACAGAAGTTAGAAGATGAATAGTAACCCAAAAGATGTGTATGAACAGTAACACAAAAGATGTTTTGCAATTGGCATAACTTTCTCTACAGATATCAGATTTAGGTGTTCTTTGGATGGTTAGAAAGAGGACTTCAAGATCTAAAACTTGAATGTAGACCTCAAAGACAAATTCTATCTTCTAAAGAATAAAAAATGGAACAAAAGATAGAAGATGAATAGTAACCCAGAAGATGTGTATGAATAGTAATGCAAAAGATGTTTTGCAATTAGCCTAACTTTCTCTAAAGATATAGGATTTAGGTGTTCTTTAAATGGTTAGAAAGAGAACTTCACGATCTACAACTTGCATGAAGACCTCAAAGACAAATTCTATCTTCTAAAGGATCAAAAATGGAATAGAAGATAGAAGATGAACAGTAACCCAGAAGATGTGTATGAACAGTAACACAAAAGATGTTTTGCAATTGGCATAACTTTCTCTACAGATATCGAATTTAGGTATTCTTTGGATGGTTAGAAAGAGGAATTCAAGATCTAAAACTTGAATGTAGACCTCAAAGACAAATTCTATCTTCTAAAGAATAAAAAATGGAACAGAAGATAGAAGATGAATAGTAACCCAGAAGATGTGTATGAATAGTAACGCAAAAGATGTTTTGCAATTAGCCTAACTTTCTCTAAAGATATAGGATTTAGGTGTTCTTTAGATGGTTAGAAAGAGAACTTCACGATCTACAACTTGCATGAAGACCTCAAAGACAAATTCTATCTTCTAAAGGATCAAAAATGGAATAGAAGATAGAAGACAATAACCCAGAAGATGTGTATGAACAGTAACACAGAAGATGTTTTGCAATTGGCATAACTTTCTCTACAGACATCGAATTTAGGTGTTATTTAGATGGTTAGAAAGAAGACTTCAAGATATAGAACTTTTATGAAGACCTTGAAGACAAATGATGTCATCAGAGGGGTCAGAAATGGAACAGAAGATAGGCCAAAAAGATAGAAGATAGCAAAACACAGAAGATAGCAAAAAGACAGAAGGAAGGGGAAAATTGCTATAACTTTCCCTAAAGATATCAGATTAAGGTGTTCTTTAGATGGTTCGAAAGAAGACTTCAAGATCTACAACTTTTATGAAGACTTTGAAGACAAATTATGTCATCTGAGGGGTCAGAAATGGAATAGAAGATAGGACAAAAAGACAGAAGATAGCAAAACACATAAGATAGCAAAAAGACAGAAGAAAGGGAAAAATTGCTATAACTTTCCCTACAGATATTGGATCAAGATGTTCTTTAGATGGTTCGAAATAAGACTTCAAGATCTACGACTTTCATAAAGACGTTGAAGACAAACTATGTCATCTAATGTGTCAGAAATGGTACAGAAAATAGGCCAAAAAGACAGAAGATAGCAAAATACAGAAGATAGCAAAAAGACAGAAGGAAGGGAAAATTGCTATAACTTTCCCTACAGATATCAGATCAAGGTGTTCTTTAGATAGTTGAAAAAAAGACTTCAGGATCTACAACTTTTATGAAGACCTTGAAGACAAATTATGTCATCTGAGGGGTCAGAAATGGAACAGAAGATAGGACAAAAAGACAAAAGATAGCAAAACACAGAAGATGATGACGTCATCACAGAAGAAGCAAGAAGGCAGAAGAAGCAAAACACAGATGATGACAACGTCATCACAGAAGAATCAAAAAGGCAGAAGGAGCAAAACACAGAACATGATGACATCATCACAAAAGAAGCAAAAAGGCATAGGAAGCAAAACGCAGAAGATGATGACATCATCACAGAAGAAGCAAAAATATAGAAGATGCAACTTCACTCTTGAACATCTTCCCTTATAAGGACCATAACTTTCAGCTCAGATGTCCAAAATTCTCATGCTATAAAAGTTAGAAAGATAATAGAAAAACCTATAACTTTCTATAAGATAACTTTGCCAAATTTTATCTAGATCAATCCCAAATTTTTCCCTAAATTAGAACACGAATTTTACATTTACCCACCAATGTACTGCGCCCATTTCTCAACTTCATGACAAATTTTGAGATTCTTAGAGACAGAAATTAAATTTGATGTCTTCATAAGAAATGTAGCCATATGTTTCTAATTTAATTCAAATTAAGAATCATCTCATTTGGATAACTAGAGAAGGAGTTGTGGCTCAAAGACTGAAGCATACTCAGTAAATATTTTCCAGATCATCTACCAATTTTGTATCAAAATCTTTCCTTAACACATCTCATACCAATATCACCTTTACTACTTCATTTACTCCTCATTCTCAACTTCATTTCAAATCAATATCATCCTTAAAGAAATTATAATCCATGACTAATCATGAACACCAATGACAGAACATACACATAAATACATATTCTTTATCAATTTACTACACAAATATTGCTTTCATTTTACTGCTAACTTTCACCTTAATTCTTTCTATTTCAAAATCTCTTATCCACTAAAAACACCATAGCAAATCATAAATCTATTCACATCTCTCATTCCCTACTTTACTCTTGTCTATAAATTCTTGGTTCAAGAACTTTTATTCATTAGTTCTTTACTTGTGACTAATCACCAAAATTTCTTATTCAATAGTTCTAATCTTCTACGAAAAATTTGGGGTCTAACACAGCATGTAGATGCTATATATGTGGCTTAATGGCTGTTTAATTGTAACATGTATGTGTTACATAGTTTAATGGATCAATAAAAGGAAAACATTACGTATATATTATGTACATTATTTAAATGGAAAGAAGACAACATGTATAAATCATGGAAGTTGTTGAATGATTGTTCAATGGTTGAATGAAAAGAACACATAATTTTAATCTTACAAAATGCTAATATTTTAGCTAAGCCCTTTGTCATAAAATTTGTAAAAAAAGGTGGTAAGTTGTGGTTGTACTTGGCAAATTTTAGGAACCCTTCAAGGGTCTCCCTCATAGCTGAGTAAGACCATAAAGTTTTCTCGTCACCGTAGACTTGAGACTAATAAAGGAAAAACACGGAACACGAGATTGTGGTTAACTATAAATGATAAACAGTGAGTGTACCTTTAAATTGATTTTGTAAAGATGATTTTAACCTTCCTATGAAAAGTATGTTTATGAATAATTCCATTAGTGCTACTACTTGAATTTAAAAGTTAATCTTCATGAGATTTACATATGCTTTGATTTAGCATTGAATTGAGTTTTTAATGCACTTAGAAACTAATGAGATGTACACACGCTTTGAATTAGCATTGAATTGAAATTTGCATATGCTTTGAATTGGCATAGAAATGGATTGTGAATATGTTTTTAATTAGTATTGAAATGAGACACACGCATGTTTTAATTATGATTTAGCCTATGGTACACCGTTAGGTCATTATACATACAATTATATCGATCAGAGCACATCCTAACATGCATGGCAATGTTTGGGGGGCGTCTGTCACTAACAAGGGTGATGTTGTGTCTGTCAGTATGTCCTATGAGTCGCCCTCTACGCGTGTAGAGTATATATTGTGCTAGGAAGATGGACGAGAGAAGACCGATGGTGACAAGAAGAAAAAAAAGAAACAAAAATGAGGAGAGAAGACGATGGACAAGAGGGGTTGTTTCGGTTAGGTTAAGATGAAAATGAAGTTGTTTGGTGTTAAACCAAACAATGTCGTTTTCGTCTATTTAAAAACGTTGAAGCTGAAATTAACGACGACGCTTAACTTAAAATTTTACCTATAGAATTTACCGACGAACACTCTTCCTTTGATACATCTCACACTTATTTTGCCGCCAACCTTGCCACCTATTTTTATGAAGGCTATCAATATTCCATTACTATATTCTGCCTAAAAAATTGTGGGAATAATTTCTCTCCACCTTTACCGACGAATATTTTGTTCATTGCAAATTTTGAAATTTTCCTGTCTCTAATTTTCTACAGTATTTTTTCCATTGGTAATTTAATATGCATAGTCGATTAATATTTTGAATGGTCACAAACCTATTAGATTTGAATGTGCAACTTATCATAGTGGCTCCCACAATCTATTTATCCACCCCTTTTAGGCAAAGGAAATTATATTAGTGCTTATGAAGTTGAATTCTAACCATAAAATATGTGCTAAATTAGGATGATCGGCATTCAACTTCCATATTTCCTTATTCACGTTTGTTTGATTAGTTAGAAGAAGACGTTTGATAAATATTCCGTTCAATCCAAATAAACAAAAGAGACAGGACGGGGAAATGGGCTTGCATTGAGAAAACTTTTTTTGTGGCAGAAAAGATTTTTTTTTTTTTGAAAGAACAGAAAAGATATATTTTCTTTAAAATAGTTTAACATGATGAAAGAACAGAAAAGATATATTTTCTTTAAAATAGTTTAACATGAATTTGGCATGCAGGCAATGCCTGGCGGCTAGTGCAAACACGCTTAGTTTAAGACTTGAGGACCCCATCGCGTGCATCGCATACAAGTACAAACTTTCAGAAGCATCTTCAGAGGTGGTAGTAAGAGAAAAGGACGACGTAACCATAATAGCATCTGAAAACAAAACAAAAGATAAAGAAAAACAAATACGAGCACGTGAAACATTTTGTCCATAGACATCATTATTGCAATTTTTACGCACAAGTACCTAAACTGCCCATCGTCACCATCACACCTGGAAACGCGCTACTTTGTCCTGTACCCATTGTGAATTTCCGAGTAGATGCATTATTCATTAGGTTTGCTGAATCATGTGTGCTTTCCGTCATTCCGGAAATATTATTACCTCACTATTAAAATTAAAATTTAAGTAAATGATATGAACTCAATTTTTTAAAATTTGATTGGGTAGTTAAACAAGTTGTGGTTATTTGTACCCTCCATTTATTATTTCATCATTTTTTTAGTTGATACTCTCTCCTATTCAAAATAAAAGTCGTTTTAGATAGATTTTAATTATTCAAAATAAGTGTCGTTCGTGACTTTTCATGCATGTTTATAATTTTACTTCCAAAATTGCCCTCCAATTTCTCTCACATCCTGATTATACAAATTACATTTTCAAGACAGTTCATCATGCAATTAATAAGGGTATATCAAATATTTCATTAGCTTTCTTAATAAGTGTGCTTCCCTCTAAAACGACTTTTATTTTAAATAGGAAGGAGTATTACAATGGTTGAGAAGAATAAGTATTTACTGCCCATTTCACAATTTAAATTTAACCTAAATCTCTTATTCACCAATTTTTTGTTCTATCTTGAATTGCCTTAACTCAAATAGCTCTTAATTCTCTCAATCTATTATGTCTTAGATGCATATACAAAAGGTAGCAGATGTATTTAGGCTTGGTAAAATTAAGTCGACTCTTCTCACTTAGAATTGATTGAGCTTTAGGTTAAGCTCTGGTTTTTTTTAATCAAAATTTTGAGTTTTAGATTTGGACAGTCTGGTTCAACCCAATCCAAAACTTAATATTTTTAAATAAAATGACGTTGTTTTGTATAAAACAATTTAACTTTTAATTTAAAAATATATATATATATATATATTTAATCAGACCCGATCGAGTTTTTGGGCCCGATCGAGTTTTTGGGCCACCCAAGCTCAATTAGGCTCTGGCTCGAGCCTGAATCCTCAAGCTTGATCATTCTTCAGATCATATCTAGGCTCGAACACATTTAATTAAGTCTCATTTTCCTTATATAGATAAATGATTTTGTTTTTATGTTTTTGAAAGGGGTTGAGCGATTTTGTGATACTAGATTCAATAGGATCGTGACTGTTATAAATGTGACAGACTTTTTAAAATTCTTTTATGTGTGAATAATTCTTTTGCTTGAGATTGAATATCTCTTGGTGTTTACATTTCATTTACTTAGTATTGAATATAACTTTTATTCTTGATGTTGAATTATGCTTTATGCATGAATTACAAGGCAACTAATCATTATCTTGATATAAATAATTGCTTACAACCTCCTTTCCAAGCCACGCATTGGTATGCGGATCCCAGTTCTTTTGTTTGTTTTATGCAGCAAGCTAATATTATCATGGTCGGAATAGGTGTATACTGAACATTAGGTGGTCTAAGTCGTTGTTGTTCTCTAGTTCTACTTTAACAACACTTAAACATATGAAATTGAGACAGGAATGAAACTTTTTCAATTATTAGATCAATCTCTAATATTTTAGGTAGATGCATTTTCTATTTCTTTATGCTACCTTCGTGAAGGCTATTGAGTATTCTTCTCAGCGTACGGACAGTTTGTCTGATTTTTGATACGTCTTACCTAATTAATGGATTCCATAGCTCTTACGAAGATTATAATTCAAATGTCGGGTGAAAACGTGGAATCTACATTGTGGCTGTTTGCTACAGAAAGAAAATACATTTCATATGTTCGCGCTTGCAAAACGAGTATAATAAGTCCAAAGTGGCTGCTGCATGCCTGATTGTCCCCACAATCGCGTGGAATGTTTCACATGCGAAGAAATGCCAACGATTCAGAAGTATACAAGTTTGAGTCTTATAAATCACACATACCTAGTAAAATTAATTCGAGAAGATCATGCAAAACTCGTTGAACTAGTCGTCGAAGTACGATTTATCAAAATTGGAAATATCTGGACCCGGCTAGTTCATGGTCCTCCTCTGCACCTGCCAAGATTCAAACCCTAGTAATTGAGACAATATTCTTACTTTTGAGCCATCGGGGAAAAGTCCCTGACGGTTCGTGGAGACGTCAAATACTTTAAGTCAAAGGTGCACATTAACTTCAAATAATTGTTAATGATCTAAATAAATTTTTACTTTCATTTGTAATAACATATTACACTTTGACATTAATAAAATAATATTAATAACACTTCAGACCTTAACAAAATTAGGATTTTGTCGATTTTTAGTAAACTGACGTCAATCCAACTCAAATGACGTTACAATTTGGCAATTTGAATTCACTTATTTTTTTTGAAAAATTAAATAATACATATATAAATAAAATTTGATTAAGTACTCCAATGTATGAGTACATGCCATCTTCCAAACACTAAACATCTAATCACATCTTACTACAAATCAATTACCATAATCACAAAGTGAAAGATGAAAGTCACTGAAGCTTAAACATGAATTGCTATATTCTCCACGATGCAACCAGATTGTTGTTGCATCTCCCAGCAAATTGACTGATTATAAACTGCTCCCTTTTGCTAATTATGGTTAAAGCTAACAAAATCTTTAAGTCCCTTTCCTTCTTAGTGAATATTCTTTGTTCCTTTCTTTCCATATTTGCTCGAAGCAAGTAGCCAAACCCATTATATAGGCATTGCCATCATCACTAGAGAATAGTTTGAATACAACTTAAAAGATAAAATAATAATTGTTTAATTTTTTACTTATTAGAACATAATAAAAATAACACAAATGTATTTTTTTCTCATATAATTTTTCTTATTTCGGTTACCTTTCTTTTAAGATGTCTTCTGGCCATATCTTCTCCTCTGAGGCTAATCCTATTAGATTTTTTAATATAGGTAGAGTGTAGAGTCCATTAACAAGAATTGAGCTTGAGTCAACTATTGCCGAAATGACTAGAATTAGTCATTTGGATAATAAACCCTTTAACATTTTCATGTTTAGACAATATGGGGTATTCTAACACTCCCCCTCAAGTGCAACTGGGACTGAACATCTAGTTTTCACTTGAAATAAACGCAGTGGTAATTGGACTAGGTCGTTGGTACTGGACATTCAGACGGACAACCAGAAAATTAATAATCTGAACCAAACCTGCTTTGATATCATATTAGATTTTTTAAATATAGGTTGGACTTGAGTCAATTA
This sequence comes from Erythroxylum subrotundum, assembly GCA_027563845.1. NCBI lineage: Eukaryota > Viridiplantae > Streptophyta > Magnoliopsida > Malpighiales > Erythroxylaceae > Erythroxylum > Erythroxylum subrotundum. The sequence goes on from JAOQMQ010000002.1 coordinate 26,173,309, forward strand.
TTGCCAAAATGACTAAAACTAGTCATTTGAATGATTGACCCTTACCACTTATAACCTTTTAAATATTTTCATGTTTAGTCAACATGAGATACTCTAACAAATCCAAGCCACTCTTCATTCATCCTAGTAACGACATTTGTAGCTTCCACTGGTTCTTCGACCCATCTTTGTCTTATTAAGGCTACAACCACTGCTCCTCCCATTAACTCCAGCCTCTCAGACCCCAGGGCCTCTTGTAAAGCCTCAGATATTGCCTCTACACCTGAAACCACCAACCTCAAGAAGACTTGGTTTCAGGTGGCTGGAGATGCTCCATCACACGATACACTTAGATACATGCCTACGTAACCTAGTGACAAATATATGGTCTCTCCTCTTTAGAAAATTTAAAGGTTGGTGCTATAAGATGGGAAAATACCTTGGTGGACTATTTTACAAACAAAAGTCCCTCATTTCAAATGATGAAGACATGGACAGGGTAACACTAGAGTAACATGTGATTAAAAAAAATTTTGGTAATGCTCCCAAAACTTTGTACCAGGGCCCTTGATATATTTTTGGCAAAAAAATGTTTCTTCATCAGCGGAAAATAAGCATGTCTTTTAATAGATCCAAGATGAAGAAATTTTATAATTATTTCAGAAAAGCAAAATATGAAAAAAATTTATAATTATTTCACTGCAGTTGGGATCGAATCCGGTCCTGATTTTCGAACAAAGACTGCTACATCTTCGTTACTGTTATCCTTAAGGATGTTTCCAAGACTAGTTCAGATGATCTTAGAGCTGTTCGTCTCAAAACTGCAGCATATACAATCAAACATCCTTTCCAAGCCACGCATTGGTATGCGGATCCCAGTTCTTTTGTTTGTTTTATGCGGCAAGCTAATATTATCATGGTGGGAATAGGTGTATACTGAACATTAGGTGGTCCAAGGCGTTGTCTTCTCTAGTTCTACTTTAACAACACTTAAACATATGAAATTGAGATAGGAATGAAACTTTTTCAATTATTAGATCAATCTCTAATATTTTAGGTTGATACATTTTCTATCTTTTTATGCTACCTTTGTCAAGGCTATTGAGTATTCTTCTCAGCGTACAGACAATCTCGTGGAATGTTTCACATGTGAAGAAATGCTAACGGTTCAGAAGTACACAAGTAGTCTTACAAATTACACATACCTAGTAAAATTAACGCGAGAAGATCATGCAAAACTCGTTGAACTCGTCGTCGAAATCGGATTTATCAAAATTGGAAATATCTGGACCCGGCTAATTCTTGGTCCAAAGGGACATCATCTTCATTCTCATCTCTTAACTATGATGATGAATGTAGCACAAAATGAAACAAGCGTAGAGGCTCCTCTTGATTGTTCGAAAGTGAACTCCAATATAGGAGACAATAATGGGAACAATATTTGTATTATTAGATATGATGACTATATATAGGAAAGAAATGATTGTTCTTAAAAAAAGTGTATTTGACTTAATCTTGGCTGTTGAATAAACTAAAAATATTAAAAGAAAGCTCAAGTGAGATAGTAGAAGATGGAATGGAGGATGACTTGGAGACAAATTCTTGAAGCTTCCACCAGCATTGAGATGATCTAGTAGAAAAAAACTATGAAATTTAAAAGCTCCACCACCCCGCTTTTCATGTCAATAGTTTCTTATAAGGGGACTAACAAAACCCTAACAAACACTATGTACCTTTAGTTTAAGTACAAGGAATAAAGCTACTTATAATAGGCCTTTTGAAAACAAAATTTAAGGAAATTAGGTGTAAGAATCCTTGGTTCTTTCCAAATCCGTAGTCAACATTTAGAAACCATTGGGATCATGTAAATGGGATAATAGTGGGTTATAATCCTAAAAAAATTGTGATCTCTAGCTACTCAATGAATGATCAAAATATCTACTCGAATGTGATAATTAAGTAAAGCACCACAAAATCATTCATTAGCTTTATATAAGAAGCAAATCTTGCATTTCAAAAAATACAGCTATGTAAGTGCTTGGAACTCATACGATCATGTATGAATAAGCTATAAACCTAAGGTGGAATAGGCACAAGATCTCCTTGCAATGATTTTAGAGCATACTTAAGCAAGATTGGGGCCACTAATCTTAATTATAGAGGAAATCAATTCACTTAGAATAATAAAAAATTGGTTAAATGGTTCCTAAAAAGGAAACTTGATATGGAATTAGTGAATCAATAGAGGATATAAGAGTTCTAGAATAGTAAAGTTATATTCAATCTCCCTCTAACTTCATATCATTCTATTATTAAAGTACATTACTTGAATGAGGCCTTCAAGAGAATTTACCCATCCAGATTCTTTAATTATCTCATCAAGTTAGAAGACTTTCAAGAAGTACTGGAGCAAATTATGATCTTATTGATAGAAGGTATGAACAATATAAATGTATTAAGAAGCTCAACTTAGTTAAGAAAAACCTTAAAAACCTACACCTAGAAGTTATCATGAATAAAAAACAGATATCTAAGCTAACAAATAACTCCTAAGCTAGAATTAGGACGATCTTTATAATTAACCTTTAAACCAAGAAGCGATGGCACTTAATCTATATGTAATATCACTTAAAACAACAACTCATTTATGAGATAGAAAGTAAAAAGTATCATGGATATAAGATGGTGATATGTTTTCCTTTTACTTCTTCAAGGCTATCTTATCTAGAAGGAACCCCAATAAAATAATAAATCTCACCAAACCAAATAATGAAAGAATCTTAGGATAGAAGGAACTCAAGAAATAGGCATGTAACTATTTCTATAATATACTAGGATTGACAGGCACTAGGAACTCCTTAATTGAGCTGCTAAGGTCTTTTATATAAAAGGTCCTCTCTAACAATCAACTTGAGGACCTGATAGTGCATCGTAACGCTATTCAAAATAAAATAACTAGAATACTACTATAGTAGTGGTGAGTCTAGTTATTTTATTTTAACTAGCGTTACGACGCATTGTCAATTCTAGCGTCGTTACCGGGGAGTGCGATGTTTTAGTTTTTGTTTGTGATTTTAATTGGTGTTTTGTATATATTTGTTCATAATTGATTTCTTTTTAGCTATTTTGTGATCCTTTCATTTTTCTGTTTCATGTTTGTGAAAAAAAATTAAAAATTTTCATAAACGAAAGTAATTTCTTTTATAACTCATATTTTCAATCATATAATATCTTTGGACTAATCAACTTAACTTTTGTTATAGATGGGATAATCATCAAAATTACTTCCATGATAGTTTATAGGACATATAGCAATTCCCATGTGGACCAGAAGCTTCTTGTCAAAACTCAGGTACATCTCTGAAAAAATTGATGAATGTTGTGATTGCTAACAATCTCCAACTTCAACAAAGCCCACAACAGCAGTTACAACAATTCTAGCAAGAAATGAGGCATATAACGTCTAGAAACCAGAGCATGGCAAGCCAAATGTGTGAGATGGCAGTGAGGATCGACTACTTAAAATCATAAATGGAAAAGGAGTAGCCATATTAACCTGAGGTATACCAAATAGACGTTTGTGCATAAACTTTACAAATTGATGAGGAGCTTAAGAATTTTGAGAGCATTACTTAAGGAGTTGCTTGTGTAGAAGAAGCAAAGGAGGAGCTTGAAGCAGAAAAAGACATATCTTTTAGCTATGAGGAAAGTACTGAGTTCCATTTTATTGTTAAGAATGACTCTTCACCTTTACATAGCATATTGGAGGAATTACATGATAAAGAAAAAGGTGAACATATTGGAGGAATTACATGATGACAAAAAAGGTGAAGAGACATTTGAAATCTTTCCAAGGTGCATGAACTCAGTTGAGATTGAAAATCTGAGGATAGGGAAGATGCTGAATGGGGATGATGATCAATTAAGGCCCTATCTGGAACAATCTCGCATGGTTAGCACTAACTATAATTGTAACATCCCGTTCCCATACTAAGGGTTAGAACCATAGAATTCTGTAATTGAGAAATAGCAACGAAAGATTAGAAAAATGCATTTCATGCTCATGCATAATGTTAGCATACACGCACATGAATTTGATTATTGCACATATTACAATCAATTGTTAATGCACTCATTTGACATTTTTCATGTATAAATGATTGTTTTAACGTGATTATAATGTGAATTATGAATTATATGTGTTAAAAATTGATTTAGAGAGTATATTTATTGACTCATGATTTTTGGTGAAAATTTGGAGAAATTATGAAACTTAGGGTATATTTGGACTAGAAAAATGCCAAGTGGCAGAACAATTGATGAATGGTAGTAGAAATAAGAGTCGAATGGCAATGGAAATTTTGATATATGACATTAGGATTTAATGGCAAGTGTTATTGAAAATTAGGAGTCGATTGGATTAGAATTGGGACATAAATGGACTAGCTAATTGAAAGACTAAAAGAAGACCGTGGGAAAATGACATGTGGCAAGTGACAAGTTTCACTTGCCACACCACATTTACTAACCCACATTATTATTGTTGAAAGAACATCTCTTCTTTCATTTTTGTTTTGGCCAAATTCTTCCTTCTTCTTCTTCTTCTCTTCTCTCAACCCACGACATTTTCATTCTTACAACCCAACCTCTTCATGCTGGTTTTTGTCAAAATCCTACACTTCCATCTTATTGTCTCTTCCATTTGTCACAAGAAAACCCTACCCTACCACCCTTGAATGGTGATGCACGTGTGAGAGAAGAAAGCTAGGCTTAAGAGAGATCTTGAAGAATTTGAAGATCTTGAAGCTAAACAAGTAAGTAATTAACTCTTCATGTATCGTTGAATGAAGCATGCATGATTATAATTAGAGGTTAAATGGACATAAAATGGTGTTTTTGTGTATGCTGGAACGTGAATGATGAAATGTATATGACAATGTCATGCTTTTGTATATGTATGATGATTAATGATTCATAAATTGATCTAGAGTTGATTTAGAGTTAGGATGAATCCTTAATGGATGTAGAATGAAGTGCAAAAAAATTGAATGATGAATGGATATTGTTATGTTATGTTTTTTATGGATAAAAACATGGATCATTGGTTGTTTTAGGAATGTATTGGATTGGGTATGGAATTTAAAGAAAAGGCAAGTATAGTGTCTTGAAAAGAGAAGAATTAGGATGTAAGTTTAGAGACAAATTGATAATGGTGTTTAAAGCGGCTGGAATATGTTAGCTGTAACAATTCCACTGGATATGATTCTGTAATTTAGCCATAACTTGTTCTGTAGATACCCAAATGGGATGATATTTGATTTGGATTAAATTAGAGACATATGGGTACATTTTTGATGAAGACATCGAATCAAATTTTGCCTCTAAGAGTTCCTAATTTTCACTTGCAATTGAGTACTGGGTGTAGGAAAAAGTGCAAAAAAACTAGATGCATAATGGGTTTTTGTTCTGTTTTCTTTATGAATTAATGTGAATCTCTTTGGGTGTTTTTCTAATGAAATAAAATGATTCTAGAGCTAAAGAAAGGGAGTATTGTGGTACCTTGAAATGGGAAGAATTAAGGTGATAGTTAGAAGTGAAATGAAAGTGAAAATGAAGTTGAATATGTGTAGGAAGTTGATGATGAATGTGTATACATGTGTATGTTTTGTTATTAGTGTTCATGATCAATCATGGGATATAATTTGTTTATGGATGATATTGAGTTGAAATGGAGTTAGAATGATGGGAAATGAGGAGAAATTGAAATAGAAATGATAGACAAGCTTAATGTAGTGAATGTAGTAAGTAAAGAGTTAGAATATGGAAATTGTGAATGCACTTGGATATACTTTGGGGCAAGAGGCATAACTTTTTATGTAGAACTTGAACTGAGGTTATTTAGGTGTGGTTTTAAAGATGACTTCGAGATATACAACTTCTATGAAGACCCCAAGAAGAGATTTGGATGTCTAGAGGGTCAAATTTTCAAGTTTCTGTAAAGGATCCATAAAGGTTCGTTTAATGGACATGGATTTCCGCCTAACAGACATTCACGGGTCAAGTGGTCTTAATTAAGGCTTAAATAAGACTTGGAATGAACCTAGAATGATGCTTTGATTAAGTGAATAATGTGCGATATGTTTGAAGTGATAATTGGGGTTATAACTTAGTGAATGAATGGATGATATCAAAGTACCAAAGGCATGAGTATAATGAGAATGAAGATGTTCATATTATGGTAATTGTGATTCAAAGGATATGAGTAATGAGTACCTAGTAAAAGTGAATGAGAATTGGATATTTTGAAAGAAAATAATGCTAAAAAGGAGAATGTCCATAAGATGTGAAATTTAATAATATACCCGGGATTGTCATTGAGCATGCATTGTACATATTCCATATACACAATTGTGCATAAATGAATACTTAATATTGTGCAATTATTAATGTGTGTGCAACGTGTGTATTGCATAATGTTGATACATAGGATAGAACATTCGCATCCAGATGTTTCCAAATCACGGAAGCTAATGCTAATCTGGAGCGTACTGTGAGTCGACCTAGATGGTATTACTTACTGTTTGTTCTGTTTAAATTCTTTATTGAATTACTAATGAATGTGATTGTGATTGTACTGATTCCGAACAATGAAGGTCCGAGACTTAATGCATGAATGTGATATTGAAGTGCTACTTATATGTGAATGTGATGAACTAAACGCTTTTTAACATGATTAATTGATTATGAGAGATGCATTCTATACATGACTTGATTGTTAAATGTCAGACCTATTTCCGAAGAAAAATGTGAATATGTATATGAATGAAAAAGTGATTCTCAACTTAAATGTTGAATGTCGGACTAAGGTCCGATGATATGTGAAAGTGACTAAAGGATCATATGTGATTGATGCATTCTTTCACATGAATGCATGAAAGATAAAGGCAGTTGTAACCGGAGTCGCCAGTAAGAAAAAAGAGCTTAAAGCTCATACTATGATCAGAGCCTCAGGCTCAGTCGTGAATGTACCCGGTATACACTAAAGGATATGGGACATTATCTGATATAACCCAGTATCTACAAAGGATATGGGCCAGTAAAAAGGCACTCGGTCATAACAATAATAAGAGAAAGAGAGTCTCATGAGCACTACATAGGCATATGACAGTTATGATTTAAATAGCTGACTGATTTATGAATGTGATATGTGTTGAATGTGAAATGTGAAATGAATGATCAAGTGATATGCGATGATTCATGATTATCAATGAAATGATGTGAATTATATGATTATATGAATTGTATGTGTTATGTGATCGAGTGAGGCATCGAGGATGGTCAATTTGTTATGTGATCAAGTGAGCCATCGAGGATGGTCAATTTGTTATGTGATCAAGTGAGCCATCGAGGATGGTCACCCACTGAGTTTCCAAAACTCACCCAAAATTTGCAATATTTTCAGGCTCAGAAGAGTTACCCCATTAGCCAAACGGGAGTATAGCCACCGTATTCAAGTAAGAGATAAAGGTCGGGATCAGTCACGTCTACATTTGTATTTTCTTTATTTTGCATCAAATTGAGTCTTCCGCAATTATTGTAACTTGTGTATTCGAATATTTCTATTTTGTAATAACTTTCCAAATTGGAAATGTTTGTAAATGATTTTTGCAATGTAATGAAATTATGACTACAAGTATTTTGTATTTTTAATGGGCCTAAATGGCTATTGAAATTATGATGATTGTATTTCCGTGATTGAAAATGTTTATGAATAAAGTGTGCCCGATTTGATTATGAATTTTCGCATATGTGTGTTGTTTTAAAAAAATTGTGATGAGATTTTTTTGAATGGTTATTATAGCGTGTCACCCTTGCGGGGTACGTACTCGGATATCACTCAGGATGTCGAGTACGTGTCTTGCGAGAGTGGGCTGTTATATTTTGGTATCAGAGCCCAAATTTGGTATCTTACATGGGTGTTTTTCGAAATATGTGTCAAGTTACATGCATTTTAGACATGTCTTAGCTTGCAGTGGCAACTAATCCCTAGTCTGAGTCACATGTGTATAAGTCACATGCATAAGCATTTATTATGAGTTTGAGCTGGTAAAATTAGTGAGAAGAATGATGCCCTTTCAGAATGTGAGAAAATGAAAGTTGCGGGGAATTAGAAATGGGAAATAGTACATGGATAGATATGATAAATAATGATTCAATGCAATTACATTGGAGTATGTATTATTGAATATGGCATCAATATTGTACTGTGGTGATATATCCCCGAATGTGATATAGATGTAAATGTATGATTATGGATTATTTGAGGAAGATAAGGATATAAGTAGAAATGATGAGATTAAAGTATACAAGCAGCATGTAATGAAAACATAAATTGTTATGATCTTAAGAAGATGAATTTGGAACTGAAGCAGTTGTTTGATTAATGTGACAAGAGTTATGATCCACCGTAAGAAGATGTTAGTGGAAATTGAGATTAGAATTTTATGATGATTGTGTATCAATCATTCCAAATGGACTGCGAATATACATTTGTAAGATGAAATAAATGATTATTGGAAGAAGAGATAAATGAGAAAGAGATAAGGAAAAGCCTCTAAGGTTAAGTTGATTTGTTATTGTGAGTACATATCTGATAATGGGATCACCATGACAAGTGAGAATAATGATCACATATGTATTATATGAGTGGGATAATATAGGAAACAATTTATGACTTACTGCATATTTGTTAGTCGTAGTTTCAATAGTTCAAAGTCTAAGATGAATTAGAATAATACATGAAAGTGCTTATAGTGATCAATCAGGGATAGATTGAGATTGTTAATGATGTTACAATGAGTGATGAATTCGAGGAAAAAGAAGAAGGGTACAATCATGGCATAGTCCCCACGATCGAGGATAGGCGCAAAAGGATAAGTGTTGTCCTGAATCAAATAAGATTAAGGTATCCTTAGCATAAGTTATTAATTGGTGAATTATTATAAATACATCTCTAGATAAGATGAAATGATCTTGATGGTATATATATACCAAGGTATAAAAGTAAATGAATCTGCTTATTGCTTCAATAAGCCTTATTATAAAGGATATTCTGATCATATAAGTTATGAAAGAAATCGATCTTATTGAGATATTATGAATAGCTGAAGAGACATTTGAAATCTTTCCAAGGTGCATGAACTCAGTCGAGATTGAAAATCTGAGGATAGGGAAAATGCTGAATGGGGATGATGATCAATTAAGGCCCTATCTGGAACAACCTCGCATGGTTGGCGCTAACTATAATTGTAACATCCCGTTCTCATACTAAGGGTTAGAACCATAAAATTCTGTAATTGACAAATAGCAATGAAAAATTAGAAAAATGCATTTCATGCTCATGCATAATGTTAGCATACACGCACATGAATTTGATTATTGCACATATTACAATGAATTGTTTATGCATTCATTTGACATTTTTGGGGTATAAATGATTGTTTTAACGTGATTATAATGTGAATTATGAATTATATGTGTAAAAAAAATTGATTCGGAGAGTATGTTTACTGACTCAGGATTTTTTGAGAAAATTTGGGAAATTTCTGAAACTTAGGGTATTTTTAGGCTAGGAAAAATGTCAAGTGGCAGAACAATTGATGAATAGCAGTAGAAATAAGAGTCGAATGGCAATGGAAAATTTTATATATGACATTGGGATTTAATGTCAAGTGTCATTGAAAATTGGGTGTCGATTGGATTAGAATTGGGTCACAAATGGACTAGCTAATTGAAAGACTAAAAGAAGATCATGGGAAAATGACGTGTCACTTGCCACACCATATTTACTCCCACGTTATTATTGTTGCAAGACCATTTCTTCTTTCATTTTCGTTTTGTCCAAATGCTTCCATCTTCTTCTTCTTCTCTTCTCTCAACCCACGACATTTTCATTCTCACAACCCAACCTCTTCATGCTAATTTTTGTCAAAATCGTACACTTCCATCTTAAGAGGGGGAGAAATTCTTTTAAGAGGGGGAGAAATGTTGGACCCCGAACTTTTCGTGAAATTTTGAAGTGTCAAATTGATATTAAATTAGGAAATTAGAATGATTAAAGAAAAAGAAAAGTTAGAATGTGTATTGTTCGATGAGATTAAGCTAGGCGAAATATGCTTTTGTTATTGAGGTTTATGCTAAGGTATGGCCTAAAATGGCGTTTGAAGTTTTAAATGAAATTATTAGTAAATAAATTGCTTTAATGGAATTATAAATTTAGAAATAAAGAGTGAAAGTGTGAAAAGTTGGTAAATTAAGAAAAGTTTGACTTTTTTGGGTTAAAGGTTGACTTTTTGATTTAGGCAAAATTTGAGAAAATGATCTACATGAAACTTGTAGTGTCTGTTGAAAGCTTTCTGTGGCCATAAAGTATGATATGTTTCGATGTCGGAATTGAGAGATATGATTTTTTTTCGAAAATAAGGTTCTTTTGTTTTGTTTTTGAAAATGCTATTAAGTATAGATTTGCGTGTTCTATGCTTCGAGGCCACTCGTCGTATGGATTTAGTCTAAATTGGAGTAAGTGGTCTACATGAAAGTTGTAGATGATGTTTTTATCTTGGGTTAGATATGTTGGAAATGATATGGGTTTTTGTTTTCTAAGTTCAATTTTAGAGATAGCATGGTTTAGATT